>SJYQ01094098.1:0-29083 GCA_006410935.1 Redunca redunca | reverse complement strand
GCGTGTGTGGGGTGTGTGTATGTGTGTGTGTGTGTGTACTGGGAGCCTCCTCCAGCACAGGCCTGCTACTGCCTCAAGAGGGGTGTGTGTGTGTGTGTGTGTGTGCGTGCGTGTGTGGGGTGTGTGTATGTGTGTGTGTGTGTACTGGGAGCCTCCTCCAGCACAGGTCTGCTACTGCCTCAAGAGCGTGTGTGTGTGTGTGTGTGTGTGTGTGTGCGCACACCCATGTTTGTATAGGTGTGGTGGCCGGGGAAAGGGAACAGGAAAGGTGTCTCCCTGTGGGAACCCCAGAGTCCTGGATGGGTGGGGCAAAGCCTCCCCTGCTACTTTCACCCCACAGATCCCGGTGGGTGTGCTGAGCAGTCCTAGGATGGAGTAGGCCGCCCTCCACTGGCTCTCAGGGGGTTCTGATGGGCACCCAGTGTCAGGAGCACTGCTGTACCTGTTTCCCGTCATGTTTGTTGATGGGCAAACAGGAGATGCCCAGGGCCCCAGAGCAGACGGATGGTGGAGGAAGCCTAGGGTCCTGGCTCCTGGCCTATCAGCCGGTGATCATCTTCCCCAGCCAGACAGACCCAGCCTGGGGCCTGGCACAGGCCGTCCAGCATCCTCACCTCCCAGGACTCATCAACCCCTGGGGGCAAACACCAGCCGGCCACCTACAGGGTTGACGCTTGAGTCCTTCGGTACTTTGCTGCCTGGAATCATGTTTTGACAGCTCAGAGGGAGAAAGCCTTAGCCCTCAGCCAGATCTGAGCATCTCGTGAGCAGATGTTTATGACCTACTTTATCACTTCCTTTGGAGGAAGTTGTACCGTGATTGGTAGAACTCACTTAAATCTCTCAAGTCACCAAAGATGAACGGGCAGAACTTGCTTTTCTGCAGGCAGAGGTGTGTGTTTCCGCCCCAAGGCTGACGGCAGGTGGGGCAGCAGCCAGGAGGCCTCGTCCCAGTGCTCATCAGGTCCCTGAACTGCTCTGCGGCCCTAGCAGGTGACATCTGTCCCCCACCACCCCAATTCTGTAGCAGGAAGGCACAGGGCTGAGAGGCCAGTCTCTGCCCACGGGAGACCAGGTGGCGGCGGAGGGATGCACTCCCTACTGTCCAGACTCATCTGGATACTTGGAGCCACACTGATGGCCCATGGAAAAGGAAGGTAGAGCATGGGAGCAACTCTGCTCCTTGGAGCTCTGCAGGTCATCTGGGGCTCTCATTACCAGCACTGGTTTTCCGCGCTCGACAGACCAATGGCTGTGAGATCGTGGGCAAATGACCTCAATTCTAAGCCCTGGTGTCTCCTCTGTAAGTGAGATGACCACACTGCAGTGCTATGAAGGTCAAACGTTTCACTACATGCCAGGCACTGTGCGAAGGACCGTGAGATCTGTGGTTTCACTCACCCCCTCCGGGACCCAGCTTTCTCATCTGCAAAGGGGACCCCTTCAGGGTTTGTGTGATGACTTAGTAAGTGGGGGACACAGAATGCTCACTCAGCAGGGGACACAGGGTCCAAGTGGGAGGCTCTGAGACTCAGGGCGTAAACGCACTCCGCGTGTGGCAGATCTATAACACACCCCAGGAGGCATCTGAGCCCTTTGCTGGTCCTGCCCTGTTCTGACTTGGGAATGACTCCTGGGACACTGGGGATGCAGCTGGGAATCCCTCCCACATCTCCTGCGACCCCCTCTCCACTCCAGAGGACAGGGAAGCTTCCACAGCCTCTTGACTGCTCTCCCAGCTTCCAGGCTGAGTCCTCCTAAAATGAAGTTAGATAAACGTCCCCTTGCCAACCCCTGCTCCAGACTGCCCAGGGCTCCCACCTCAGGCAGGAGAAGCCAGTCCTCCCAGTTGCCCCTCAGGCTTCACCTCCCAGCACCCAGTCCCACCTGCACCTTTGAAGCCCTGGGCTGTGACCAACCCCTTCCTTGGCCCTGCTGTTCACTAGCCCTGCCTCTCCAGCGCCCAGGTCCTGCACGTTCTAACTACCACTCTCTGCCCAAAAGGCAACCAGAAACAAATTTAAAGGCAAGGGAACTGTCCTTGGAGCTCCTGCCGAGGGGGCAAGTGGCTGGTACAGCATGCTCCGTGTGGCAAGCGGCTTTCATTCCACACATGCCAGCAGTTAAATGGAATACAGGTGGCACCTTTGGGTGCCTCCCTGTGGTTTTAGGGTCTGTCCTCCAGCCCCTCTCTGTCCACATTCCTGCAGATAACAGAGCTCTGGAGGGGCAGTGAGGCTGCATACTAGCTCAGCTCCAAGTCAGTGCCGAGCCCCTCCCATCCACACTCTCACACTTCCTGTCAAACCAAGGGCACTGCCAGGAAAGCACTGCCCAGCCTTCCTCTGGACAGGCCCCTCTGCTTACCGCTCCAGTGCTCTGCTGCCGGGCATCCAGGGCTCCAGCCAGGCCATCTGTTGCTTGAGGGGCTTCGTATTTTACCCTGAAATATAGAGGCCACCGTGGCCATTACCTGCCACCCTCACCGTACCAGACATGCCAGCCGACATGAGGAGGGAAGGGGTTGGGTGGGCAAGGGCTAGACCCACATTCTGTGTGGACTCAGAATGTGCCTGGTCAGGAGCCCCAGGAGGGGCACCAATCTGCAGGCCTGCCTTGAGATGGAGCAAAATGTCTCCTTTCCTGCCTTTGGGAACCTGGGTCAGACATGTGGCCTGTATGACAGGCAGAGTGAGGCTGGAGAAGTGAGGTGTTGGGGCCCAGAGACCAAGTCCACCGACCTCCTATTCCCGGATTTGGGCACACTACAGGGATGAGCACAGCGTCCCAGACCCCGTGGTCATGGAGAGCTCGTATCTAGACCCTCTCCAGAGCAGCTCCCACAGCGTAATTTCAGAATCTGTGGTTCTGTGAAGGCTGCGTGTGAACGGGGGAACCTCACTCTGCAGCTGAAAACAAACCTGCAGACAGCGGGTGAGGATTCTGCATGTGCTCGGGGGTGCCAGCCCTGGCGACTGGGAGGAAACGCAGGGGACACTGTACCCTCCGGGCAGAGGAGGATGGGGAGGGAGGGATCTGCTGTGTCTCCAGTGAAGGCTCGGGGGAGCGGGAGGAAAGCCCGTGCTAACAAGGGGGCTGGTGTCTCTCTGGCTGCTACAGAGGGGGACATCCAGGGAGGCCTCGGGGACGTGGTCCAGCAGCTTGGGAAGAGCTGTCATTCTTGCCCTGAACTGCCGGCAGAGAGGAGGTGAGACCGGGTCAGTCTTTTTTCTCCTGGTGGTCATGCACGATATGTGGGATCTAGTTCCCTGACAGGGATCGAACCTGTGCCCCCTGCATTGGAAGCATGGAGTCAATCACTGGACCATCAGGAAGTCCCTGGGTCAGCTGTTGAGGTGAAGATGAGAATCTTGGGATTCTAGCCTCAAAGGAAGGCCCTGTGCCATTAGGGAGGAGGGGTCTTCTTCCAGGTGGGGTGGGTGGGGAGCACCTCACACTCTGCTGGAGCTGGGCTGGACCAGCGCAAGCATAGCACATGTGGCTCTGATAGTGCCAACCTGCCTCCCTGGGGACTGGGTAGGCTGGCACTTAAAGGGGCCTCTAGAATAAACCCCCAAATTCTCAGGCAGCCTTTCTGAAGAACGGAGGTAGCCAGGAGGGCATGGGAATTCGCCAGTTAACCCTGTCACATGGCTCACTGCGCAAAGGGGCTGCAGCCAACCAGAAAACTGGGTGTCTCACGCTACCCCTGCCTCTGACCCTTTGCACGAGCTGATCCACAGCCTACCACTGCACAGCAGCGGTCCACAGGCAGGCTACCTCCCACTCCCAAGAGACTGCAGGCTCTGGAGGCAAGCTCGGGGTGTGCTTTTCTCTGGCCTTCAGGGCTCCCCAGAGTAGGGACAGCACAGCTGCAAACCTCAGCCGGGCCACCCTTCTGGCGGCAAGTCCCACCAGACTCATTAGCCTCCAGTCACACAGCAGCCTCACTGCACCCCTACCTCCAAGGTGCCCGTGAGCCGCTGGTCCCAGAGCACCTGGGCTTGGGAGCACAGATTCCGCCCCAGACTCATGGGTTCGGCTCACAGTGCAGGGCTGGCCAGCCAGTGGGTGGGGCTGTGAGCAGCCCTATGAGCCAGGCTGGCTATAGCCTGTCAGGTTTCACTGGGACTGGCCAGAGTGGATGCGGGACCCCTGGGCCCTCTGGAGGCCCATCAATAGCTCCCAAGGAGACCAGAATGGAGTCTGCCAAGAAGTTCCCTTAGTCCAGTGCTTTCCTTGGTTGTACATCCTGGTTGCCCCGGGGTTACAAGCTAAAGGCTGGTAACAGCCCTAAGCAAACCCTGTCCCCTGACCAGCCTGTATGGAGCCGGTCCTGGGAAGCCGGCCTGGTGGACACTTGGCCATGTGGCCTCCACTGCTAAAAGTATCTCCCTGAAAATGGACAGTCCCGGGAAGCGTAGAGCCCCAGCTCGAGGGCAGGGCAGGCAGACTCGAGTGGGATAATGCAACTTTCATGGAAATTAAGGCTGGTTGCAGAATAGCAGAAATCACTGGACCAGTCCCTGAGGGCTTGGTACATGGTGTACAGTGCAGTGGGGAGCTGGGCTGGGTTGGAGAGACTGCGTTTTAGAACCAGACAGTCTGGGGTTCCCGACTCTGTCAAACATTAGCTGCCTGAGGTGGGGCAAATGACCAGCCTCTCAGAGTCTCTGTTTCCTCATCTGCTCTGCTTGTGTAAGATTCTGGAACCAAGCTGGTCGTCACCCAATGGGCGTCCCTCCCTCATCCATCCCAAGCCATGTAGGACTGACTCGGGGAAAAACTCTGCCATCCTGAGGGGGTGCAGGTAGGGGCTGGTGTGCCCACCCATACACTGAGCTCAGGGAGCTGGAGAGAGGCCCTCCCCTGACAGTGGTTGACCCAAACCGCAGGAGCCCAGGGTGGGTTTCAGCACTCACTCTTTGCGTTGGTCAGCCAGTGAGCTGCCCCGCGTCAGTGCAAACATGTCAAACTCATCTTCCAGTCGGCCAGAGGCCTCCAGAGACTGCAGGCCAGCCCTCACGCTGCTGGAGCCCAGGTCTGTGGGGACAAAAAGACCACATGAAGGGTCTGCCTGGCTGTCCTTGGAGTCGTGGCTGGGCTGCTTCCTGGCAGGCCCAGGTTGGTTCTGGAGAAGCAGGGCAGCTTGGAGTGGGGCAGGGTGGGGCATATGGGTGGGACAGGCCACCTGCTGGCTGAGGGACACCGGGCACCTCACCTCCTCTCTCTCAATTACTTCTGAGCAGGCAGCCGGTAACACTTAACAGATCAAGTGACGATGGTGCTGATGGCTGACGTGCACCAGGAGCCCATTCTGGGCCTGGCCTCGTCTAAGCCTGCTCTGTGCATAAGCTTATTCAGGAGAAGAGGGGCCCAGGGTGTCCGCGAGATGTGTCCAAGTTCACCAGATGATCGAGGGGCAATCACACAACAGCGGGGTTTCTGAGATCTAAGCGGGCTCAGGGGCTATGGGGCTGGGAGGGAGAATCTCCCGTGTTTTATCCCAGCTGTGCAGGAAGATATGAGCCCCACAGCAAGATTCAGCAGGGGACCCCGGGGAGGTGGGGGCTGGGCCGACATTCTGCTGTGGGCACTCCAGCCCAACTGTGTAATGAGAGGGCACCCCAAGAGCTGCAGGGGTACCCATGGTAGGTAACGTACCCTGGCCAGAGCCCCCAGTGCTGCACTTACTCATTTCTGCCAGCTGGGATGAGAGACTGCCGGTGGCTACAGGGTCAGGGCCCATGTCGATCAGGTCAGGGGCTGCCTCGGCCTCACTTGGGGCCTGTGGGGAGGGGAGAGGCCACCATCATCCTCTGACCGGAGGTGCAGCCTCATTCCCTTCTGCCCTGAAGCACTGGCGCCTGCATTCTTTGCCTGAGGGTGTGTCATTAGGCTCCCTCCTCCCCTCCTCACCCCCAGCAGCTATGACTGGGCGTCAGGGAGTCTTTCTTCCTCCCCTTGGCCTCTAGCTCAGCTGGACCCGCAGGGAGGTTCACAAGATCCTGGGGCATCAGCTGGTGGCAGAACCTTGTTTACCCTAAAGGGACAATGACAAAAAAACTTAGAAGAAGCCTTTTCCAAGAGCCTGGCTAAGAAGACCCATTCTGGCCAGGATACCCAGGGAAGGAGATGGGCACAGCCCTTCCTGTCATTAATATGGAGAAGCTGCCTCTTACCTTGGTGGTCTGGCCTGTTCGGAGGCGTTCAAACCTACGGGACAGAAAAGACTGGGGTCGAGGAGACAGACCAGGCCAGAGCTTTGCCCACTGCAGGTTTCGAAACCCACGGAATGGGTCACAAACAGGGTGGTGACTGGCCAGGTTTGCCCCGACAATCCAGTGTATGCCCCAGGGGAGTAATAGCAGGGTGCCTCCTTCACCAGCAAGTGTCCCAATTAGATGACCAATTATCTAGTTACAACTAGCATTAAACAAACAACAGAACAGACTAGAGAGGAAAAGGAAAAGGGGGTGCACGCACATAGTAAAGGTGTAGATTTTCTTTTGGACCTTGTTTGGTAGCAAACATTTGTGCATGTGGTGAGTGTCTAAAGTGGTATAAGGAGGACACATATCTCTTACACTACTTCATGGAGACACTTAAACCACCCTAGACAGGGCAAGTTGCTGCTGAGTGGGCTGAAGACCTCAGTCTGGGATCTGTTCTTGTCCTGGTTCTGTCCCTCTGTGTGTGACCCCAGGTGAATTACATCACCTCTGAACAATTAACAAGGGGGTGACAGTGCAACCTGCCTCCCAGGTGTGAGGATCAAGCAAAGACACTGAGGAGTGATTATAAGCTGGAAACAACCAGACAAACAAGAGCTCCGATGAGTGGCTGTCAGAGGGGTCCTGGTCACCTCGAGATTGGGCCTGTGGGCCACCTCCTAGCCCACACCCCTAGTGGCAGGGGCTCTTAAAGCCACTGGTCCTGTGAGTAGGAAAGGCTGGGCAGATGTTATCTGCTGCAGCCCCATCCCCATCACCTGATTCAGAATCACTGAGCAAGTGTATGCTGATGGATAAACATATGAAATGAACTGGGAGCTGGAGGCAGGAGGCATAATTAGCACCCTGTGCAGACAGCCTGACTGACAAGGCCCTTACAGGAAGAACTGCACAGGCTGTTGGTTATCTACAAGGGATCACAGCTTCATTGTACAGACAGAGAAGAGTGGGGGTGTGCTGTCTCTGCAGGCCCAGCACCTACATGCTCCTCTGGGGAACTTCTTCCCATTTCCTGTGACCCTGGTGGGACTGCCAGGATCAACGGGACCTCTCCCTCCTACTCCTGTGGGCACAAGGAAGCTGAGCCAATCTAAGTGTCTCCCGGGATGCTGACTCTTGGACAGAATGATACCCCCCGGAGGGGGTGTTTGGAGCCCATGTATTCAGGGTGACACCCTGGAATCACGGTCCAGGCATTATTGTCCCGAGACCCCTGAGCCATCCTGGCATCTGCCCTTCTGCCCCCTTGGGAGGGCTCACTGTTTTATTCTTTGGGCTCTGAAAGCTACCCATTCAACAAATCTGTTCTCCTAATGACTTCTTTTTCTGCTTAAGTTAGCCAGAAGCGCTTACTGAGTTTGCAATCAAGGAGCCCTAATTAAGTCAAGTCACTTGTCCAGGGCCCCAGAGCCAGGCAGTTGGGGGCGGGGATCAGGGACAGAACGGGCCTGTTTGGCTGTGGGCCAGCGCGCTCAGCCACCACCTGCGGCAGGAGAGGAGGGGTGGAGGGAGGGTGGGCACTGCGGCCTGCGCTGGATGAAGACAGTTGAGAGTGCACACTGGGCGGCTGGCCTGGTTTTCGGAGGGAAATGAGAGGTCAGCGGGTGTGAACAGAGGAGCCGGTGGGGCTGTGGGCCTGAGCGGCGCAGGCGGTGGGGCGGGGCCGGAGGCGGGGCTACCGTTCATGGCGCAGGAAGACGTTGTTGAGATTGTCATTGACGATGAGCAGCTCCTCGGTAAGCTGCTCGTTGGCGATGCGGGGGATGAGCTCCAGGACCCGCTGCTGCATGGCGCGGCACGTCCGGTTGAGCTCCTGCCGTGGAAGGAAGGGATTCAACTATGGCCACTGGACTGGGAGCGAGGCCGTCCCTTCCGGGTGCCCGGTCCTTGGCGCGCCATGGAGAAGCAGCGGTCTCCACACTGGACTTGAGGTTGCAGGGAACAGCTTTTGGGGTTCTAAGGACGAGCACCGGCGTCTCATTTCTAAGTGTGGACCATACTGGACACAACCAAATGGGAACTGCGCTGTGGGTTAACCTGGCTCTGTGCGGACCTCTGGATCGAGCTCCTGCCACCATCTCCGATTTGGGGAAAGGTTGAGCTGGCAAGGTGGCTGATGAAACACCTGCCACTTATCAGGGGGCAGTCAGGTTTTTTTGTGACCAAAGCTTAAAAATGAACTGGATGATCCAACTATTATCCACCAACTCCGACTCCAAATTTCTGCCTCATTAGTCTGATTTCTTTTTTTAATGCCTTTTATTTTGGAATAATTTTAAATATACAGAAAAGTTCCCAAGGTAAGAGAGCACAGGGGTTCCTGTAAACCCTTTCACCCAGCCTCTCCTTACCTTAGTTTGGCATTTTCAAAACTAAGACCTTAACATGGGTACACTGCTATTAACTAAACTACAAGCTTCACTCAGGTTTCACTAGCTTTTCCACTAATGTCCTTTTCCCCTCTGTTCCAGAGTCCCACACTGCCTTTAGTCACCAGGTAACTGACTGACTTTTAGTCAGTTAGTGTTATGTATTTAAGCTTGTTTGGGAAAAAGAAAAAAAAAAAAAGAAGCTGCAGCAGCACAGGCTTTTCATTTGTAGGACTGAGCGCTTCCTTCCTCAGGGGCCTGCCAGGTGGACAGGGGTCCAGGTTAGAGTCTTGAGGTCCCAACAGACAGCTGTTGGGCACTGTGGACTCAGCCACAAGCCAGACTTTTCTCCTGGCATCATGAAGACCACTGACTTTGGTTTTTTGCAGACCCTGTTGCCCCTCCCCGACTTAGACCCTCTCCTGGGATTTCTTCTGCCCCCCTAAGCATGGGGCAGGGCAGCCCAGACTCCTTCCAGCCTCCCATGGGCCTCCCTTCTCCTTCCCCCATGACTAAGCACACTGTGGCTTTGTTCCCACTTCCTCACCTATCCCTCTCAAGAGAGGAAAAGCAGCAGCTGGAGCCAGGGCCCTGGGTTTATACCCCAGCTCTGCTGATGACCAGCTCTGTGACTCTGGGCATGTCCCATGACATCACTTTGCCTCGGCAGTTTGCTGGCCTGGGACATGGGGACAGTTAGAGTATCTACCTTATGGGCGGAGAGGGGAGGATTGAGTGAGTAACCCTGTATCACGTGCCCACATCAGAACCTGGCACATGGGACATGCTCAGCGCCTGTCGGTTGTCCCAGGGTCACACTGTCTGCCAGCCAGCCTCCTGAGGCCACAGAATCACTCACGCCCGCCTGGCCCTGGCATGAGACTCCTGAACTTAACTGCACGACAGCAATCCTGTTGCTTCCCAACTCACTCAGGCTTCTGTCATTTACGCTTCATGTCTGTGGGTTCACTCAACTGAGACTCCACCTTCACTCCTCCCCCTGGCTCCTGCAGTAAGAAGGGCCACATAGCTCAGCTGGGCCTGAGCACAGAGAGATGAGAATGACCCAGCTCCGCCAGCCAGAAATGCGAGGGTCCAGCAGGAAAGTCACCAAATGAGTTGATCACATCAAGCCCTCTGTCCCCTCACAGGTTCAGGTGGCTCCTGGGCCTTGGGGGTCCCCAGGGATGACCTCCATTGGGAGGGTGCCTTTCCCCACATACAGCCCCTTCATGCCCAGCTAGGGGTGGGACCCTGGGGATATCACCTGACATACAGGAGCCCTGGCCGGTAGATCTCAGCTCGTGCCTGCCTGCTAGGCTTCCTCTTCTAATGGCTGGAAACCTCACCTTCCAGCCTTCCTCAAGACACTGATTGGGAGCTATGTGGAACCAGGCACAGGAAGGGGTATTTACATGCAAAGCCTTATTTAATTCTCATGTCAAATGTGAACCATAAAAGCAATCTTACATATGAGGAAATTGAGATAAGAGGGGCTTTACTGTTTACACTGTCAAGTGGTAGAAGCTGAGTTCCAATCTGACGGAGCCCAAAGTCCCTGGTTTTAACCTCTCCCACTGTGACCTAGGGGCCCAGAGTCGCCATGGAAACTGCCCTTGTGGTGGGGAGCAGGGAGGCTGAGCCAGGGGCAGTGGCCACTCACCTGTAGCAGCTCCAGGTCCGCTGGCTCCGTCTGGGTGGGCACCAGCTCCGTCAGCATCTCTGACATCACCCTCACGTTCCCACTCACCATCTCCAGCTCGCTGCGCAGCTTCCCGATCTGGAACACATGGTCGGTCTTGCTGAGTGAGGCCAGGGTCCACAGCCGCTGCCCCTCCCAGAACCTGGCACCACTAGCCCAACCTGCTAGCACTCTCTCCAGGCTCCTGGACCATAGCCTTGTGCCAGGAGGCCTGTGGGGGCTTATTCCCATCCCCACCGACCCGCTTACACAGGTGCTACCAACCGTTACCATCTCCAAGCCAGGGTGCCCGGAGCAGGTAGAGGCCAGGAGGAAAGAAGCTGAGCACTCCAGCATCTCATGGATGCCGGCGCCTAACGAGGCCCTGAAGGGCAGTTCCCCCAGGGGAGAGGAGGGAGGCTGTCCTCCTAGGAGGACGGGGTTCTGTCTTGCTCCGGCCTGCTCTGGTGTCCCAGATTCTACCGAGGGTAAGTCCCAGTGCCACCCCCATCTAAGTATGTGTGTGAGCAGATTCTCAACGACCAGGGTCCCAGTCCTGGCTTTGGAAATAGCTGTGCATCAAGTCGCAGAGTCTTAGCACTCAGGTGAGGTGATGGAAATGCCCTGGTGTAGCATCTCACACCATGGGCTCTTCGGGGTGTCTTGTGTCCTCATGGACAGCGTGGACACCGTGAACGTCCAGGAAGGGACCCTTGTGGACCCAAACATGACCTGGTTGATGAACCCTTTGATCACGGGCTGTCTCATGAGTCTAAGATTTAGTGGCCTACATTTTGGGAAATGCTGGATGTATTCTAAATTGGGTGACCCAGCTGATTTCAGAATACAAGTGTTATCATATAAACTCACAGTGCCTGTGAAGGCAGTTGCCATTCCGATCACCTCTAAGTGACAAGCATTTATGGTATGTTGCTAGTTAACCCTGACCACAGTCTCATGAGACAGATATCACTACCCGCCCCCACCCCTTATGGATGAAGAAGTGGGCCTGTAGACACAGTCTACTGCAGTCTGCCAGCGCCTTCCAGACCTGTGAAATGTTTGGTACATTTGGCCTGTTTAATGAAGGCTCTTGGTAGAAGCGAGTGGAAAAACGACTGATCACAAACCCCACGTGTCTGGGTCAGATGGGACCTAATTACAAGGAGTCTGGGAGTTACATCAACGTGTCCCAGAAGACAGAAATGCCCTCTGAAATTAAACTACTCAGACTACTCAGTCTTGTTTAGCAAGAACCTTCTTCCACTGGACATAATCAGTCTTAATCTACACAGAGGGCAGACTTCAGGCAAACTGGTTAAAATTATAACCAGGTTAGATCAGTTTCGTCACCCTGCTTATTTAACTTATATGCAGAGTACATTATGAGAAATGCTGGGCTGGAGGAAGCACAAGCTGGAATCAAAATTGCCAGGAGAAATATCAATAACCTCTGATATGCAGATGACACCACCTTTATGGCAGAGAGCAAAGAAGAACTAAAGAGACTCTCGAGGAAAGTGAAAGAGGAGAGTGAAAAAGTTGGCTTAAAGCTCAACATTCAGAAAACTAAGATCATGGCATCCGGTCCCATCGATTCATGGCAAATAGATGGGGAAACAGTGGAAACAGTGTCAGACTTTATTTTGGGAGGCTCCAAAATCACTGCAGATGATGACTGCAGCCATGAAATTGAAAGATGCTTACTCCTTGGAAGGAAAATTATGACCAATCTAGACAGCATGTTAAAAAGCAGAGACATTACTTTGTCAACAAAGGTCCATCCAGTCAAGGCTATGGTGTTTCCAGAAGTCATATATGGATGTGAGAGTTGGACTATAAAGAAAGCTGAGCACCGAAGAATTGACACTTTTGAACTGTGGTGTTGGAGAAGACTCCTGAGAGTCCCTTGGACAGCAAGGAGATCCAATCAGTCCATCCTAAAGGAGATCACTGGAATATTCACTGGAAGGACTGATGCTGAAGCTGAAACTCCAATACTTTGGCCACCTGATTCAAAGAACTGACTCATTTGAAAAGACCCCGATGCTGGGAAAGATTGAAAGCGGGAGGAGAAGGGGACGACAGAGGATGAGATGGTTGGATGACATCACCAACTCAATGGACATGAGTTTGAGTAAGCTCCAGGAGTTGGTGATGGATAGGGAGGCCTGGCATGCTGCAGTCCATGGGGTTGCAAAGAGCTGGACACGACTGAGCGACTGAATTGAACTGAGATCAGTTTTGGATCACAGGGTGATTTTACAACATTTATGCAACTTTTATTATTGGGCCTAATATTTTATTAGGAAAACTTTTCTAGTAATATTTGTAACTATGGGGATTGACTTCATAACTTGCTAGAAGTACAGAATTAAATAGGTTTGAGTGTGAAGGCTGTTGGTAAGCTTATTTGTTTCTGAGGCTAAACAATACGTAGACATTTGTAAAACACCTCAGAAGTGATACCCACGGTGCATAGGCCATGAATGACTCCCATCCACAAGTAAACTGACCGAACACCCAGAGATGCTTGGAATGGCTGTGGATGTCCCTCGCAGGATAGAAGCAATGGTGCTGGCCTCAGGGGCAGGAGGGACAAGTAGCATGGTCTGAAGAAGGAAGTCCTGCAAAGTCACTCATGGGGCGCCAGAAAACCCTGCCCAGGACTGGCCTCCAGGATCTTACACTACATGCAACCCCAATCCTCTTCTTAGGGCTTGATGGGAAGTATCATGGTGTGAGACAAGGGTTTAACATTTTTTCTGTGCAGATGTTTGAGAACCATTATTTTAGCAAGAACCTCTATTCAAATGAAATCTTACGTGAGCGCCTGAGCAAACTCTTGCAGCGAGTAGAGCTGCTATGGATGAGGGGCCGTCTGCTGAGTTGTTCGTCTTCTTGGCATTGCCCAGAAGGCTCCACAGAGGAGACAGTCTGGAGAAGGGCCCAGGTGCAGGAGAGAGCCTGCCTGGAGTCACAGACTTGAGCTTGAATCCTGGCCCTGTCTTCATTGGGCTGTGTGGCTCTGGGCAAGTTAACTGACCTCTCTGAGCCTCATCTCCCAAATAGTGGGCCCCTGTGGGGCTGCCTGAGGACTGGCTGGAGTACTTCCACACTGACAGGGCCCCTCCCTAATGTGCGGGGAGGTGCCAGGCCTATGGCCTGACCTGCATGGCTGTGACCCAGGTTCGATTACCTGCTCAGGGGTCGGCGTTATGGGTGTGTCGCTGGGGAGTAGGGCCGAGGTGGGCAGGGGTGTGGTGTATTGGTTGGAGTCCCCTCGGTGGCTGGTATCAGTGCCCACGGAATTCTGTCCTGACTGTGTCTCTGAGTTGAACACGGTCTAGAAGGCAACAAGCTGAATCAGCAAGGCTGGAAGGTCAGGACCCCCCAGGCAACAGCCACAGAAACCCCTCTGGAGTGACCCCCGCCACCCCTGCAACTGCCCCTCACCCTCTGGGGCGTGTGGATGGGCGACAGCATGTCCAGGTCAGTCATGGGGAACTCCAGGCCCTTCCTCCGCAGGTCCTCGTAGACGGCCACCACACCTGTCAAGTCGGGCGAGCTGCGGAACGCGTCAGCCCAGGACTGAGAGGGGACAAAGGGACAGGGCTGATAACCACTCCTCAGTGGCTCCTCTGCAAGCCTGCCTGCCACCCCCAGAGAGCAGAAATTCCCTCCTGGACTCGCTGGTCCTTTGGCAGCATCACCCGGACAGCCAGGCCTCTGCCAACTAGGCTCCCTCATTCAGAAGTCCCATCTGCAGATGAGCAAAATGGTCCCAATGAGAGAAACCAAAGTAGACAGACAAAAAGCAGCACGGATGGGGGCGCCTTCTTCCCCACCTGCCCCAGGCTGCCCGCACTCACCTGGATGAGGGTGAGCACCTTGTCGTGCACGATGGTGGGTGGGTTGTTTTTGGGCAGGATGGTCCTCACTAGCACACCCTCCACAAAGTCCTGGCTGGCCACCAGCACGTGGAAGCGGTGCCCACAGTTCTTGACACAGGTTTCCAAGACCTGGGTGCCGTGTGGTGCCCGTGAGCACCTGGCAGAGGAGGGGGGACACCCAGGACCCCACCCTCACCCCCCACCCACGTCCCAGCATAGAGACCCCACAGAGGGCACAGCTTTCTCAAGTGAGACCCAGACATGGAGGAGGAGGTTCGAGGCTGGATTCTGGGGCTGGGTGGCTTGGGGGTGAGCCTGGGGTGGGCAGAGGGCTGAGTACTGGCTGGAGGTCCCTGGCTGAGTAGCCTTGGTGTCCACAGAATCCTGTCCTGAGCTGAGCGGAGCACAATCTAGAGGGAGATGGCTTTTCAGGTAGAAAGCAGAGAACTTTTACTGAAATGGTGACCCTGTGGCCTGGGAAAAAGGTGTTCAACTTCCTTCCCTACTCCTGTCCCCACTTCCTGGCAGGAGCTGCCTTTGACTTTCAGTTTAGTGGACTAATCCAAATATAAGTACTGCCTGGGGGAGACAGAGCCAGAGTCCTCCCAACCCTACTCCCCAGCCAAACCCATCCTTACTGCCAGGCTGCCAGCTCATGTCTGTCCTGCCCTGCTGTGGGCAAGGACTGGCCTTGGCCTCTGAGATTTGCATTATGTTCATTTCTCAGGGCCAATTAGTCCAAGTGTCAATTGGAACTCAACTTGGGTACTGCCCCCCCGAGGCCTGTGTGCACTGAGCTTCTGTGTCACCAGGCAGGTCCTCAGCCCAGGTGTCCCATGATGGGCCCTGGAGGGCTGTGGGCCTCCATGTATCTGTTCCCCACACCAGTAGGCTGGAAAGAACTTTTCCAAATAGCCTCTCTTTTCACTCCGTGTTGGTCAACTGTATAGACAGGCCAGTGCTTTGCTCACAGCCCCGTAGTTTGGCTGGTAAAGAATCTGCCTGCAGTGCAGGAAACTTGAGTTCAATTCCTGGGTTGGGAAGATCCCCTGGAGAAGGAAATGGCAACCCACTCCAGTATTCTTGCCCGGAGAATCCCACAGACGGAGGAGCCTGGCAGGCTACAGTGCATCGGGTCACAAGAGTTGGGCATGACTTAGTGACTGAACTGCTACCACCTGGAAGAGGGGCCCCTGGGTGGCTGGGAGTCCCGCCAGGCCCCTGGTGGACTGTGGTTCCCCATGGATGGAGGAACGGGGCACTCACCGTGAGAGCTAACATCACCTCGTGGAAGTTCTTGTTCCCCACGATTCTCTTCTTCACGGCTCGGAAGGCATCTTTGGGACTGGACACAAGGACAAAAGGAAGGATGGGCAGAGAATCAGAATCTCCTTATCCAACAGGGAGGCTGCGTGCCTGAGATCAGGAGGTGCTGGGAGACGGGAACGGCTCTCATCCACCGAGGGGGAGGGGGTGGGTGGGTGTGGGAGCCAGGGAAGCCTCCTCCTTCTCCAAGGCCCGCAGCTGAGTGGGAAGGTCCTGAGATGGTTTCAGCTGGAAGAAGCGGGGAAAGTGGTTCAGGTAGTAGAGGCAGGAGTCTGGACCAGGCCCAGGCGGGGAGGAAATGAAAGGAGGCCACGTGTGTGGTGGCAGCTGAGGGAGGGACTGGTGAGGCCTGTGGTCACGGTGGGGAGGGGAGCGAGGCAGCTGCTCTCCCCGCTCCACCTGTAACCCTATGGCCGTCCGCACGCCTCTCCCTGCGTCCTGTCCCTCAGCCCTGTGCAGGGGATATCCACACTGCTTGGACTGCTCCAGCATAAAAGCCTCTGTGGCCCACAACTTGCATACCTACTGAGTAAAAGCCCAGCTGAAATCCTGCTGATTCATGACCCCTTTCCCAGTCCTCATCTCCTGGCTGCATTCACCCCTGGGGGCTGCCTGGCTAGAGAGGACACCCCCTAGAGGCCGGGGGCAGCATTCTCCTCTGACACTTTGCCTTCCCAGAGCCCGGTGCACTGCAGGAGCTCAAGCAGTACTTCTAGGCTGGGGAGAGTGGGGAGGGGGCTGTCCTGCTGTCGGCTGGACGTGTTGGGCTGTCAGTGCCAAATCCATCAAAGGCAATGTAGGAGAGTCGGGAACCCTGATGGGGGCTCCCTGATAGGAGTGAAGGAGGCAGCCAAGGCTTCCTGGGAACAGAACTGCGTGGAGGGTGGTGGGGACATAGGTGACACGAGGGGTGAAGGACCACAGGGCCCTGGCCGGGGAGGGACCCTGTCCCTGAGGTGTGAGGGCAGTTTTCAACCCAATGCCCTGGGGCAGCTCCTCAGCAGCCCTCGGGGCTCCAACCTGGGAGAAGCTGGTTTCTGTTCCTGGCTTGGCTGCTCACCTGTGGCCACGTCAGCGCTCTGAAGGGACATCTCCGCTTCTTACCAAGTGATCAGAGAAGGGGTGCAGAACTGGGAACCAGCATTTCTGGCCCGTGTCCTGTGGCTACGGGTCTATGAGTCTAGTTCTAGTTTACGGGCCTGCGGATCTAGTTCTCTGCCAGGGCACAAAGTGGATGACAAGAAGGCTGCACCCAAGGTGGCAGCAGACAAGAGACAAAGGCTTAGATGACAAGTTCAGTGAGGTCAAGGGTCATGTCTGCCCTGTTCACTGCTGGATGCCCTGGGCCTTGCGCAGAGCCTGGAACTTAGGAGGTACTCACATCAACAGGACCTGAACAAGTATGACCCCAGTTCTGCTGATGTCTACAGCGAGATGGGGACTTGATTCTCTAAGGATACGCAGTGACCTCCAGCCTTGACATTCATGACCGGGCTCCGTGAGGTTTTCTACCTCAGTCCTCTCGGTGGCCCCACCACCTGCCCAACCACTCCGCCACACCCAGCACCTCGGCAAGCCCAGGGCACATGGCCAGGGAACTGGAAGGCTCTGGCAGCCAGTGAGCGCTCCTGACTGGCCCTGACCATGTGCCGCAGATGCCCACAGCCTCCTTGGCTCTGAGGTTGGTGCTGCCCATCTGCTCCCTCCACATGGTGAGGGAGTCCTTGCAGGGCAACTGGACCACCACAGAGAGAAACGGGGGGAGCGCTGAGAGCCTGCTCCAACTGCTGAGCCTCATTTTCCAGACAGCGGCCACCTCTGGTAGCTTCTCCAGCTGGCGGTGGTCATCTCACCCCTCCCACCTCATCCCTGGTTTTTCATGAGAAGGACAGTGACCCTGTACCCTTCTCTGCTCCCCTCAGGGCCTTGGACAGAAAAGAGCTTTGTCTCTGAGGACAAAGACCTGGGGAGGTACAGCGATTTGCCCAAGGTCACAACCAGCGAGCAATGCTAGCCAGAGCCCAGGAGCTGGGACCACGGCGCCTCCGCCACACCATGTGTTTCAGTGGGAAGCCCTGACCCCGAGCAGGAGGCCGTGCCCTAACTCTGCCCAGCCTCTCTCGGTTCCGCTGCATGTTCACTGGCCTCCCTGTGATCCCGACCCTCCGTACTGCTTTTAGATCTTAAGGAAATGAAAGTCTGTCCCTGCTCACGGGGGAAGCTAGGCATCCCTGATGCACAGTCCCTCCCACGGCATGCAGAGGGGGCTCGGGGCCACCTCCAGATTCTAGGAGCCTCTGGCTGGCTTTGTCCTGTGAAGATGCCACACAGGTGATGTCCCTGGAAGAGCCAGTAGGCTGTGCTGTGGCTGCTGGGTGGGAAGCATCCAGGGGCCAGCTGGCCAGTTGCACACCCAGCATCTCTGGGCCTCTCACCCACCTGATGAGATGGTCAGACTAGATCACGGCTCTGAGATGTTGAAGATGAGCTGCAGTGGCTGCCCCGCCTGCCTCCCTCTCCCCCTGCCGTCCTTACCCTTCCTCGGTCTCGTTGATGATGTCACAGATCTCCATGTTGAGCGCCCAGTCCTCACTCTGCAGGGAGCCATCCGTGGCTTTCTCTGAGGACAAGAAATCACAGGTCACAGAGGTGTGCAGGGGTCCCGGATGGACAAACTCAGACAGCGGGAGTGGGGAGGACAGCGCCTGCTCTCTGGGCACCACGGTGGGCCAGCACCATGTATACGGTGTCACCTTCATCATCCCATTTTGTCTCTTAATATAGTAGCCATGTAAGGCCAGGAGGGAAGCCCTGGCTGAGTCTACCACGTGGGCAGTGGATGGATTCAGAGGCCTGGCCTCAGTGTGCTTGTTTCTGACATGACAATATTGAGACAGGGCTTGGTTTTATACTGCAAGTAAGTGTTCTTTCTTGACTTTTTAGTTATCTTTGGACTTGGAAGCCCTTCTGAGGTTCAAAGTATAAAAAGTTCCAAAAAGACATCGAATGGAGAGTCAATCTACCTGCCTCCCCTGGCCCCAGCTCCCTTTTCCTCAGTTTCCTCTCAAATCTCCCAGTGATGTTCTTTACCTCCAGAGCCAAGGACACGGGGTTTTAAATCCCGACTGTTACCACAAGGCCTGGCCACGGCCTTCCCCTTTGAGTCAGCTCATCCATAGCAAGGTGGACCCCGAGCTGCCCTGCAGAACTGCCCAGGGGAATCTGGTAATGCAAACCAGCATCGACAGGATACTTGGTGCCAAACGGGCGCTTGTAAGGGGTGATGGGTCTTTTTCTTATTAAAACTGAGGCAAAAGTCGCACAAAGTAAAATTCACCATTTCAGTGGCATTTAGCATATTCACAAAGGTGTGCAACCACTGTGTCTGTCTGGATCTTAGGGTGAGGTCTCCAGGCAGCCAGCTATGAGGTTCTCCAGGCCTGGAGAGGCCGTGTTTAGAGGTCTTTTGCTGTAAGGTCTGTTCAATGTGCTCCAGTGTGAGAGGTGTTGGGAAGACAATGAACAAGAAGTGAAAATTCTAGGACGTTCAAAAGCATTCTTTTAGAGCAAAGCGCCAACCTGTGTTCACACTGCCTGTTTTCTCTGACCTCTGCACCTTCTAGGTTCCATCCACACAGACCTAGCTTTAAAAGAAGCTCCAGCAGAGCGTATATACACTGCTTGTCTCAGGCAAGAGTCTGCCCTGCACGTTATCCCTGCGCGTCTGTCACGTACGCACATGAGTGTTTACCACTGGTTGGATCAGTGGTTAGGACACTAGTCAAGATCCCCCGTCATGGCTGAGCTCTCAAACTTGAGAGCCCGGCTCCAGGCTAGGGGCGCTCCTGCCTGTACCCTCGGTGCACCCCCAGGGAACTGCGCAGCGGGCTATCTCCCAGGAGCCCCAGTGGACCAGGCACCCAGAGCTTACTACACACGATGGCGCAGGGGAGGTTCCCGCACCACTCTGCTCATGGGGTGACATGCCAGGCCCGCTCTAGGCGCCGGGGGTGCAATGTGGACAGATGGACATGGTCCCTGCCTTGTGGCGCTCAAAGAGGCAGAGCTCTCAGGACAGATGAGTAGGCTCTGTGAGACTGGTCAGGGTTCTCCCCCAGCCAGCAGGCAGCCCTATCCTGTGGGGCAGAGCCTGGGCTGGGCTGGCACAGTCAGATCCCTAGAACAGTGGCTTCCACGCTCTTTGTTTGGAAACTAGCCTGACTTCAGCTCCACCCTGGGGCCCCCTTGGGTCCTGCAGGCTAGATGGAGGCCTGGGTAGCTCAGGACATGGGCCAGGCAGCTGGGCATCCAGGTATGGACCTGGCGGCAGGCAGGCTGCTTGGCTCCTGGGTTAGGGCTGCGGGAGGGGATGACAAAGGGCTCCCTTTAAAAGGGTGGAAGAGGGACTTACTCATCCCACAAGTATGTCCTGGGTGTGGCTTCTCTGGGCCACACTCCCTACCCCTGAGACTTACACGCCAAACTGAACCACATATGAAGAACCCAAAGAGCTGACAAGTGACCCCCAGGCAGGGGAGGGCCGGGTCTTACTTTCGAGGGTCTGGGGGGCAGTGGCTGATCAATCATGCAGAATAGCACCTCGTTCAGAAGCCACATCTCAGTGACCCCCAGTCCCATGGCGGGAAGGACTCATCAACCCAAGTCCTGACTGCCTCTAATGATCCACGGAGTTCTGCCAGTTCCGGCCCTGGACGCTCTCTCCATCCCAGCCCCTCCCTTCCCCGCCCTGCTCTCTGCCAGCCAGGCCACCTCCTCGCTTTGCTCCTCTCACCCATCCTCCATGCTAACCCAGAGTGAACTTCCTGGAACTTTAAAGTGATTGTGTCCATCCATTCCCAAATCCTTCAAAGGTCCCTTAGCCCCCTGCTGGACCTACAAGGCTCTTCCACAATGGTGATATTTTCACTTCCCAAGTTATATTGCTAGGCAACACCCAGCTGTTTACATAAAGAAGGTGACTGGGCCCTGGCACCTATAAGGTGTCACTACTGCCCTTATCTAACTAATGGGGAAGCTGAGGCATGGAGAGGTCACACGGTGGTGAGGGAGGGTGGTTATGGCTGCCTCTGCCCTTATCTCTGCTTTTCCAGAAGGATGTGCCCAGAGCACTCAGGCCACCTGCCCCCTCCTTCCGAACCCTGGCTCCACCAGCAGCCCACAGTGGTTCCTCCATTGCTTCCTCCCTATGATCTCTCCCAGGGACTGCTGAAAACCACAGCACCTCCCTCCTCCTGGGGGAGAGAGCGGCCAGGTCTCAGAAGGGATTATGATCATTTTGGAAAGACAAGCGGCTGTTGACGGGGCAGATGGGACATTTATGAGAGAGAGAAAGCCATCCTGAGGAACCAGGGTGGGTGCAGTGGGACCCCTGGAGTGTGAGTCTGACGGCAACCTGAGCACAGGGCCAAGCTCTTTAGTCCTGAGTGCCAGCCATGGGAGGAGCCACTCGGAGGATGGAGCTTTTTGTAGGGGGTTTGGAGTAAAGGGGGCGCTGCAGTCAGTCTGAGCAGGTAAGAGGTGAAGAAGAGGCAGAAGGGAGATAAGAGACACCTGAGCAATTCCGGCAGAAGGGAGGTGCGCCCAGACCCCTCCTTTCAGGGCTGGGACAGTTCTAGGACTTCCTCAATAAAGATGTCCAGAGACTTCCCTGGTGGGGTGGTCCTGTGGTAAGACTCTGTGCTGCCAATGCAGGGGACGCCGGTTCTATTCCTGGTTAGGGAGCTAAGATCCCATAAGCTGAGCAGCTTGACCAGAAGATTTTAATAAAAGAAAAAGATAGAAGGAAAAAAAGAAAAGAAAAAATGGTGCAAAAAGGTCCAAGGGGTATGCTCTATTAAGGGCAGAAATTTAAACCCACAGGAATCTGGGGATGTGTGTTTTGTTTTTGGTTTTAACCGCAGAAGTAACTCAGCTGGCTATTTTAAGAAGGCGGAATAAAAACACTGACAATGGTTACTAGTTCCAAAAGAATGACAGCTCACTTCTCGAGCTCTCTGCTGTTGGCTGGGACCTCTGGAGGCCCTGGGGCGATCCTACCTTTGTCCCCCAGCTCCTGAGGAAGCCGGGCCCTGTGAATCACCTGCTGTCATCTAGGTGAGCAGGTGGAGGTTGAGATCTTGGGGCGTCTGTCTGTCTGCTCAGCAGTCTGTCCTCTCTGTGTGGGGCTGGTGCCGGTACAGCCAGAGTGGTGGCACGGCTTTGGAGGGGACAAGCCTGGCCTCACCTCTGAACTCAGAGACTCCAGGCAAGGGTCTGAGCCTCAGAGTCTTGGTTTCCTCATCTGTGAAACTGGGAGAAGACAGCCGCGCCTACAGGCGACGGGACTTTTCGGCCTGACAATGTGCAGTGTGTCAGCTGAAGAGCAGCGGCAGTTCACTGCTGAGCCCCATGACCATGGCCCGGGATGGGAGCAGCAGATGGCGGCCACCGTGGTCTCCAGCTGCAGGTCTCTGGAGCCAGCCTGCTTGGCTGGCGGCACCCTGAGTTTCTGGATAGCCCACCCTCTCCGCCATGGGGGAAGCCCTGCTTTGTAGGGGGCCATTTCTGTGGGGCTCAGGGGACCTGTGGGTCACCATTGTGGGTGCCCGTCTCCTTGACCGCCTCCTGCCAGGTCAGCGCAAGGGCAGCAGCCTAGAGCCGCCTCCCCACCACCCTGCACGTTCTGTCACCAGGTCCCCAGGGGCCCGGCTGCTCAACGTGTCTCAGAGGTGTTTACCTACGCCATCACAGTCGCAGCTCTGGTTCCGGGCCTGTCTCCCACCCAGCCCTGTAGCATCACCTTCACACTCTCCTCTCCCAACATAAATCCAACCAGTGCTCTTCTCTGTCTAAACATTTTCCATGACACCCCACTGCCCGAGGGTTGAAAACCAGATCTCTTCAGGGGCCGAGAGGGACATCTGAGGCTGAGCCTGGCCACGATCCGCTGTGGTCTTCCTCCCTCCCTCAGCTGCCCTTGCTCTTTCACGCATCAGGGCTTCTGCTTGGGGCTCCTGGCTTCCCTCCGGGCAGGCAGCAGGTCACAGGAGATGGTGAGAACTCACCCTTCACCACCAACACTTGTCGGCTTCTCAGCACAACCAAGCCCCGGGCCCTGCACTGCTCGTCAGCCCCACTGTGCTCACCACAGCCCCTAAGGCAGAGGGTGGAGACACTGAGGAGCAGAAGCCAGTGGCTTGCCCGTGGCCATGCAGCGGGCGTGTTGCCGAGCAGAGGTTTGAACCCCAAGAGTTTCTTAGCTACTAGGTTGCGTGCCTCTCAAACATACTGAAACGTGTCATCCGGTCCCCGGGAGACACTGGTGAGCAGAGCTGGCCAGGTCCTGCCTTCAAGAAGTCTGCAGCCTGGTGGGCAGCCACAGTGGCTTCACAGAAGGGGAAAACGCCTGGATAGAAAAGAGCAGGTGCTGAGACAAGCACAGGGGTGTGCGATTCAGACGTGCCAATGGGAAGACCTGTAAGGCCCTACCCAGTGTTAGCCCCACAGTGTGCCTCTAGCCAGGTGAACCGCGCCAGGCTCATCCTGCCCCTTGGCACTGGCACTGTGGACAACAGCAACCAGATGACCGGCCTTCCCTGCCCGTCAGCCTGGGACCCTCCTCTCCTGTCACCACCCTACAGCCCACACCACGTGCAGGGACAGCTTACACCCACACTCGGAAGTGGAGGGTGGGGATGCAGAGCCGGTCTAGGGGGTTCTGGACCTGTGCGCTCCCCGTCTGCTCTGCTCCTGCCTGCCTTGGCTGGATGCCAAGCTCTGGAGACATCTCTGTCTCTCCGGGCCCACCCTCTGGTGGGACAGAGAGTAGTGGTTCAGCCAATGTTTGTGGAAGGACCAGCCAAGGCTCCAGGCCACCTCGCTGCTGAGCACCCGTCCCTAATCTGTCCCGGGGAAGATTCCTCGTGCTTCACTGACCTAAGCTCCCTTGTCCACTCTTGAGCCCCTCTGTTGCTGGGATATGGCTTACAAATAATGACCTGTCAGAACTCAGTTGGTAGATTTTTCTTTCTAGATTCAATGAAATATGGTTTGCAAACAGTAATGAAGTGTCTCAAAGGGCGAGGCTGACAGCTCAAGTCCCACCTTGACCGTGACCAGGCCTGGGGCAGGGCTCACCGACCTGGGATAGAAGGTGAGGTAGCTGAGCACGATCAAGCAAGCAGTGACATGAGGCGTCAGCTCGACCCAGAGCTCCCACGGGCTCTCCTTCCAGATCCTCCTCCTATGACCAGCTCCCCTGTGAGGGTGCCCACAGGCCACCTGATCTTCAGGAACTGTCCCCTTTCCAGTGTTCACGGCCACCTACTCATATCGCTCAAGGGAGCCATGGTGAACCCTTGAGATTTCCCTTCTAGTCTTCACTGTTTTCAGGGTTTAAAAAACACATCTGTACTGTGACTATGGCTCATTTGTTTCTGACTACAATTCCTCTTCCATATCCTTAAAAGACACAGAAATATTTATGAGTGAAATGATATGCTGTTTGGAATTCACTGTAAGTAGTACCCACCCCTCCCTCTGCTCCCTGCCCCTCTCCCCACCCACGTCTGCCTCCAACGCTGGCCCAGGGCCCCTTTGCCCCCTCTGCCCACCTCCCCACTGCCTCCCAGGTGCCCTCTTCCTGCCCTTTTCTTTTCCCTCCCACGACACACTCTGAGCGGCTTCTGTTCGTCCAGCCCTGCACCAGGTGCCAGAGGGGCAAAGATGAACAGAATCCCTGCCCTTGGGGAGGTCCAACAGCAGTCAGTGAAAACAGCTGGAGAGATGTGTTTAGAGGAAAAGGACAAGTGATGTGACTGAGGTCAGTCCAGGGCACTGGGGAGCCGCAGGGAGGGCTCAGCATCTGCGGGAAGAACCGGGAAGGTTCCAGTGAGGAGGTACCTTCTGGGCTGAGCACAGGGCATGAGCTGCTGGTCTGGAGGAGATGAGGTGGGACGTTTCTGGGAGAGGAAGAGCATGAGCTGAATGAAAGACTCCAAGATGAAACCTCAGGGGTGAAGAGGAGAAGAGGAGTGACAAGAGGCTTGAGGATCAGTCTGAAGGGCCCAAAGGAGGGAGAAAAGGCTGTTCTGAGACCAGGAAAGATCCAGGAGCTGGAGGTGGGCTGAGGGTCCTGGAGGGAGCAAGGCAGCCAGAGGAGAAGGGCAGTGATGCCAACAGCCTGGAAGACCAGTCCTCGGAGCAGGACAGACGGAATCAGGCATGGACACCCCTAGCCTTCCCCCTAGCAACTCCTCCCTTGTCCCCACCCAAAACAACAACCCCACTACCCACTGGTGGTGCCTAGTCCAGGAGTGGGCAAGCCACCCAGTCCTGATCCCTGGGGAGCATGGGGTGTCTGCGGGGCTGCACTGGGGAGGGGAGAGTTTTGTCTCGCTCATTCCTTCCTTCACTTCTAGGAGCCAGCACGGGAGCACGGTGCCTGGAGCTCAGGCTGAGAGGGGGACACACTCGGGAGACAAAGCTGACAGGTCCAGGACCAAGAGTCTGGGTGTTGAAAGACATCTCTGAGCTGTCAGACCAACCCTGAAACCTTCCACCTTCCGACTTCTTGCCAGGTAAGCCCAGCATGTGGGGCCGGCTCGGCTGTGTTGGCTGGGTATCTGTCTGTCACTTGCAGCCAGGGTACCGCAAAGCTTGGTGGCGGGATGTGGTGTGGAGACTGGTCTTCTCCCCACTTCCTCCTCCCACTGCCCAGGGCTTCTGCCTGGGCCCTGCTTCCTATGGGGCCTGCCTGGATCCCCAGAGGGCCTTGCCCTCCATGCTGGGCCAACGGGACTCTGCGCAGACAAAACTAAAAGCTCTGCTTAGTGTTACGGCAACTTTGCAGTATTCACTGCTTTGTTTCTCCGTCTCTTTCATTAGGCTGTGAGCTCCAGGCTGGAGATTGTGACTCATGGAATTCTCTATGCCAGACCGGATGACCAGGCCTGTGAAAAACCTGCAGGACATGTTTGATGAATGACTGAATGAAGGATGAGGCCATATTCACTAGGACAATAAGCCCTTAGAGCACTTTAATTTAAATGAACTACTCCCACCCTTGGCCCTCATAGACCCTTTAGTAGCGGCTGTGTAGAAATCCTAATCTTCCTTCCACTTGGCAGTCCTATGAACTTTTAATTTTTTTTTAACTCTTTTGCCCATGCCACGTGGCATGTAGGATCTTAGTTCTCTCTGCCCGCTGCATTGGAAGTGTGGAGTCTTGACCACTGGACTGCCAGAAAGTCCCATTTCTACGAATATTTTCAGAAACTGCCTTGCGTGTGTGCTCAGTCACTTCAGTCGTGTCAGACTCTTTGTGACCTCATGGACTGTAGGCCGCCAGACTCCTCTGTCCGTGGGATTCTCCAGGCAAGGATGCTGGAGTGGGCTGCCGCGCCCTCCTCCAGGGGATCTTCCTGACCCAGGCATCGAGCCTGTGTGTCTCTTACGTCTCCTGCCTTGACAGGTAGGTTCTTTACCACTAGTGCCACCTGGGAAGCCCTAAAAAGTACCATGTCCCTCTTTAATCTGCCACATCCTCAGTTCCTATGACCACCGCACTCTGGATGTGACCTCCAGCCATCATCCCCTTGGGACACTGGCCAGCTGTGCTGTCCTCCTGGAAACGCAGTGTGGGAACTCACGCACCTGTCCACATGGGAGGCGGTATCCGTGTTAACTCACCCTGGGGCTACATGAGATGTTTACTTACTCCGCTCTATGGACCTGACCCCTACAGAGTCTGTTGATGTGAAAGACACTCTCCACTGGTGTCCTCTATTTAGGTGTTCCAATCTCCCCTGCAGTCAGAAGAGGCCCTGTGACCCAGTGCTGGCCTCTGAGCTTACTGGAACTTTCTGGCGGCTCCCAGGGAAGGTTTCCTCCCCTGGTAACAGAGGCAGTGCTGGCAGGGGCTAACTGTGTTCTGTCCCATGCAGTCCAGCAGGAGGAGGACACCAATATGCTAGAGGTTGGGGGTGGGCGGGGGCAGAAACGCAGAAAGGAGAAGTATGAACAAACTCAAACTACACGGATTCTGGACCCACGCACTTCCACTGTAAAGGAAACCCGCTGGGTCCCTGTCAATTCTAAGGGGAAGCAGTGAGGTGGGAAAGTTAGGAGAGTGGGATCTGGACACAGACAAACCCCAGTTCAAGTCCTGACGGGAGCACTCGCTGACTGTGCGACCTGAGTGAATTCCTTAACCTCCCTGTGCCGAGTTCCCCTCCTGCAGAATAGGGGAAAGAATAACTAAAGCACCGACCCTCAGGGTTATGTGAGGAGGAAATGAGAGAAGGCACTTCATGTGCTCCACGTCCCACCCAGCACAACAACCAGCCCCCAAACAAACATTATTACCAACTGGAAATATCAATCCCCAAATCATTGCTTGAAAATTTCAAGCATCCCCCCAAAATAGCTTTTAAAATCACATACATGCAGAAACCATTCTTTTTTTCCCCCAGCCAGCAAACTGTCCTGAAGCCCACTCTCCAGTGAATAGCCCTTTCCAGATTCAACATGGAAAGTTCTATCATTCTCCTAAGTTGCTGAGCCATCCTTCCCCAAAACCCTGGCTAGCTCTCCCCTGCCATTTTTGTAACCACAGGCCACAAGAGGAACACGAAAATACCTCACAGAAGGCGTAACTTTGGCAACCCACAATTTTAAAGTTGATACAGCTAACTATAGTACCTAAACTGAAGAAAATTCCAGTTTGCTGAAAGAGGGCTTTTGAAAAACCATCCAGTCAGAAGGAGCAAAACTGTGAAAACAGAGGTTTGAAGGGGCTGGCCAAGGCATATATGACATTCTTTTTTTCTTCCCCCAACTCATGAATGCAAGATGTTACTGACGTATGTAGGCATGTATGTATTTACGTACCTATCTGTCTATAGAGAGATTTAAGGGACTGCTTGTGCTATTGTGGAGGCTTCAGTGTCAGTTCAGTCGCGTCTCACTCTTTGCGACCCCATGAACTGCAGCACGCCAGGCCTCCCTGTCCATCACCAACTCCCGGAGTCCACCCAAACCCATGTCCATTGAGTCGGTGATGCCATCCAACCATCTCATCCTCTGTTGTCCCCTTCTCCTCCTGACCTCAATCTTTCTCAGCATCAGGGTCTTTTCAAATGAGTCAGCTCTTCGCATCAGGTGGCCAAAGTACTGGAGTTTCAGCTTCAACATCAGTCCCTCCAATGAACACCCAGGACTTATCTCCTTTAGGATGGACTGGTTGGATCTCCTTGCTGTCCAAGGGACTCTCAAGAGTCTTCTCCAACACCACAGTTCAAAAGTATCAATTTTTCGGCGCTCAGCTTTCTTTATAGTCCAACTCTCACATCCATACATGACTAATGGAAACACCATAGCCTTGACTAGACGGACCTTTGTTGGCAAAGTAATGCTTCACCCATTCCAGTCCATCTTAGTTCGCTGAGTCCTAGAATGTCGATGTTCACCCTTGTCATCTCCTGTTTGACCACTTCCAATTTGCCTTGATTCATGGACCTAACATTGCAGGTTCCTATGCAATTTTGCTCCTTACAGCATTGAACCTTTCAAAATCTGCAGGACAGAGCAGCAGGAGACAGATGCAGTTCAAGTACAGAGGTCATCTGCTGGCAGCATCCCATCTTCTGGGGAGGCCAGTCTTTCTTCTATGCAACTGGTCAGATGAGCCCCACCCACATTATAGAGGATAATCTGCTCTTCTCAAGGATGGACTTAAAATGTTAATTTCACCTAAAAAAATACTTTCACAGAAACATCCAGATTAATGTTTGGCTAAATATCTGTGTGGGCTTTCCTGGTGGCTCAGCTGGTGCAGGAGATGCAGGTTTGATCCCTGGGTCGGGGAGATCCCCTGGAAGAGGGCATGGCAACCCACTCCAGTATTCTTACTTGCAGAATCACCTGAACAGAGGAGCCTAGTGGGCTACAATCCATGGGGTTGCAAAAGAGTTGATACAACTTAGTGATTAAACAACAACAACAAATATCTGGGTACCATGACCTGGCCAAAATTGATACATGAAGGGAACCAACCCAGGGTTTATCCTGCATCAGTGTATTCAAGGTCCAGGTGAACAGAGGACATCTCTGCCTGTCCTTCAGTTCTCCCGGTCTCAATCTCTGTGACCTGGCTGGCTCCTGCCTCCCGATTCCTTCCTTCCCTTCTCTGCTTTCCCCACAGGTGTAAAGCCCAACACCTCCCATGGGTCCTGCAGAGCTGCTTGGCTCCTCATGGCACTCTGGGGTCTCTACCAGTTCTCAAGTCTTCCTTGTCTGTGGAGACACAATCCCCTTGGAGGTTCTGTCACTTGCCTGGGGACATGGCTGGGGAGGGGAGGAGCTGGTACTTGAACCCAAATCTTCTGATGCAGGGTCTATGTTCTGAGCCTATTCAGACTACTTACGTCCGAGTGGCTGAAATGTGCCATCTGGGATCACGAGCAAACCTGGGATCTGGTGGGCTCATAAGCAAACATAAAGACATTTTTGCTGCTGCTGCTAAGCCACTTCAGTCGTGTCCGACTCTGTGTGACCCCATAGACGGCAGCCCACCAGGCTCCT
>SJYQ01094090.1:0-15251 GCA_006410935.1 Redunca redunca | reverse complement strand
ATGATAACGATATCTTGATATTCATAACAAACCTCTTTCAGCCACACCTGAGTTTATATCAGTGAAGTGAATTTTGGAAAGCACCTAAGCCAGGAGAGACAACCAAGTGACTGGAGGGTTGGAACTTTCAGTCTCAACTCCCTGACCCGGCTAATGAATTAATCAACCCTACCAGTGTAATGAAAATCTCCATAAAACCAAGTGGATGTGGTTCAGAGAGTCTAGGGTTGGTGAAGACCCAGAGAACTGGGAAGAGTGGTGAGTTCGGATGGAATATGGGAGCTCCACACCCTTTTCCCAGTCAGAAGCACAGGTGACAGCCCGACTTACAATTGCCATTGGAAGGGGAGGGCAGCCTTGTAGGGCTGAGCTCTTAACATGTGGAAACCTGTGTTATCTTTGTGCTGATGGTGTCAGAATTGAGTTAAATTGTAGGACACTTATCTGGTGTTTGTGATTTGCTTGGAAGTATGGGAGAAAAAAAAACACACATTGTAATTAGAGTCAGAGTCTTAAAACTCACTTCCTGTTTAATATAGTTTACTAATATAAATGCTCTTCAAGTTATTTATACCCATTGTGTCTGTGTGGTGTAAATGTTATATATAACTGTATATGCAATTACAGGTGTTAAGAGTTTCAGTTGCTCTGACATCCTCACCAGCACTTGGTATTGTCAGCACAGTTTGTTTATTTGTTTGCTACCCTAATAACTGGTTATAATTGTGGTTGTAATTTTCAGTTCCCTAATGACTAAGGATGTTGAACATCTTTTCATGTGCTTATTTGCCAAGAGTGATATTTTCAAAACTTAAGCCAAATCATGTCAATCCCCTGCTTAGAACCCAATGGTTTCCCAAGGCACCAGAATAAAACCATCACTGTTACCTACCAGGCAGGGGCCAGATTTAGTCAACTCTATTTTCTGCCTCCCTTCCTTTTGCTTTCTCTCTTGCCACACTGGCCTCCTCTCCCACCTCAGGAGAACTTGTTTCCTCTGCCTAAATGCTGTTGGCTCTGATTTTCACTTGATGGGGATGTGAGAGCTTCTTCTCATTTTTCAGGTATAAGCTCAGCGTCACCACTTCCCAGAGGCCTTCCATGACTACCCTGACTTAAGTAGACAAACCACAGTCACACTCCTCTGTTGTATTGCTTTGTTTTATTTTCGTCACAGAAGTTGGCTCTGTTTGGCATCTTTTTTCCTTTGGCTGTGCTTAGTCTTTGTTGCTGCATGCAGGCTTTCTCTAGTTGCAGCAAGTGGGGGCTACTCTTCATTGCAGTGTGCAGGCTTCTCATTCCAGTGGCTTCTCTTGTGGCAAAGCAAAGACTCTAGGGCATGGGGGCTCAGTAGTCGTGGCACACAGGCTCAGTTGGCCCAAGGTATGTGGGGTCTTCCTGGTCTAGGGATCAAACCAGTGTCCTTGCACTGCAAGGCAGATTCTTAACCACTGGACCACCAGGAAGCCCCAGCATCATCTTATTAATTTATACATGTGTACACTGCCTGTTCCTCCTCAAGATGGGCAGGGATTCTTGCTCTTGTGTTCCTCTGTATCTCTGAAGCCTAGAAGAGCCCCTGGCACACAACAGATGCTCGGAATGTATTTGCATCAGTAAGTGAATCTCTAGCACCTAACAGTGTGCTTGGCAAATAATCAAAGTGAAAATCACTCAGTTGTGTCCAACTCTTTGTGACCCCATGAACTATACAGTCCATAGAATTCTCCAGGCCAGACTACTGGAGTGGGTAGCCATTCCCTTCTCCAGGGATCTTCCCAACACAGGGATTGAACCCAGGTCTCCTCCTTTGCTGGTGGATTCTTTACCAGCCGAGCAACCAGGGAAGCTTTAACAGTGCAGTGTGCTTGGCAAATAATGGAGTTTAACATATATGGGTGGACTGAATCTCATTCTTGTATTGAGTCTATTATTATCTCTTCAAGCTCCTTAGGCTTTGCATGGCCATATAAATTCTCCCCTAGCCCTCATATCTTTGCATCCAAAGCTTCAGAATTCAGACACAAGCTAGAACAGAAAGGAAATAGCAGTGGAAAACAATCAGTGGTATTGACATTCGGAATACAAAGAAAGTCTGCTGACAGACTGTTTCATTTAGCTTTTGGTGCACAACAAACAACTCAAAAGCTTAGTGGCTTAAAACGACCACAGTAATTTATTTTTTTCATAAATCTACAATTTGACCCAACACTCAGTGGGGAAGGCATACTCCTGTTCCAGGCAACATCAGCTGGGGCAGTTCAGTTGGGGACTGGAGGATCCACTTCCAAGATGGCTCAGTCACATGGCTGGCAAGTTAAAGCTTGCTGTTAGCCAGGAGCCTGGTTGTGGCTGTGGCTGAAACACTTACAGATACCCTTTTCATGCGGCCTAGTTCGTCACAGAATAGTGGCTGAGTTCTAAGTGCAAGTACCCCCAAGAGGACCAGGCAGATCTGTCTCTTCTTATGACTTAACTTTGTAAATCACATGGCATCACACCACCCAGGCTCAAGGCGAGAGATCTTACAGCAAGGAGCATCAGTGCCAAACTGGAAAAGGAGCATGTGGGAGGGAAGATCTTGATAAGGCCACCTTGGAGAACACAATCTGGTGCAAGAATAGGTCTTGCCAACCTACATGGTAGAGACGAGCCTTTGTGATGATGTCTGCCACCTGATGTCTCCCAAAGCCATATATACAAGTAGCAGGTCCAGCCCCTGGAGGGCAATCTCTGAGCGAGGACCATCCAGCCCAGCTGCCCCTCCCCCTGGTTCTAGGCTCCTCAGTAGAAAGGGTAACAGGCAGGAAGGCCAGGGGGTCTCCAAACAGAGGAAATAGGCTTCAAGTGTCAGACATTTTTTCTCTCTCTCTAAAGTGGCAGGAAAAAAAAAACAAACGACAAGTGGCAGGAAAAGACACAAACGACAAGTGTTAANAAGTACCCCCAAGAGGACCAGGCAGATCTGTCTCTTCTTATGACTTAACTTTGTAAATCACATGGCATCACACCACCCAGGCTCAAGGCGAGAGATCTTACAGCAAGGAGCATCAGTGCCAAACTGGAAAAGGAGCATGTGGGAGGGAAGATCTTGATAAGGCCACCTTGGAGAACACAATCTGGTGCAAGAATAGGTCTTGCCAACCTACATGGTAGAGACGAGCCTTTGTGATGATGTCTGCCACCTGATGTCTCCCAAAGCCATATACACAAGTAGCAGGTCCAGCCCCTGGAGGGCAATCTCTGAGCGAGGACCATCCAGCCCAGCTGCCCCTCCCCCTGGTTCTAGGCTCCTCAGTAGAAAGGGAAACAGGCAGGAAGGCCAGGGGGTCTCCAAACAGAGGAAATAGGCTTCAAGTGTCAGACATTTTTTCTCTCTCTCTAAAGTGGCAGGAGGAAACAAACGACAAGTGTTAAGATTTTTTATCCTTCTCTATCTAAATTTAAAAAGAGATTTATCTTAAAATTCTGTGATGCCATGAGGACACCTGGCTCCACCTGAACTTAAATTTTCCCCAACTTTGAGCTAACCAATGTGGTTTTCTTATGGAAATGTTTGTCTTAAGCTATGTTAATGAACCATGTATTTACCATAGACTCTGTCTTCAAGAGTCTTCAACTTGGAAGAAAAGTTATGACCAACCTAGACAGCACATTAAAAAACAGAGATATTACTTTGCCAACAACGGTCTGTCTAGTCAAGGCTATGTTTTTTCCAGTAGTCATGTATGGATGTGAGAGTTGGACTGTGAAGAAGGCTGAGCGCCGAAGAATTGATGCGTTTGAACTGTGGTGCTGGAGAAGACTCTTGAGAGTTCCTTGGACTGCNACTGCAAGGAGATCCAACCAGTCCATTCTGAAGGAGATCAACCCTGGGATTTCTTTGAAAGGAATGATGCTAAAGCTGAAACTCCAGTACTTTGGCCACCTCATGCAAAGAGCTGACTCATTGGAAAAGACCCTGATGTCGGGAAAGATTGAAAGCAGGAGGAGAAGGGGATGACAAAGGATGAGATGGTTGGATGGCATCACCAACTCAATGGACATGACCTTAAGTAAGCTCTGGGAGTTGGTGATGGATAGGGAAGCCTGGAGTGCTGCAGTCCATGGGGTCACAAAGAGTCGGACACAACTGAGCGACTGAACTGAACTGAATTGTCTTCAAGTCGGTTCTGCCTAAGACTCAAAACTGACTTAACAAACCAGTATGTTTTACTCATGCAAATGTTCTGTTAAGCTATGTTCATGAGACTGTATTTGCTTGGAAACCTGCCTTTCTTCAAGATTCATGTCAATCATTTTATGGCCCGGGACAACTCTCCTTGTGCCAATGTTATCACACAATGCATGATGTGGATGAGGGGCCTGGTGCCATTCTCTGAGTTTTGAGATATTTCCTTTCTCTAATTAGACTGCTAGGAGCTATATAACATCCGGCTAAAGACTAGCAGGGAGCCCTCTTTCTGCCCCCTTCTGATGTCTATGTCAGAAGCTTTCTCTATCTCTTTTATACTTTAATAAAACTTTGTTACACAAAAACTTTGAGTAATCAAGCCTTGTCTCCGGCCACAGATTGAATTCTTCTCCTCTGGAGCCCAAGAATCCCCGCATCTTTCATAGTTCAGCAACAACCTTTCATCTTGGGGGCTCATCCAGGATTCTTCGGGACAAGGTAAGGATGCTTGGAGCTCTAGTTCTTTGTTCTCCCAGTAAACACGTTTTCTGTTGTACTTTACTATGGTGTGTTTGTGTGAATGAATGACATACCCTGCACAAAGCAAGTGAGGAGCCTTGCTCTGTGGTTCCGTGACGACCTCATAGGGCTTATGGCAGAAACCCTGTCGGGTTTTCTACAGACCTGCCAATGCCAAGAGGCACACATTATCTCCTTTGGGGATGGGCCAGAAATGGGCAAAGCAGATAGACCGAACTCTCCTTTCTCAGTCAGGCTTTCTGGTCTCTTTGACCATTTCATAACTTCTTGGGAATTAGAACTACTAACCTAATCTGTCGGATCATAGACTTTCAAGGGACTTGTGGTCTATGCCGTTACTGTGTACTGTTACTTAGGTCCCAAACTTAGACTGATCGTCAGGAAGCACCTAACCTCGCTAGGAGTCGAAAGTTCGGAAGCTAGATGGAGCTCTAGCTCCAAGAGCATCTCTCAGGTTAAAGGTTACTCAGATAGGAAGTACAGCAGGCTTCTTCCTTCCGTAACACTAGCTCTTAGTGGACCAGAGGAGGCTCTCCAGTGGCTTTTGTCCCAACTCTTTAGATATACTTCCTGTGAAATTGTGGGAATGAACTGGAAGGACTGGCCCTAATAACTCGAGGACAAAAATCACTTTTTCCTCACTGGCCGGCCCTTCACCATCTCTTTTGCTATCACTTATACTGGTGTGGTGACACTCGGAAGGAGCGTACGGGTTGTATGTTTGTACCAGTCTTACTGTGGTCAGGAATACACTGAGGGCCGTGCACAGGCACTCAGGTGACGAATGGTTCCCCCAGCGGTCTTAGCTTGGGAGGCATTCCAGAAGGTTATTCCGGTTGCACCCCAGGTGGCATAAGAGGCAGGCAAGATTCCAGTGGTGAGGAACTGGACTCTAGTCTGGGATGGCATCAGGTCTGCCCCTGGTGCATCTCTACCTTGCCTTGGTGGTAGAGCTCGGAGGGGCGAGTATGGTGCCAGGGAAGGAACGCTTTGGTGAAAAGTCTGTCTACACCCCCATCTAGAGCAGGGAGGGATGCCTCTGGTAGAAAGATGGTGCTGGTCGCTTTTTTCTCTCTTACAGATGGGAGCTAACAATTCCAGCCTCACTCCTTTGAACTGTATCCTGAAAACCTGGGATAGATTTGATCCCCAGAGCTGAACAAATACATGCCTGGTCTTCCTATGTGATACTGCATGGCCATGGTATCCATTGGAGGACAGTGAACGGTGGCTGGTTGGAGGGTCTCTTAATTATAATACTGTTTTACAATTAGACCCGTTCCGTAGAACACAAGGGAAATGGGTAGAAGTAGTGTATGTGTTGCCTTTTTTTCTCTGTGAGACATGCCAGACTTATGTCCTAAGGGTAGAGATTTGGGTGTGAAACCTTCAGCCCCCTCTTGTCCTCCTCCTTTGCTTCTGTACCGGGCCTCCAACGTGAGCAAACTGAAAGTCAGAAAACACCCACAGCAAGGGTTGCCTTGGTCTCGGTAAAAACCTAAACTGAGATTCAAACTGCCCAAGTAGAGGTCCAAACAACCCATCTCAGTACAACCTCAGACTATTCTGGTTTCAATAGAAACTCAGACAATCGAAGTAAGAGAAGCTCAGACAGCAAAAACTAAGGGTGAAATACAAGATGAGACAGAGGACAGGAGACAAAGAGATAAAGAAAAGCAGGTTTCTCCAATCTATCCCTGGGATCATATGCACAGAGCAGCCAGAGAGGCTGAGAAACAGCCATAAAGAGGCAACAAGCTGTTGCCTCTTTATGAAGCACCCGCCAGGAGAAATAATCAGTCTATGAGAGTTAATATGCTGTTTTCTTATCAAGAAATATAAAGAATCAAGGAGGATCTAGGAGACTACTTAGAGGACCCAGAAAAATATATTAGAGCTTTTACAGGTGTTACTCTACCTTATGACCTTGCTTGGAAAGATGTGATGTATATCCTGGGACAAACACTAAGTGCGACTTGAAAACTTGAGTTTTGGGGAAAGCGGTTGCCTATGGAGATGAATGGCTTGGTAATGAATCAGTAGGGAAGAGGGAGGATGAGATAGCCGCCCTCCCCACTGGGAATCAGGCAGTCTGAATTATAGAATCAGACTGGGACTATAACATGGCTAAAGGAAGATGGGATCAGAGTCGTTTTGTCAGATGTGTTCTTGAAGGATTCAGGCAAGTGGGTGCTAAGATTTGAAACTATGCCAAACTGGCAAACATAGAACAGGAAGAGAAGGAAGCTCCTGGTGAATTCCTACACAGACTGAGGGAAGCCTTTCGCAGATTCACTGAGATTGATCCCAAAAGTGAAGAAGGAACAGTGATCTTAAAAGATAGATTTCTCACTCAGTCCAGTCCAGATATCCAGTGTAAGCTATTAAAACAGGCATATGGACCAAAGCAGTCTTTAGATAATCTGTTACAACTGGCTCAGACAGTCTATTACAGCAGGGAATATGAGGGAAAGAAAGAAAGGCAGAGAAAGACAAAGGAACAGGCGGAAGCCACTGTGATGGCTGTCAGAACCACTCTTAAACAGCCGGAGAAAGATGCCCAGAGGGACCCAGGTGCAGACGGATGGGCTTGCTATTACTGTGGAAAGGAGGGCACTTCAAGTGGGATTCCCCTCAGGCATCTAAGCCGCCCCGGCTCCATGTCCAGTCTGCAAAGGACCACACTAGAGGAGAGACCGCCCCCAGAGGCATAGGTTTCAGGGGTTGGACTCTCAAGACAATCAGGACTGAAGGTGCCCAGGGGTCCCCACACAAACTCCCTTCCTAATTACACCTGAGGAACCCTGGGTATTAATAACTGTGGGGGGCTAATCCCTAGATTTCCTTTTAGACACTGCTTACTGAAGCCCCTGGCCCACTTCCTTCCCTATCCGCTTCCACAATGGGACTGTCTGGACTAGCAAAACGGTATTATTTCAGTTGTCTTTAAGCTGCAACTGGGACTCTGTGCTATTTTCACACAAGTTTCTGGTCTTGCCAGAGTCTCCTTCACCCCTTTTGGGGAGGGATATACTGAGCAAGGTCCATGCCTCTGTTTTCAAGAATACAGAGCCCTCCCTTTCTCACCCATTAATTGAACAAAATGTAAATCCTATAGTGTGGGCTGATGGAAAATCTATGGGTCAGGCACAAAACGCTTTCCTGTAGTTGCCAAGCTCAAAGACCCGCATTTATTTCCACATAAAAAGCAATATCCACTGAAACCTGAGGTTAAGGAAGGGTTAAAACCCATCATTGAGAATTTAAAGGAGCTGGGGCTAGTAATTCCCTGTAACAGTCTATGCAACACTCCTATTTTGGATATAAAGAAATCAAATGATAAATGCAGACTAGTTCAAGATAAATGGAGACTAGTTCATTTATTATTACAAATAATAAAAGAGGCTGTAGTTCCTTTACACCCCTGGTGCCTAATCCTTATACTCTATTGTCTGAAATTCCTGAACGAGCCAAATATTTATCAGTAATTGATTTAAAAGATGCCTCCTATTCTGTACCTTTGGCAGAAGAAAGTCAATCTTTTTTTTTTTTTTGCCTTTGAAGACCCTGTGCAGCCAGCTTCTCAGTTAACCTGGACAGTTTTGCCCCAGGGATTTCATGACAGCCCCCACCTATTTGGGCAAAGTTTGTCACAGATCTACAAAACTTTAGCTCTGAGGCAGTGGTGCTACAATACGTAGATGATATTCTGCTCTGTGCTGAAACAGAGGAAGCTCGCTTACAAGCCTCAGAAGATTTCTTAAACTTTCTAACAGGCTGTACTTATAAGGCTTCAAGGAAAAAGGCTCAGCTTTGTCAACAATCTGTTAAATATCTAGGCCTAATCATATCAGAAGGGACTAGGGCCATAGGCCCTGAGAGAATTAAAGTGAAAGTGAAGTTGCTCAGTGTGTCCAACTCTTTGTGACCCCAGGGATGGTAGCCTACCAGGCTCCACCGTCCATGGGATTTTCCAGGCAAGAATACTGGAGTGGGCTGCCATTTCCTTCTCCAGCAGACCTACCTAACCCAGGGATCGAACCCGGGTCTCCTGCGTTGTAGAGAGACGCTTTACCGTCTGAGCCACCAGGGAAACCTATACTAAATCATCCCCTACCTATGACTTTAAGACAATTAAGAGGATTTTTAGTAATCACAGGCTACTGCTGCATTTGCATTCCAAAACCAACAAACTGGTTTTGGTCTTCAGATTCTCAAAGGCTTTTAAGGCTCTTCAGACTGCTCTCCTGGAAGCTCCCGCTTTGAGCTTACCCACAGGGTCAGAATTTAATTTGTTTGTCACTGAAAGAAAAGGTATGGCCTTGGGAGTTTTGACACAAGCCGGAGGGCCTCACCAGCAGCCTACAGAAGTGGAATCTTAAACTCTAAGATTAATATTTGGATGATAGATAGTAGGCTTCTTAAATACCAGTCATTGTTGTTAGGAGGACCAATAACTAAGCTTAAAGTTGGTGGAAATTTAAATCCTGCCACTTTGCTTCCTGAGAAAGAAGATGAAACACCTGATCATGATTGTTCCTAATTTCTAACTTTATGCAGCTCAGGAAGATCTGATGGATACCCCATTAGACAATCCTGACATGGAAATAGTTACAAATGGCAGTTCTTTTGTTTGGGATGGGAAGCATAAAGCAAGTTACACCATAGTGATGGCTGAACAGGTTTTAGAAGCAAAATCTCTCCCCCGGGGAATGAGTGCTCAGCTAGCTGACTGGAGCTCTAGAGTCAAGCAAAAGTCAGCAAGTAAATATCTATACTGACTCTAAGTATGGTTATTTGACTTAACAAGCTCACACTGCAATGTGGAAAGAAAGACAGTTTAAAACGGCAACAGGAGAACCTAGTAAGCATTTCAGAGAGATCAAGAGACTTTTAACTGCTCTATATTGTCCTAAATGGAGAAGGCAATGACAACCCACTCCAATACTTTTGCCTGGAAAATCCCATGGATGGAGGAGCCTGGTAGGCTGCAGTCCATGGGGTCGTGAAGAGTCGGACATGACTGAGCGACTTGACTTTCACTTCTCACTTTCATGCATTGGAGAAGAAAATGGCAACCCACTCCAGTGTTCTTGCCTGGAGAATCCCAGGGACGGTGGAGCCTGGTGGGCTGTAGTCTATGGGGTCGCACAGAATCGGACACGACTGAAGCGACTTAGCAGCAGCAGCAGCATTGTCCTAAAGAAGTAGCTGTTGTGCATTACGAAGGGCACAGCAGGGACATAGTAAAGTAGCTGAAGGTTGACTGTCAAGCCAGAAAAGCAGCACTTTAGGAAACCCCTTCACTGCAGATGCCTTTGATCTGGACTGGTCCTGTGGAATAGGAAAAACCACAATGTACTGAGGAAGAATTAGAAAGATACTAGAAAAGAGGAGCAAGGATTACTGATACAGGATGGTTACAGTTCGAGGATGAACGAATAATTCCTGAAAATGTAGGGAAAGCACACTGATTGAAACTGCCCACCCTGGCCAGGCACCATGGTAACCATTGGCATGAGTTGTTTTATGACAGGAGATCCTGATAAAGAATATGGAACTAATAAGCCACTACCAACCAGAAGAGTTCGGGAAAGGTTGAAAGGAGACACTGCGTGTCCGTCCACTTCCCAGAATCCCTCTTGCTAGTATCCATCTTGGCTGAGCGATGCGTGCCCCACCAGGAAAGACTGAATTAGAATGATTGGCCATCACCCGGAAACTAATCCCATCACCATAAAACCCGACATTGCGAGCCACGTGGCAGAGCAGTTCTCCTGGGTTCCCTTACCCTACTGCTCTCCACCCGGGTGCCCTTTCCCAACAAAATCTCTTGCTTTGTCAGCAGATGTGTCTCCTCAGACAATTCATTTCTGAGTGTTAGACAAGAGCCCAGTTTCGGGCCCTGGAAGGGGTCTGCCTTCCTGCAACAAAAATGCTCAATGGAAAAGTTTTCCTAAAGCCTTGGAATTAACTAATTATGTAACTCAACTCTCAGCTTTTCAGCAGGCATTAATGGAACTCCGGGAGGTGACTCCTGACCCATCCATTGAGCCAGGAACCACGGTCCTGATAAAAACATAAGGATCTGAGGGCCAATCCCTCGAGCCCCTCTGGGAAGGCCCTTACAATGTTATTCTTTCTTCTCCCACAGCTGTCAAGGTGCCAGGAATTGATACTTGAGTTAAGAGGTGGTACCCTGACCAGAACTAAGTGATGTCATTTTATGTCTTTACTTTCTATACTCTGACTTTGTACTTTTCAGATGGGCCTGATAATCTATGTGAGCCTGCTTCTGCTGACTCTTAAAAATCCTGAGTCTGCTATTTGATCCTCAAGACAATGCCTTCCTGTCCTGGGCTCACTCCTACACTGCATTCCACAATCAGTCTAACTGCTGGGTCTGCGGAGCTCTCCCCTCTTCATCAGTAGAAGGCTTCCCTTGGTGGACATCTCCACTTCAAGGAGAGGACTTTCTCCAAGTCTGTGACTACCTTCAACAACAACAATCATACTGATGCCTCGTCTTAATCTGATGACATTTAACAATCCTAAAATGGCCTTGTGCAACACTTTATACCTTAACTATGGACATAATGGGGCTTTAACTTTGCTGATTGTTCTGTTTTTCCTATTTGTTCCCTGCATCTGTAACTGTATAGCTAGATTTGTTTCTAGTTTCGTGAAGGCTTTTAAGTTCCAAATGGTTATTCAAACTCCTGCGGCTATGGCAGCTTCCCCCAACTACTACCTGGGGCCCCTGGATCACGAGACCCTCAATATGAGGGTTAGGAAAATATGTTGCCTTACCAATTTAGGGACAACACCTCTTATCAGCTTGGAAGCAGTTACGAAACAAGAACAATGCCCCTTTCCCTTGGCAACAGAATTCTCCTAAAATAAAAGGGGGAAATGAGAGGGTAACAGGCAGGAAGACCAAGGATCTCCAAACTGAGGAATAGGCTGCAAGTGTCAGACATTTTTTATCTCTCTCTCAAGTGGCAGGAGGAAACAAACCACAAGTGTTAAGATTTTTTCCCTTTCTCTATATAAATTTAAAAAGAGGTTTCTCTTAAATTCTGTGTTACCATGACACCTGGCTGCACCTGAACTTAACTTTTCCCAAACCTTCAACTAACCAATGTGTTTTTCTTATGGAAATGTTTGTCTTAAGCTACGTTAATGAACTATGAATTTACCCTAGACTCTGTTTTCAAGTTGATTCTGCCTAAGACACAGAGCTGACTTGACAAACCATGCAAATATTCTCTTAAGTTATGTTCATGAAACTGTATTTGCTTGGAAACCTGCCTTTCTTCAAGATTCATGTCACTCATTTTATGGCCCGGGACAACCCCCCTTGTGCCAATGTTATCTCAAAATGCATGATGTGGGTGAGGGGCCTGATGCCAGTCTCTGAGTTTTGAGACATTTCATTTCTCTTATTAACAGACTGCGAGGAGCCTGGTGGGCTGCAGTCCATGGGGTCCCTAAGAGTTGGACATGACTGAGAGACTTCACTTTCACTTTCCACTTTCATGCATTGGAGAAGGAAATGGCAACCCACTCCAGTGTTCTTGCCTGGAGAATCCTAGGGATGGGGAAGCCTGGTGGGCTGCCATCTATGGGGTCGCACAGAGTCAGACATGACTGAAGCGACTTAGCAGCAGTAGCAGTAGCAGGAGCTATGTAAGTGAAAGTGAAAGTCGATCAGTCCTGTCCAACTCTTTGCGACTCCATGGACTATACAGTCTTCGGAATTCTCCCAGCTAGAATACTGAAGTGGGTAGCCTTTCCCTTCTCCAGGGGATCTTCCCAACCCAGGGATCAAACCCTTGACTCCTGCATTGCAGGTGGATTCTTTACCAGCTGAGCCACAAGCGAAGCCCAGTAGCTATAAAACATCCAGCTAAAGACTAGCAGGGTGGCACTCTTTCTGCCTTCTTCTGATGTCTATGTCAGGAGCTTTCTCTATTTCTTTTATACTTTAAGGAAACTTTATTACATGAGCGCTCTGAGCGATCAAGCCTCACCTCTAGCCCCAGATTGAATTCTCCTCCGGAGGCTGAGAATCCTGGCATCTTTCATGGTTCTGAAGGAGGAAACAGACAGAAAGTCCTCTGTCTTGAAAGCAGGACTCCATCTTGGGCCGGACTGTGGACTTTGAATTATATGCCCAGTATCTATGGAAACGACATATTAACTAGAAAACCAGACCCCCCAGAATGAAGAGGCCCAGGGCTCCTACCTAGACTCTCCATCTCCTAAAAGAATACCCTAATTATCTGTGTAACCATATAGAACCATACAGTCTATTATGCTTATTGGGGTATGACCACAGGCCTGTTGATAACTGTCCACTGTTAACTACCTATGCTTAAGGCATACGAATCACTGGTTAACTTTGATTGTATCTTTCTTTTTCCTTTGTTCAGACTAGTTTCAGGGAATTTGGGGAGGTGGGTTTGTGCACTTACACTTAGGGTATATAAGGTTTTCACAAAAATTGGTCGGGGTCCTTGGCTAAGAGGAGACTCTGCCTTGGGCCCGCCAGTGTAATAAACTGCACTCCACTATCTCCATTGTCCTTCTGAGTGAGTTTTTTTCCCAGAACGTGTGGCTTCAACAGTTTAGCAACAACCTTTCACTACTTCTGTGCCACTGGTTCTTCCAACAGCCATGATAATCCGGCCCCCAACTGAGTCTGAATTCTCTGTCCATGAATACTACAACAATCCTGAAGACCACCCAGGGGACACTCTAAGAAGATAGATTTACAAAGTGGTTAGGAGCATGACTTTGAAGATAGACCTAGATTCAGTCACAGCTCTGCCTTTCATCAGCTGTGTGTCTTTGGCCAAGTTACTTGTGCAAATCTCAGAAGAACCTCAGCCTCCGGTCTGAGGATAAGAAAAGTGGTGGCAGAGATAAGAAAGGCTGTTATGGAATTAGAGACCATCAATGTTCAGTTCAGTTGCTCAGTCATGTCCAACTCTGCTACCGCATGGACTGCAGCACGTCAGGCTTACCTGTCCCAAGTTCATGTCCATTGAGTCTGGGATGCCATCCAACCAGCTCATCTTCTGTCATCCACTTCTCCTCCTGCCATCAAATTTTCCCCACATCAAGATCTTTTCAAATGAGTCAGTTCCTCCCATTAGGGGGCCAAAGTATTGGAGTTTCAGCTTCAACATCAGTCCTTCCAATGATAGTCAGGACTGATTTCCTTTAGCATGGACTGATTGGGTCTCCTTGCAGTCCAAGGGACTCTCAATAGTCTTCTCCAACACCACAGTCCAAAAGCATCAATTCCTCAGCACTCAGCTTTCTTTATAGTCCAACTCTTACATCCACCCATGACTACTGGAAAAACCATACCTTTGACAAGACAGACCTTTGTTGGCAAAGTAATGTCTCTGCTTTTTAATATGCTGTCTAGGTTTGTCATAACTTTTCCTCCAAGGAGCAAGAGTCTTTTAATTTCATGGGGGCAGTCACCATCTGCAGTGATTTTGGAGCCCCCCAAAATAAAGTCTCTCACTATTTCCACTGTTTCCCCATCTATTTGCCATGAAGTGATGAGACCAAATGCCATGATCTTAGTTTTCTGAATGTTGACTTTTAAGCCAACTTTTTCATTCTTCCCTTTCACTTTCATCAAGAGGCTTTTTAGTTCTTGACTTTCTGTCATAAGTGTGATGTCATTTGCATATCTGAGGTTATTGACATTTCTCCCAACAATCTTGATTCCAACTTGTGCTTCATCCAGCCCAGCATTTCTCATGATGCACTCTGCATGTAAGTTAAATAAGCAGGGTGACAATATACAGCCTTCACGTACTCCTTTCCCGATTTGGAACTAGCCTGTTGTTCCATGTCCAGTTCTAACTATTACTTCTTGACCTGCATACAGATTTCTGAAGAGCCAGGTCAGGTGGTCTGGTATTCCCATCTCTTTCAGAATTTTCCACAGTTTGCTGTGATCCACACAATCAAAGGCTTTGGCATAGTCAATAAAGCAGAAATAGATGTTTGTCTGGAACTCTCTTGCTTTTTCAATGATCCAACGGATATTGGCAATTTGACCTCTGGTTCCTCTACCTTTTTTAAATCCACCTTGAACATCTGGATGTTCATGGTTCGTGTACTGTTGAAGCCTGGCTTGGAGAATTTTGAACATTACTAGCATGTAAGATGAGTGCAGTTGCCTGGTAGTTTGAGCATTCTTTGGCATTGCCTTTCTTTGGGATTGGAATGAAAACTGACCTTTTCCGGTCCTGTAGCCACTGCTGAGTTTTCCAAATTTGCTGGCATATTGAGTGTAGCACTTTCACAGCATCATCTTTCAGGATTTGAAATAGCTCCACTGGAATTTCATCACCTCCACTAGCTTTGTTCGTAGTGATGCTTTCTAAGGCCCACTTGACTTCACATTCCAGGATGTCTGGCTCTAGGTGAATGATCCCACCATCGTGGTTATCTTGGTCGTGAAGATCTTTTTTGTACAGTTCTTCTGTGTATTCTTGCCACCTCTTCT
>SJYQ01094079.1:159564-181061 GCA_006410935.1 Redunca redunca | reverse complement strand
TACCCATTAATCTCCATGTATTATCAAACATATAAATAGCCCCTTGAACAATAAACGGATGGGACCAGCTTTCCGGACTAGTGTCTCGGCCTAGTTTCTTGGGAATCTGGTTCTCCCCATGTCTCTTTCTCTCACCCTTTTCTTCTCTCCTTCCTCCTCCTCTTTACTCTAACTTCAGGCTGAATTCCCACCTGGAGCGGAGTGGCCCTCCAAGTCTACTTACCTGCCCCGGCTTTCAAGATCCGTGAGAGAGAGTGCCCAAGGAGGGGCACTCTCCACTATTCGAGCGGGTGCCGGCGGCCCCACGTAGATGGTGCAAGCTCCTTGTCTGGGGCTTTATTGGCTTTCTCCGTAAACCAAGTTATTCAGCCTCTTTTCTCCACTTAATTTTCCTACTATTCTATTTCTTCTAATCTCCTTTATATTTCTGTATAAGTTTTTCCTCGCCTACTCCGTCTCTCCTTCGAATCANCATTCTTCTTTTACCAAATGCTGGCTGCCCACAAAATATCATCAAAATGACCTTTTGATAAGACAAAGCTGAGTTTATTCTTACCTGATAAGGGAGAATAGCACCTTCCCAGAGTCTTACTACTCTCTTTAAAGGAAGGATGGCAAACTTGGGATATTTAGTAGATTGTGGAGTCTAGTTTAAGGGGGATCATTCAGTGGAAGGGGGGCATGATTAGGATTAAGTAAGGATCATGATGTAATCATTTACAATCTGTGGATATAGTAAAGTAAGGATTTTGAGGCAGAGTTCAAAAAAGTCCTGGGGCATAAACACTGGCTTGTTGCTATCTGTTAAAAAGTTAAATAGCTTAATGTTCATTTAAATGGGCTTTATGAGAAGTTCCTATAACAACCAGTAAATTTATTTACTGGCAGCCCAGCGGCGTGTGTTTGCAAGCCTTTCTTTGGAAGCACCGTGTGTGCTTCCACAACGGGAGAGCTCCAGCTTTGCTCAGAGGCCTGATATTGCAGAGTCACGGCTGAAATGCTGCTCTGCCCTTGGTGAGCCTGGCCAAGACTTTCCTCGCTTCGAGCATTACTGCCCAGGAAGGAGCTGCTGAGTGAGTGATGAGGGATGAAGACAGTTTCTTTTATCTTTCTGGGCAAGAGTACCATGGAAGAGTAAAATCAAATTGATGAAGGCAGTGGAATAAAAAAGGTATACTGGCTAAGCAGCCAAATAGTGCATGTGGGCATGCTCAGTCACATCTGACTCTTTAAAACCCCATGGACTCCAGTCTGCCAGGCTCCTCTGTCCATGGAATTTTTCCAGCCTAGGATACTAGATGAGTTGCCATTTCCTCCTTCAAGGGATCTTCCCGACCCAGGTATCAAACCTGTGACTCCTGTGTCTCCTGGACTGGCAAGTGGATTCTTTACCACTGAGCCGCCTGGGAAACCCCAGCGGAATAGTAAAGTCATGTTAATGTCTACTGTAAGTTCTGTGGGTGTGTGTCTTCTGAGTTCCCACTGTCATCTACTGGCCACTCACTTTTATTTTTATGTGCATTAGTATTTTTAATTATTGATTTTTTTAAAGTTACCAAATGGTATCCAGCTCATATAAACAGTTTGTGACTGCTAACAATCAAAACCCTCATATACATGCAATTTAAAATTTCTTTCAATTATTCTGTTCATAGCTTTATTAGGAAAGCCAAGGAAATAACTCTCATGCTAGGAATTCACTATCACACTCAGGAATAAAAACTGTCATGGACTATTCCAAATCTCAGAGAGCTCTAAACAGAAATCATTGCCTTATTTGGCCAACAGCCAGTCTAAGTCATGCTAACAGGAGCAATGAGAACCAGCAAGTAAAATTTCAATGTGGGCTTTGTGGGGAGTGTGTGGGTGAGGTCAGCTCCTTTTTATTAAATTAAACCATTCTTCTAAAGGAAAATACTGTGTAAAGAAAGTAAGGAAAATATATCATAACTCTGAATATTTATTCCTTTGGGTTTCTGGTAAAGATATGAGTGCATTCAGGCTACAAACATTAATTGAGCATATTTTAAATGTGGGGCAAATAAATAACGATGTAATTTGCAGAAACATAGAGGAACCTAGAGATTATTATCACAGTAAGAGAAGTCACATAGAGAAAGAGAAATACCATGTGATATCACTTACATGTCATCTAATTAAAGAAAAGGTAGGAATGAACTTATTTACAAAATAGAAATAGGCTTACAGACACCGAAAACAAACTTAAGGTTACCATATGGGAAATGTGCTGAGGAGGAACTTGGGATGAACATATACACACTACTATCTTATCATAAGATACATAACCAACAAGGACCTACTGTGTAGCACAGGGAACTCTACCCAATATTCTGTGATAACCTATATGAGAAAAAAAATCTGAAAAAGAATAAATATCTGTATAATTCAATCACTTTGCTATATTGCTGAAACTAACATAACATTGTAAATCAACTATCAGTTCAGTTCAGTTCAGTCGCTTAGTCATGTCTGACTCTTTGCAATCCCATGAATTGCAGCACGCCAGGCCTCCCTGTCCATCACCATCTCCCGGAGTTCACTCAGTCTCACGTCCATCGCGTCCGTGATGCCATCCAGCCATCTCATCCTGGGTCGTCCCCTTCTCCTCCTGCCCCCAATCCCTCCCAGCAAAACTAAAATAAGTGTGGGGCAAGGAGGGGCTGCATAGAAGGGAGAAGCCCCTGCTTGGTTTTTGAGAAAAGCCTACCTTGGTGAAAAAAATCACCACTTGACTTCAGAGACAAATCTGGGTGGGAGTGGCAAAGAAATTACTCAGCATCTAATCTGTTAATGCTTTTAAGTTTCAAATTCTACTATAAACAATCTTGCAAGATCTTAAGCATGGGAAGAAACAATGCACGTGTAGTGGCCTGTATCTCCAAGCTATTGTTTTAGCTGCAGCTTCTGCCCTCGAGGAGACTAGTAAAGGCGAAAGGAGGAGGGAAGGCCTGCAGGTTGTGTTGGAACCAGTCATCCGGAGCCCGGGTCGTCATGTTTGGCTGTGTTCTGTGCATCGGTGAACAGGATCCTGTTTTGATTACAGCCATGCTTCAGGAGTATGAACAGTCAGCATCGCCCTCAGGTTTGGGCAAGCAGGGGCTCTGTTCTGGGCCCGTGCTTTACAGGACTCGTAGTACCCATACCGTGACTCCTGGGTCCTTTGGGACCTGACCTCAGCACTAAGGAAGTGTGACCAGCAGTTAAATGTTCACTCCTGTCTCTAACCCTGCTTTGACCTCAGGGCAACATTGCTCCATATCTCTGGCTTTATATTCTTGAAAAGGAAAACAACTGTGTCCTAATGCCCCAATAGTTTGCAGATTTTTCCACAGACACTGCTCCAGAGAACTGGGAGGATATGAATGACAGGAAAGCTTGAGTAAGAGAAAAGACAAATTAGCTAACCTGTCAATCCCTCCTCTCAGAATACACTAGACTTCTGCATAATGAAGTATTTCCCAGGAGTGCTAAGCACCCATTCCACCTCTCTTCTTTCCTACTCATAGTTCTAGAGACAAAAATTCGTGAACTGTTGGCAGCTGAGAAACACTTTACAGAGTGAAACAATTCAAATGACTTAAATATGTATAAGGCTGAACCATATAAAATTTTCCCTTTTGGGGTAGATTAACCTGAATGGTTCAAATGAACACACACACCAGACACACACACACACCTCATTATAACTAAAGACATAGGTGCATGAAGCATGACAGCAATTCTTTAGAATATGATATAGATCTAAAATGGCTTTAAAATAGGGTAAAAATTAAGGAATAAGTGTAACAGATTCATGTAATGAAATTATTTTATAATATTTTCTGTGATCATATTTTATCACATGCAATCCCATTACAATGCTTAAACAAGATATGTAAATTCATGGTTTGTGTATGATATTTAAAGTTCATGATTATTTCTAAGTCAAAATACTGTTTTAAACAGTTTTTTGACAATTTCGCTTGTATTGCTCTGGGAAAATAAAGTTTCCCTGAAATAGTTAATAAAAAACTGTATGAAGTGAAAGTCACTCGGTCATGTCTGAATCTTTGTGACTCCATGGACTATACAGTCTATGGAATTCTCCAGGTCAGAATACTGAAGTAAGTAGCTGTTTCCTTCTCCAGGGGATCTTCCCAACCCAGGGACTGAACCCAGGTCTCCCACACTGCAGGCAGATTCTTTACCAGCTGAGCCACCAGGGAAGCCCAAGAAAACTGGGGTGGGTAGCCTATCCCTTCTCCAGCGGATCTTCCCAACTCAGCAATTGAACCAGGGTCTCCTGCATTGCAGGCAGATTCTTCACCAGCTGAGCAACCAGGAAAGCCCAAAAAGTGTATAGAACTAAAAAAATGTATAGGACCAAAATAGCTCATGAAGATGGCATGGTTGAGGAGACCATAAATTATTTGAAAATTTTGCATAAGTATTTGTTTTGCTGAAATAAAATTTTAAAATTTATGGGATAAATATAAAGCAAATCATAAATTATGTAGATCTATATTTTATCACTCCTCAAATTATCATTAGCTTACTCAAAGAACATTCATAAATGCGCAAAAATCTAAAAAAAAATGAATCATCTTTAGCAGGTGACAGATTTAATTCCATTAAACCTATAGCTTAAAAGATAGTCATGATTTATTATCACAAAGATATATTTGCCACAGTAGGACAGATTGGATTTTACTTAAGAGTCTGCTAAACTTGCTTCATTACTTTTGAATATCTGTATTCTTGCTCCAGGTCCCTCAGATGTTAAGAGTAGCCCTGTTTCCAGCAATATCTTTATGAATCAATGACATTTAGTCATTGGCACCTACGATGTGCTGACTAGATTAGAAAGAAAGATGTTTTAAGGTGATCAGACTATAGAAGAGACTCCTGCAAGACTCTTAATTCAAAAGCCCAGAGAGGCCAAGCAGCCATCCTAAGCCAGTGAAGCAGGTAGGAAGGAGTCACATTGGTGATGTTGATCATGGTGAACAGGACAGACTTTATGTTCTATCTATAAGAGGCCCCACCTGCAGCCTACTGTTGCATTGTTCCCATGAGGGAATGTGGGGCAAAGACTGCCAGAACCTGTGCTTTTTAAAATAGGAATATGGATTTTTTTTTAGGTCATACCTGAATGGTCTAGTGGTTTTCCCTACTTTCTTCAATTTAAGTTTGAATTTTGCAATAAGGAGTCCATGATCTGAGCCACAGTCAGCTCCTGGTCTTTGTTTTACCCGATTGTATAGAGCTTCTCCATCTTCACTTCAGGTATGACCTGAATCAACTCCTTTACGATTATACAGTGGAAGTGACAAACAGATTCAAGGGGTTAGATCTAATAGAGGCAAAAAGGCAAAATGGTTGTCTGAGGAGGCCTTACAAATAGTTGAAAAACGAAGAAAAGTGAAAGGCAAAGGAGAAAAGGAAAGATATATCCATCTGAATGTAGAGTTCAAGAGAATAGCAAGGAGAGATGAGAAAGCCTTCTGAAGTGAACAATGCAAAGAAATAAAGGAAAACATTAGAATGGGAAAGACGAGAGATCTCTTCAAGAAATTCAGAGACACCAAGGGAATATTTCATGCAAAGACAGGCTCAATAAAGGACAGAAATGGACTCGACAGAAGCAGAAGATATTAAGAAGAGATGGCAAGAATACACAGAACTATACAAAAAGATCTTCATGGCCCAGATAACCACGATGGTGTGATCACTCACCTAGATCAGGCATCCTACAATGTGAAGCCAAGTAGGCCTTAGGAAGCATACTACAAACAAAGCTAGTGGAATGATGGAATTCCAGCTGAGCTATTTCAAATCCTAAAAGATGATGCTGTGAAAGTATTGCACTCAATGTATCAGCAAATTTCGAAAAATCAGTAGTAGCCACAGGACTGGAAAATATCAATTTTCATTCCAGTCCCAAAGAAAGGCAATGCCAAAGAATATTCAAACTACTTCACAATTGTACTCATCTCATATGCTTGCAAAGTAATGCTCAAAATCCTCCAAGCTAGGCTTCAACAGTACCTGAACCAAGAACTTTCAGATGTTCAAGCTGGATTTAGAAAAGGCAGAGGAACCAGATATCCAATTGCCAACATCCACTGGGTCATAGAAAAGGCAACAAAATTCCAGAAAAACATCTACTTCTGCTTCATTGACTATGCCAAAGCTTTTGACTTAACTGTGTGGATCAAAACAAACTGTCGAAAATTCTTAAAGAGATAGGAATAACAGACCACCTTACCTACCTCCTGAGAAACCTCTATGCAGGTCAAGAAGCAACAGTTAGAACTGGACATGGAACAACAGACTGGTTCCAAATTGGGAAAGGAGTATGTCAAGGCTGCATATTGTCACCTGGCTTATTTATATGTAGTGTACATCATGCAAAATGCCGGGCTGGATGAAGCACAAGGTGGAATCAAGATTACAGGGAGAAATATCAATAACCTCAGATATGCAGATGACACCACCCTTATGGCAGAAAGCAAAGAGGAACTAAAACACCTCTTGATGAAAGTGAAAGAGTAGAGTGAAAAAGCTGGCTTAAAACTCAACGTTCAAAAAACTAAGATCATAGCATCTCCCATCACTTCATGGCAAATAGATGGTGAAAAATGGAAACAGTAACAGAGTTTATTTTTGGGGGCTCCAAAATCACTGCAGATGGTGACTGCAGCCATGAAATTAAAAGATGCTTGCTCCTTTAAAGCAAAGCTATGACCAACCTAGACAGCATATTAAAAAGTAGAGATATTACTTTGCCATCTAGTCAAAGCTATGGTTTTTCCAGTAGTGATGTATGGATGTTAGAGTTGGGTCATAAAGAAAGCTGAGTGCTTAAGGACTGATGTTTTTGAACTGTGGTGTTGGAGAAGACTCTTAAAAGTCCCTTGGACAGCAAGGAAATCAAATCAAGTCAATCCTAAAGGAAATCAGTCCTGAATATTCACTGGAAGGACTGATGCTGAAGCTGCAGCTCCAGTGGTCTGGCCACCTGACGGGAAGAACTGACTCACTGGAAAAGATCCTGATGCTGGGAAAGACTGAAGGCAGGAGAAGGGGACGACAGAGGGCGAGATGGTTGGATGGCCTCACCGACTAGATGGACATGAGTTTGAGCTAGCTCTGAGAATCAGTGATGGACAGGGAAGCCTGGTGAGCTGCAGTCCATGGGGTTGCAGAGTAGGACACAACTGAGCGACTGAACTCAACTGATGATTTTTTAATATATATATAAAGTCTTTCGATTGGAAATATTTATTTTTTAAAAACTATGTAGATCAAACAAAATGCTTCTATGGACTGGATTTAACCAATAAAATCCCCGTTAGGAATCTTTACTTTAGATACAAGTTATAGGTACAAGAACAGGAACTAACACTTGCTTTGTGTTCTTAATATGACTGCCACACACAGTTTCACTTCAGTTACAATTAGATACTAACTAGCCAAGGAGAGAAAAGTCTCTCTCAAGTCCCATTGATCAATGGGAAGGGAAGTATCTAGAGAGTGTGGTTTGGACATCAAGGGTATCCCCCACAGGATGATGGCAAATTGGTCAAAGAATAAACTGTCTTGAGAAAGTATATTTGGATTTTTAAAAATCAAAAGAAATATTTTCACCCAAATGACCAAATACTTGCTTTTTCCTCAAGTTTACTATTTTATATGCAAAATTACTGAACCTGCCAATCTCCCATACTGCCACACTAGAAAAACATAAACCAACTTGGGATACTAATAATAATGCTTATTATTACTCGTGCATGTGCACAATCTATGGTGTGATCTAATTATAACTGTTACATATACTCAACCTGATGATCATTATCTAAGAAGATGTATTCCCTTTTATAGCCAGCAGTATATTTAGGGCTAGATTCTGTGTGCTAACACATCTACTCCCACACAAAGGCAACAGGAAGCAACTGGCCAAAGAAGAGAAGGGCACTATGAAAATGATCACAAAGAACCACAAAGAGCATTGGTAAGCTAGATGCCACAGTTTTACAGTGCAGCCACAAAAGATGGAACGGGATAAGAAAAACAGCATCCCCCTCAATGTTCCAACAGTCGTCCTCTTCAAATCCAATTCCCCAATTTCTTCTCTCAAGTCTTCACTTTTTTTGCCCTAAATGGCTATTCACAGAAAATCAGACGTTTAAAATGTCAAGTAATATTTAAGACAGTAAAAATTTAAACAAAGTATATAATTTGTGGGGATTTCTCTGGTGGTCCCTTGGCTAAGAGTCAGTGCTCCCAATGCAGGGGGCCTGGGTTTGATCCCTGATCAGGGAACTAGATCCCATGTGCCACAACTAAGAGTTCACATGCTACCACTAAAGATCCCACATGTCACGACTAAGACCCAGTGCAGTCAAATAAATATTTAATATATATATATATACACCTGATGCAAAGAGCCGATTCATTGGAAAAGACACTGATGCTGGGAAGGATTGAAGGCAAAAGGAGAAGGGAGTGGCAGCCAATGAGATGGTTAGATAGCATCATGGACTCAATAGACATAATTTGAGCAAATTCTGGAAGATAGTGAAGGACAGGGGACACCAGTGTGCTGCAGGCCATGGGGTCGCACAGAGTTGGACACGATTTGACAACTGAACAGTTCAGTTCCATTGCTCAGTAGTGTCCAACTTTTTGCAGCCCCATGAATCGCAGCATGCCAGGCCTCCCTGTCCATCACCAACTCCCGGAATTCACTCAGATTCATGTCCATCGAGTCCGTGATGCCATCCAGCCATCTCATCCTCTGTCGTCCCCTTCTCCTCCTGCCCCCAATTGAACAACAAGGGTCAAATAGTTAATAACCAGCAGATCCTGGGCTTGAATTCTTAACTTCTTAGTTTTACTATCTTCCTACTGTTTCCAAAAGAGTTTTCTAGTAAGACAGATAGACCCCTTTCATGGTTAATTATATTGGTCCACCTGATGGGGTCACAGGCTGCCCAGATATTTGTCAAACATTATTCTGAATGTTTCTAGAGGATGTATTTTAGATGAGAGTAACATCTAAATCACTCAACTTTAACATTCGATTAGATTAACATTTTACTAGTACAGTAAGCAGGTTGCCCTCAGGACTGCATGTGACCTTCATCTAATCAGTTGAAAGCCTGAAGAGAACTCAAAGACAGACCCTCCCTCAAAGTAAAGAGAATTTTCTAGCTGATGGCCTTCAGACTTCGTCTGTGACTCTGGCTCTTTCTGCCTGACAACCTTCAAACTGAAACATAGCTTTCTGTAGGTCTCCTGGACCAGTGGTACACCTTGCAGATTTTTGACTTACCAACCTCCCTGACTATATAATCCAGTTCTTTATAATGAACTCTGTACATATATGTATGTAGATAGGTAGATAGACGGATAAGTAGATAGATATGGGTATCTCCTGTTGGTTCTGTTTCAATGGAAAATCTTGACTCCAATCAGGATTTTAAATTTAGGATTTCAGGATTCAGAATCCTGTTTGTGGATAGGTCTATTTTCCTAAATAATAATCATTTTCATGCTTTTTCTTTTATATTTTTACTTTTTTCTAAATTTCCCCTCTTAAAAGTTTCAAACTGGACAGTAGGGTTTTGTATCAGGCTGAACCTTGTATGTCAACTCCGATGGCCTGACAGGCCAACTCTCCACCACTTCACTAAATTCCCCGAGACAGGAGATGTAAAGTTACATTCTCAGGCCTCCATGGTCCCATGGCCCTCAGGCCAAATTACCCCTGCCTTTGGGGATATGAAGGCCATACAGCAGCTTCCTAAGCTGCCCAGGGGACTGACGGCGCAACCAGAATCTGGGGAGTTAAGTCCCTGCAGAGTGAAACTTGACCCATGGGAAGTGGGGACAGGCGGGGGTCAGACGGATCATCTGCCTTCCTTTACCACTTCTATAGACCACCTTGAGGTGCACAACCTCTTCACAGCCCTCCTGGAGGTCCTTTGTGATAAGTGAGCATGCCTCCTGAATGACCTGCTGTTTCTCTTTGTGGCTCATTGGGACATGGTAGTCAGTGTGGAAATACATCATGTCATGCAGTATTACATATTTCTTTGGCTCACTTGCCTTCTTCCTCAGCCTTGCCACTACAGATTTATATCTCTCAAATAAAGTTTCAGCACGTCAATCCTTGCCTTAGTCTTTGCTTGCTAATGCATAGAGGAAAAAACACATTTTCTGAGTTAGGATTGGTGATTGCTTGGTAACAGATTGGTAAATAGTTAAGTTTGTCCAACAATTGACTATTTGAAAAATTAAAAATTGAAGTTGTATTGTATATTTTTATACTAGCCAGATAATATCTTACTAACATATTCAAGGAATAAAAGATACTATGTATATAAAATTCCTGGTTTGCTTTTAATTAAAATCTTTTCACTCCAAAAACAAATTGAAAACTTTTGTGGTTTAAGTCTGTGTTTATGAATGTGTTTAGAAAACATACTTCATGTTGACTGTTGAATCTTGGGATTTTTTTCAGTGTTTTGAGCAATGTTGCCACAACTGATCACGATGGCTTGATACCAAACAGAAAATGATACCTGAAGCTGGGTGGATGAGCATCTTCAGGCTATTCGAGATACCTTTTAACCAAGTTAATTTGTGATTTGTCTCTTTCTCTTAAAGTGACATGTTGAGAGTTAGTTTGATAATTTCTAACTAATCAAGGTTTTCCTGTTATGGACTGAATATTTGTGCCCCCTGAAGTTCATATACTGAAGCTCTAACCCCCAATATAATGCTATTTGGAGATGGGGCCTTTGGAAGTCACTAGGTTTGGGTGAGGTCACAAGAGTGGAAGCCTCATGATGGGATTAGCGCTGCTCTTATAAGACTAGATCGGAGAACTCACCTCTCCCTAACCATCATGCAAGAACACAGCAAGACCGTCAACCATGAGCCAGAAAGAGGGCTTCCACCAGGAACAGGAATCAGCCAGGACGTTGACCTTGGACTTCCCAGCCTGCAGAACTGTGGGAAGTAAATGTCTGTTGTTTTAAGTCCCTAGGCTATGCGATTTTTTATAGCAGCCTGAATAGGTGAATACATTGACACTGATGATTTACCCCACCACTTGTTTCTCTCTAAATCAGTCTGTAAAAACAGAACTGGTGGAAAGAATAAGAGCAAGAAGGCAAATGATCAATGAAGGGTTCAGGGTAGAGTTGAGATGCAGTAATTCTGCTGAAATCTTCTCTAAACACAAACTATTAGAGAAATAAACTTTCTCTGAAACTCAGAATTGCTGATGTTGACCTTGGCCTCTCCAAATACCTTAGGACGTCAGAGCTGAGTGCTCTGGACTGAATCCCATGGAAATAGGATTTAATAGTTTCATCCAAAGTCACAGTTAGGGCATAATCTAGTCAGCCAAAGGAACACAAATATCATCTTCAGCTCCTTAATGATATTTGCCCCAAGAATTAATTTAAATTTGTTTAGTTTATCATACAGAGGGAAAAAACATTACCTCAAAATCCCAGCTTTTCACAAAGCCAGGGATCACAGAAGTCAAACCACAGATTCAGCCACTTACATCACCAATAATAGAGATTCTATAATTAGAGATTAGCCAGCTGCAATCATTTCTGATGCCTCAGACAGCTGGATCAAGCTGATTTCCTCTCCAGTTGTATCAAGCTAGAATGTCCCATTTTTCTTTTTTAAAAGAAATCAGCAAAATGGTGTGACTCAGAAACACAGAGACTCTCTTCCCCCCACCGGAAATTCTAACAAAGTATGCTTTGTATCTATATATTTTTTGCTAGCTTCACACATCTTCCAGATAAAACACTTTTATTGCCATGTAGCTGCCTGGGTGTGATGCCTGGAAAAACTTTCATCTGGACTTCAAATTGATGGCATTAGGAACAGTTCCTCTGAACTAAGTCCTTTGTTCAATTCCACACAAAAAGAACAACTCAGTTTATTTTCTTCAGCAGCGAATAGCTGAGAAACCTTAAGATTAATAACCAAGCTAAGAGTAAAGATAATGGTAACATCAATATTTTCACATTAATGGAAAAGTAACCATTCCAGGCCAGATGCTTCCTCCTCCTAATTCTAACTCATTGGGGGATCCCTTCCAGACTGCCCTTTGTGCCTCAAAACCCTTTCTTCCATTAACACCTGGAGCTGCTGCTTCTTACCATTGTTCTGTCTTATGAGGAGGGAGGCTGGCTTTACTTTTGAATGTAGAAGACAAAGTTAGTCTGTAGCAATCCAGTAGTCTTCAGTCTTGTTTGATTCTAAGATGGCATCAAAACCCTAGTGATCTCCCACACTTTAGCAATGTCTCTATTTCACAGTTATTAGAATCAGGGTTTACAGAAATAGCCAAAAGCAGTCTAAGGGGATCCAAAAAACACTGGCTGAAAATATATTCTTCCCTTCCTTATTACACTGCCAATAACACATTCACCAGCTCACCACACAAATTAAGTAAAGCCTAAACAAATATTTGTTGACTCCAGGACACAGATACTCCAGGAAAAATAATGAGTCTAGACAAACTTATTTAAACAATTGACACAATAAATGGTCAAACTTTGTGAGCATGGTTTCCATAGGATGGCCTACTATTGCTGAAGACTCACACCAGAGCAAATGTGCTAGCTACCTAGTCAATATGACTTTATGCTCTCTCCTATCAGTAAAATATCTTGAAGTTGCTGCTAGAACTGTACCCATGACCTGATTCAGATGATATTGAATTCAGTATTAGAACTGGAGGCATGTTTCTTATCATGCAGGTTAGTGCTTCTGAAACTTTATCAAGGCCAGCAGTTCCATTTATTAATTTTCTCCATAAGTCTTACATTGTTGCAAGGTTTTTTGAATCCAGCAAGATATCTTTATTAAATAAGTACTTATTCCCATTCTTCTTAATCAATGTCACATTACTGTCACTTGAGGCAGGAGATGGGGTCAACTGTATTTAAATGACTTGAACTAAGAACGGGAGAGTTCACTGAGTCGTTGGGCAGACAAAAACACAGCCCCACAAATCCCAGACTTGATTCTCTTGTTTCCTACAAATTTCCCTTTTATGCACTCTGTCCTAGCCTTGCCCATTCTTCCCTCTTTCTTCTCCAAGCGTGGCTTCTCTGGCCTTTGTGTACATTGTCCTCCTGGTCAAGAAGGCTCATTTTGCATCCTTTGCATATCTAAGACTTATTCCAGTGTCACCTTTTGTGATCATCCAAGCCCCTCTCCCCACCACTACCACTCAGAACTGACTGCTTCCTTACCTTCGTTTCCCCAGGAAGTTGCACTATGAACATAAGATTGCGCTTATGTTTCCTACACCAGACTGTATACTCCTGAAGATTAATTTCTATGCCTTACTTACATTTTATCCCTAGAGTTTTGCACAGTAACTGACACACAGTAAGATACTCATACTATTTTATTTCATGAGTAAATGATCAAATCAGTTCCCTGGTGGCTCAGACAGTGAAAGATTCTGCCTTCAATGGGAGAGACCTGGATTTGATCCCTGGGTCAGGAAGATCCCCTAGAGAAGGGAATGTCAACCCACTCCAATATTCTTGCCTGGAGATGTCCATGGACAGAGTAGCCTGGCGCATACAGTCCATGGGGTTGCAAACAGACAGACGTGATTGAGCAACCAACACTTTTCAACACATACTATACAAATCTATTGTTGTCACTTACAAAGATAAAATTTCCACAAGATTCTAAACTAGTGTTAAAAGTGGGAAAGAACTAAAAGATGAGCCAAGTACTGCAATACTTAAACCTTTCCCTCAGTGGAACAAAGTGTTGGATTTAAGGCTTTTGTAGCCAAGAGTGTTCTGATGTTGTTTTCACATGCTCCTCCCACCATTTTCCCACTTTAAAAAATCTTTTACTTTGGTGCCAACAAGACTACAGGACTGAAAAGGTCACATTTTGCTTTTCATATCCATTATTCTGTTTGATCCACATGCCAATCCTGTTTCATAGGTCTAGAACCAAAGGCTCTGAGAGGTTAAACTTTGCCCCAGGTCACAGAGTTAGTAGACGCAATGTGGAGTTTAACCTTACACCTGTGTTCTTCATGGGCCACAAATATACTTTATGCACCTATTTCACTATCACTGTTACCTGATTAAATGATTGGCAAAGTGATAGACCACAGTGCAAAAAGATGGTCCACAGAAAACTGGAGTCATTTACACACCCAGATGTGAAATGGACACCACCAGGACTAATCACTACAGGATGACCTCCATGAATACAAGGTATATAAAGTACAGATGACACCACCCTTATGGCAGAAAGCAAAGAGGAACTAAAGAGGCTCTTTTTCATGAAAGTGAAAGAGGAGAGTGAAAAGGCTGGCTTAAAGCTCAACATTCAGAAAACGAAGATCATGGCATCTAGACCCATCACTTCATGGCAAGTAGATGGGGAAACAATGGAAATAGTGACAGATACTATTTTCTTGGGCTCTAAAATCACTGCAGATGGTGACTGAAGCCATGAAATTAAAAGATACTTTCTCCTTGGAAGAAAAGCTATGACCAACCTAGACAGCATATTAAAAAGCAGAGACATTACTTTGCCCACAAAGGTCCATTTAGTCAAAGCTATGGTTTTTCCAGTAGTCATGTATGGATGTGAGAGCTGGACCATAAAGAAGGCTGGGTGCCAAAGAACGGATGCTTTTGAACTATGGTGTTGGAGAAGATTCTTGAGAGTCCCTTGGACTGCAAGGAGATCCAACCAATCAATCCTAAAGGAAATAAATCCTGAATATCCATTGGAAGAATTGATGCTGAAGCTAAAGCTCTAATACTCTGGCCACCTGATGCAAAGCACCGACTCAATTAGAAAAGACCCTGATGCTGGAGAAGACTGAGGCAGGAGAAGAAGGTGATGAAAGAGGATGAGATGGTTGGATGGCATCATGGGCTCAATGGACATAAGTCTGAGCAAGCTCTAGGAGATGGTGAAGGACAGGGAAGCCTGGTGCTGCAGTCCGTGGGGTTGCAAAGAATCAGATACGACTGAGCAACTGAACAACAGCAAAGTACAAATTTGATTATATGGGGAGGGGAAGTACAAATAAGGAACACCCACTGAGATAATAATGTATAAAGAGGTTAAATGCAGCACACTCACTGATCATTCCTACTTTAACTTTACTCTTCAGAATTTCCAATGGTTTTTCGCCTTTTTGCAACACTTGTGTTTTGTGTATATATAATCAGAACATGCTTTTCAAATAAAAATAAGGTGTAAAATTGGATAAATGAATAGCTTAGAAGCAAATTAAGTATCTAAGAATTTAGAACATAAATTCATCAGCTTATGAACATTCAGCCTAGAGACCTGCTGCTAACTCGCTTTAGTCGTGTCTGACTCTGTGTGACCCCTTAGACGGCAGCCCACTAGCCTCCTCTGTCCCTGGGATTCTCCAGGCAAGAACACTGGAGTGGGTTGCCATTTCCTTCTCCAATGCATGAAAGTAAAAGTGAAAGGGAAGTTGCTCAGTCATGCCCGACTCTTAGCGACCCCATGGACTGCAGCCTACCAGGCTGCTCTGTCCATGGGATTTTCCAGGCAAGAGTACTGGAGTGGGGTGCCATTGTCTTTAAGCAGAAGTCTTCAAATATGGCAAAGGAAATGCCACAGATAAATGGATAATTCTTTTTAGAGTACTGACTTAAATGAAAAAAAGGATTCACAGGATCATTTATCTGAGTAAAAATTTGGAATTCATCTAAATATCTAAAAATGGGGCAATGATGAAAGATAAAAGGCATGCCTAGATTATGAGTTATTACACAGATATGAGTTATATTTACTAAGAATTTTAATGAATTTGAGAAATTATTAAGATATGATGCTATTTCAAAAAGTCAGGAGCTTCCTTGATGGCTCAGTGGTAAAGAATTCACCTGCCAATGTAGGAGACATGGGCTCAATCCCTGATCCAGGAAGATCCCACATGTCGCAGAACAAGTAAGTCCATGTGCCACAACTACGGAGCCTGTGCTCCACAACAAGAGAAGCTATTGCAACGAGAAGCCCATGGTCCACAGCTAGAGAGCAGCCCCTGCTTGCCACACCTGGAGAAAAGCCTGCACAGCGACAAAGACTCAGCACAGACATAAATAAAATTGTCTTTAAAAAGCCAGGATGCAAAACTGCATATATGCATAAGCTCAACTATATAAGTACATTATGCACAGAAAAGAAATTATAGCTAGCAGTGTGTGTTTCTACACAGTAAGGTTATGGAATAGATTCTATTTTTATGAATATTTTCTCCATATCCTATAATTTTTGATGAACATTTACCAGAAGGAAAAAATTTAAATCTTTCTTCTCTCTCTATCTCTGTCACACACACATACACACAACCCTAAAGGGAGAAATTCAAAGTTTGAAACAAAATAGATTTAAAATGGAAGCAGACAACATGCTGAAAACCAAATAAACCCTTGGGTGAGCCAAATTAAATAATTCTGCTGTGAACACACAAACCCTTGGCTGACCTTGGTTTTTATCTGCAGAAAGGACCCAGAGCCTCAGACCTGGAACTAGACAGCATATAAAAGATCTCCACCAGCCTAGGCCAATGGAATTGCTGAACCATCTTGCCAATATTCATTCTTGACTTTTTCCCCATAACCTACAGCCTCTGTCAAAGTGCAGTTTTCCATAAGGAGCAATATTCAGAGCTATAGTGTTGGGGAAAAAAAATAACAAAAGAGCTGAACAGGGTAAAATGAAATCCATGAAATGAGATTGGAATTAATCTCATTTATGATTTATGGTTCCTAATTTACAAAGCGCTGTGCATACATACTGGCTTATAACCACAATGTAAGATACATCAGTATGCATTATGTATCATTACTTCACAAATGTACTTACTTTTTTTTGTAAGAACTCACAGTTTTTGTTCTTACTGAAGTATAGTTGAGGTATAGTATTACATGTTACAGGTGTTCAGTATAGTGATTCACAATTTTTAAAGGCAATACTCCATTTATAGTCATAAAATATTGGCTGTGCTTCCCACATTGTACAATATATCCTTGTAGCTTATGTTATACATGGCTTCCCAGGTGGCGCTAGTGGTATACCCCACTCACACCAATCGACAGATCAACTAAACAGAAAATTAACAAAGAAACACAAACTTTAAATGATACAATAGACCAGTTAGACCTAATTGATATCTATAGGTCATTTCACCCCAAAACAATGAATTTCACCTTTTTCTCAAGTGCTCACGGAACCTTCTCCAGGATAGATCACATCCTGGGCCATAAATCCAACCTCGATAAATTCAAAAAAATCGAAATCATTCCAAGCATCTTTTCTGACCATAATGCATTAAGATTAGATCTCAATTACAGGAGAAAAACTATTAAAAATTCCAACATATGGAGGCTGAACAACACACTTCTGAATAACCAACAAATCACAGAAGAAATCAAAAAAGAAATCAAATCATGCATAGAAATGAATGAAAATGAAAACACAACAACCCAAAACCTGTGGGACACTATAAAAGCAGTGCTAAGAGGAAAGTTCATAGCAATACAGGCATACCTCAAGAAACAAGAAAAAATTCAAATAAATAACCTAACTCTGCACCTAAAGCAACTAGAAAAGGAAGAAATGGAAAACCCCAGAGTAAGTAGAAGGAAAGAAATCATAAAAATTAGGGCAGAAATAAATGCTAAAGAAACAAAAGAGACCATAGCAAAAATCAACAAAACCAAAAGCTGGTTCTTTGAAAAGATAAATAAAATTGACAAACCATTAGCAAGACTTATCAAGAAAGAAAGAGAGAAAAATCAAATCAATAAAATTAGAAATGAAAATGGAGAGATCACAACAGACAACACAGAAATACAAAGGATCATAAGAGACTACTATCAGCAATTATATGCCAATAAAATGGACAACGTGGAAGAAATGGACAAATTTTTAGAAAAGTAAATTTGTGGATCTGATGTGTAAATTGGGTATTATGTACAAGTTTACCATGATTATTAATAAGCCTGTTGCTGTTGTTTTCTCCAAATGTTATTAATATCAGTGTTTATGGAATTTCTTTTATTAGTTTAAATCTTGGAATGTTCTGTACTAAAATATAATTTAAACCATTTTGTACAATTAAAAAAAAAAAAAAAAAGAATCCACCTGCCAATGCAGGAGAGATAAGAGACGTGGGTTCGCTACCTGGGTTGGGAAGATCCCTTGGAGGAGGGTGCAGCAACCCACCCCAGTATTCTTGCCCAGAGAATTCCATAGACAGAGGAGTCTGGTGGGCTACAGTCCATGGGTTGCAGAGAGCTGGACACAACTGAGCAACTTTGCATGCACGCAGGCACGTCTTAATTCCCTACCCCTATCTTGCCCCTTCCACCTTCCCTCTTCCCCCATTAAACACTAGTTCTGTATATCTGTGAGTCTGTTTCTTTTTTCTTCTATTTACTAGTTTTGTGTATTTTTAAAGACTCCACACATGATATCATACAGTATTTGTCCTTTTCTGTCGGACTTATTCACTCAGCATTATGCCCTCCAAGCCTATCCATGAAGAACTCACAGCTTTTCAAAGTGTCAGACCCTCATCTGAATTCTAGGGATTCAAACCCAACCCTGTGCTCCTGCAATAAAGCATCATGTTATCCTCAAAAACAGTCTAAGTGCCTCCAACTAGAAATATTTATCTTGTTCATCGTAAGATAGAGGACAGTATGTCATGTACAATTTCCCTAAAACTTTTAAGATAATTATGAGTGTTAGAGAGTTGCTCCTGACACCATGCATCAGTGCAGGAGACTGAGACCGTGCTAGGGCACAATTTTATGAAAGTTTCATGGGGGATGAATGGGCTGCATGTCCATCAATATATAACATGCCTGTTCCACCAGATGTTTACTGAATTACATTAAGCTTGGAAGCCATGCTCTCTGTATTTGACAGAATTTAAAGCTGCAAGTGACATAGATCAAGTTTAAACTAGCTTAGGCTAAATGGAATTAACAGGCTCACCATGAAATTACCGGACTTCCTCAATGGCTCAACAGGTAAAGAATCACCTGCAATACAGGAGACCCGGATTCAATTACGGGGTCAGGAAGATCCCCTAGAGGAGAAAATAGCAACTCGTTCCAGTATTCTCACTTGGAAAAATCCCACGGACAGAGGAGGCTGGCGGGCTACAGTCCATGGGGTAGCAAAGAGTCAGACATGACTGAATAACTAAGCATGCACACAATGAAATTACCAGCCAGAAAGAGGTGCAGTTGGGCCTCACAAAAAACAGAAGCAAGGCCTTAACTGCAATCAGTGTGTTCTCCCTCTCTCATGTCTGCTCTTAAGGGAATATCAGCTTCATTCTTTCAGACCAGCAACTTTTGCCGAGATCCTGACCACTAGTGGCAACTATTGGCTACTAAAGGTTCCACCCTATGATTTCATTTAATATTAATCACTTCCTTGGTGGCTTCATCTCCCCAAACAGCCACACTCAGTGGGTAGGGCTTCAACATATAAATGGGAGGAGGGTGGAGACAAAGACATTTAGTTTACAACAAGGTAGGCCCATAACTTCTAATGAAAAAAGATTGCTGCTTTCAGAATGGCTTCCCAGGTAGCTCAAGTGGTAAAGAATTCACCTGCCAATGCAGGAGATGCAAGTTTAATCCCTGGGTCAGGAAGCTGCCCTGGAGAAAGAAAAGGCAACCCACTCCAGTATTCTTGCCAGGGAAATCCCATGGACAGAGGAGCCTGGAGAGCTATAGTCCATGGGGAAGAGTTGGACACAACTTAGCAAACAAGCAACATCCAGAATAGAGAAATGGTGCTTGACAAACAAAGCAAAGGATAGAGGAAGTAAACGTGTGGTTACCAAAGCAGAGAGGAAAGGGGAAGGGACAAGTTAGGGGTCCTGTATTAATAGATACAAACTACTATGTGTAAAGTAGGATATACTTCATAGCACAGGGAATCTATAATGGAGTACAATCTGCAAAAATACTGAATCACTGTGCTGTATACCTAATACTAATATAATACTGGAAATCAACTATATTTCAATATCAAGTGGGGGGAAAAGATTATATTGGTTCTTCTTTAGTACAGACAAGCAAAGGTAGTTAAGCCCCCAAATTTCACACTACAGATTAAAAATTGTGTACTCTAATATATCATCTCTAAAAACAAACTCATTGCAAAAGATAACACAACATAACTGAAGAGTTAAAACTTGCCATATAGAAATGTTGCTAACTTTAAAAAGAGTTAAGTTAAATGTCAGGGTAAATCTCACCCTCCCCAAACAAAATCTTGGGTATTAAAATATTTCATCTCAATCCCCCCTTAATTACAGAGCCAACTTGATTATGTATTAGGAGCATGCTGGTTCACGATAATAAAATTATGACATCTGCACATCAAAGAATGTTTATCTATACTCTATGGAAGAGGTATATCTCTGTCCCAGGCAAAAGCCATTTCAGGACATAAAGCTTCGAATTAAAAAGGAACCATGAATAGGGAATTCCCTGGCAGTCCAGTGGTTAAGACTGTGAACTTTCACAGCAGGGGCCACAGGTTGGATACTTGATTGAGGAATTAAGATCCCACACAACACAGGGAATGGCCAAGAAAATTAAAAAACACAGGGTGGGGGTGGGGGGGTGCCATGAACGGAAAACTACTGAGATGAAAAGTGTGATGTGATTAATCAAAATAATATAACAATCAACCCTGACACTTGAAGTCAGTACATGTATCAAAAACAAAGGACTTATTTTAAGCTAATCAACTAAGCCCATAACTGATATTTGTACATTTAATCAAAGACTGGGGGAAAGTGAGTAAAAGCACTGAACCTGTGTCCACATGATGATGCGTAAAGAGTTCTTATTTGTTCATCAATTAGAATCCCATCCCCCAAAACCCAAAACTTGCAATCAAGAAGGAAACATATATTTTAGTGTAGCTGTGTAATAAGCTTTTATTTCTGAAGAATTAAACCTATGCTTTACAAAAATTATATATATATATAATTATTTTACAGCTTGAGTAATACATGTATTCATTATAAAGAAAAGATACAGTGAACTCCTAGTGTTGACTCTTACCTATGAGACATGAACTAATCCACTCTGCACTCATATTTTAATATTTAACAATATAACCTATTACAATCTCTCCTCTACAATCCTTTACCAATGCTTGTGACGATGAAAGCACTTCCATCTTGCATGTGTGTTTGTGTATGTGTGTGTGTATGAGAGAGAGATTCACAGCACAGCTTTCTCCAAATAAATTCTCAAAATATTCTCACCAAAACTCCACTTTTGCTATCTCCAACCTGGATGACTGAAAGTCATAGCCAATTCTTAAATATTTTCTTTGAAAATTTGCATCTTGGTGGTTGGTCTCCATACTCGCTTCTTTAAAAA
>SJYQ01094079.1:128832-159035 GCA_006410935.1 Redunca redunca | reverse complement strand
AGGGATGGAAGGGTCCCCGCACGGTGATGTCTGTGCAGCTGGTCGGTGGGGTTACTGTTACTTTCAGCAGATGCTTACTTCCTCCTGTGTGCCTGGCGCTGTTCTAAGAGCTGGAAACACTGGTGAAGGAGATCGCTGGAGCTTTCCCTTACGGCCGCACATCTCCTGTAGGGACAGTGAACCAGGAGCAGCATATGGTGTGAATTCAGCTGTAGGGAAGGGGTGATTGGGAGGGGTCTTTAGATGGTGCGTCCCGGAAGGCTTCTTGGAGGTGGTGCCTATGGCCAAGGACTGAGTGATGGGGAGCTGGTGGTGGGAGTAGGTGGGACAGGGCAGAGGGGACTGTCCAGCCAGAGGAGGGACAGTTCATACAGGGGGGCAGTCTAGGCAGAGGGCATAGAGTTGGGCTGAAGGGCAGAAGTGTGGCATGGAGGTCCGTGTGGACAGAGTAGCAGGAGGTAGCAGTGGTCAGAGATGGTCAGGGTGGACCCCATGGGCATTACAGGCCACAGTCTTATGTTCAGGTATGCTGCGGGCATGGAGGGAAGCCCCTGACGGGACCGGCAGGCAGGCGTCAGTGCAGGCCAGCTCCTGGGGTAGGGAATAGCCTCCGTGGGCTCCAGCCTTATTCCCGGCACATCTCAGCACAGCCCCGAGGCAGGCCCTCTGGGAGTTGCAGGAACCGAGTCTCGGGCAGTTTCCTAGGAACAGACAGGCTGCCTGTTACTGTGCTGCTCCCGCGATCTCCACTGCAGACCCCCTGGCAGGGCCAACGGGTCTCTGGCCGGCCGATGGTAGACAGTCCAGCTTTGCACCTGTCCTCTGCGCCTGGTAGGGAGGCCGGTGCTGCAGACAGTGTGTCAATAAAGGCTCGTGGCTGCATTCCAGGAAACCACTTTTAAAAAGCAGGAGGTGGCATTGACTGGGATGCAAGCTGGGCAGTTCTGAGTGCACTAAAGCCCATAAATTGGGCATTAAGTGGTTGAGTTGTAAGGTATGTAAGTTATAGCTCTATAAAGTTGTAAGAACAAAACAAAGCACAATGGACTGTGAACTCCATCCGGCCCGAGGGCCAGTCTGTTGACTTCGGTGTGAGAGCGGATTTGAGCTTCATTTTATTTTGCCTTCCGGGCCAGCACAGCCGGCTCCAGGGCTCCCCCGCCCCCTCTACACTGGAATAAGACACCGAACAACAGAAACAGACTCCCGCGCAGTTCTAGAGGCCAGGAGGCTGAAGTCGAGGTGTGGGCAGGGCCTCTCTCCCTTGGAACCTGTAGGAGGGTCCCCTTGCCTCTTCCAGCTCCAGGTGAGGCCCTGCGATCACAGGTGTGTCCCTCCGGCACTTCACTTTGTCTCTGTGTCCAGACGTCCCTCTTGGTGAGGACACCAGTTGTAATGGATTAGGGTCCATCCTGGGAATGTCATCTTAACCTGATTCCCTCTGTAAAGAACTGAAGAGCCTCTTGATGCAAGTGAAAGAGGGGAGTCAAAAAGCTGGCTTAAAACTCAACCGTCAAAAAACTAAGATCATGGCATCCGGTCCCCTCCCTTCATGGCAAATAGATGGGGAGAAAGTGGAAACAGTGATAGATTTTATTTTCTTGGGCTCCAAAATCACTTTAGAGACTCTTGGACAGAAAGGAGATCCAACCAGTCAATCCTAAAGGAAATCAGCCCTGAATATTCATTAGAAGGACTGATGCTGAAGCCCCAAAACTTTGGCCACCTGATGTGAAGAGCTGATTCATTTTAAAAGACCCTGATGCTGGGAAAGATTGAAGGCAGGAGTAGAAGGGGATGACAGAGGATGAGATGGTTGGATGGCATCACTGACTCTACAGACATGAGTTTGAGCAAGCACCAGGAGTTGGTGATGGACAGGAAATCCTGGTGTGCTGCAGTTCAGGGTCCCAAAGAGTCAGACTGAACAACAACAGCAATCTCCGTAAAGACCCTGTTTCCGAACAAGGAGCTATTTTCTCTCCTTCCCGTCTCTCCCCGTGGCTGGAGCCACAGCAAGCTTCCCAGGAGTGCCTGAGCGCCGGTGGAGACTGTCACCCTGTCTGATTACAAGGCTGGGCTGTGTGGTCACACCTCAGCTCTCTTGCCTGTTAATTCTCAGGAATGAGTCTCGTGTTTCTGGGGTCATGAGAAGAGCTGGTAACAGGCACTTGGAGAACAGGCCCTGAAGAAATGCAGAAACCTGGACAGGGCTTCCCGGCCTCCATCATTGTTGAGGAAGAAGCCTGTGGTCATCTCCCGCCAGCTCCTCTTGGCCTCATCGGTCAGCACCTTCTAGGGGCACTCTGAGCAACCTCTGGAGCCACGTGGACGAGGGACACGCCCCTGATCTCAGGCCCCTCTCAGGGCTGGTGAAGTTGAGCAGAGGCACCTTCAGTGTAAAGCAGTCAGGCTGCCGGCCCTCTGAACTCATCCACCCCCTGCCTTGAAACACGCACACGCGCGGCCAGTGTTCTGAGAATTGTTATCAGCTGGCCATGGGGCGGGGGCAGGGGGCAGGCTACATTATGTAGTTCTGGTCTCTTCTGCGGTGTCAACTCTCCTGGGATAGCTGTTTCAAGCTGCCAAGGTGATGCCATTGCATGGAGAGCTGGGAAGAGATGTGGGAGCAGCCCCCTGTATCTCCAGACACAGCCCCTCTGACCTGACCTCCGAGCATTCAGGCTATGGTGCAGCCGACACTCATGCCACGTTCAGTGCCCAGTTTCAATGAACCTAATGTGTGCTGATCGTTCTACCATCGCTTTGACTTGGCTTACCACTACCAAGCCCTGGAGCTGTGTTGAAGAACTCTCTCTAAGGGAGAGGACTCAGAACCTCCCGGACTCCACTGGGCCGGTTCATCCCATACTCACATATTGGACATTTGTGAAGGCAGAGACTCTGGGCTGTGCTTGGGGGCTGGTGATGATCACACAGATCAGGCTCTGCCCTGATGAGTGGGTGCCTTGAGAAACAGTCTGAGTGGTTAACCGCTCCTTTAAATCAGGGTTTGCCCGGGGTGAAGGGTCCTTGTTTCACATGATTCCCTCTTTATCCTCTGCCCCTACAGTATTTCATTTCTGCCTGACATGTTTATAAGATGCTCACTAAGTGATGATTTTTGTTGTGAGATATTTGCTTCCTGTCCGATTCTTTTCTGTTGGCTGACTTCCTTCTGACTATACCTGTTTTCCTCCTTTTATAATGGAAGTGGGTCCTGGCTGCTTGCCGCTCAAAAGCTGATAAAGAGGCCAGGCTGGTTGGAAAGAAAGTTTGCTTTATTTTGGAAGCTGGCAATAGGGTGGGGTGGGAGGGTGAAGGGTGGACACCTGTCCAAAAGCTGGCTTTTCCCCCAACCCTCAGCAATCAAGGGACAAGAGCTTCTATAGACGGAGGGGGCAGAAACAGCACAGTCAGCTCTATCTGCCACCTTCACGTTGGTCATTGGTGGTCTGACCAGCGTCACCTTGATTGTTCTAAGTACAGTTAATCTTTAGTTCCAGGGTTGGTTGGTTCCCATCTCCTTGAGGACAGTTGTCAGAACTGTGGCAGCTCAGGTCGTGACTGCAGTCCGGTCATCATGTAATTAACTCCTCCACCAGGTGGGGGGTTCAGTTATCTAGAAGGCAGCTCACAGGACAAGCCTCCGAATATTATCTCTAGCCCTTGAGGAGGAACTGAAGGTCCTTGACTTTGCTTAATGCCTTAAACTGTTGTTATTTGGTCTCCTTTGATTGTTTCCCTTTGTTTCTGCATAGTCTCACTTTTCTGATCAAACGTGTTCTTTGGCTAACGTATTTCCACAAACAAAAGGCAGACAGAGGATGCAGGGTTGGGGCGAGGAACTTCAGGGTCCTGCTTTGTTTCACTGTCACCAATTGGGAATGACTGGTTAACCTAGCTGGTTCGACAGCACGCCGAGAAAGAGGCAGTTCAGTCGCTCAGTTGTGTCCGACTCTTTGCGACCCCATGAATCGCAGCACACCAGGCCTCCCTGTCCATCACCAACTCCCAGAGTTCACTCAGACTCGCGTCCATCGAGTCAGTGATGCCATCCAGCCATCTCATCCTCGGTCGTCCCCTTCTCCTCCTGCCCCCAATCCCTCCCAGCATCAAAGTCTTTTCCAATGAGTCAACTCTTCGCATGAGGTGGCCAAAGTACTGGAGTTTCAGCTTTAGCATCATTCCTTCCAAAGAAATCCCAGGGCTGATCTCCTTCAGAATGGACTGGTTGGATCTCCTTGCAGTCCAAGGGACTCTCAAGAGTCTTATCTAACACCACAGTTCAAAGGCATCAATTCTTGGGCGCTCAGCCTTCTTCACAGTCCAACTCTCACATCCATACGTGATTACTGGAGTGAAAGTGGAGGTGACTTATTGACCAAGGATGTGAGCATCTGGTCAAGGGTTTTGGTCTGTTTTTGATGCAAGAGTCCCTGGCTCCCTGGAGAATGAGAGTGTGTTCCCAGTGGCCGAGGTGGTTCAAGGTGCCCTGCAGATCAGCGATGCCTTCCTATGGGTTTTACTACTGATGATAAGTTCAGACAAATGGACTTAGCCAGCTCGTCAGAAAGCATGGACTGTTAGCATGAACACAGTCTAGTTTATAAACACCATGTGATGTGTGGAAATGGCAGCCCACTCCAGTATTCTTGCCTGGAGAATCTCCACGGACAGAGGAGCCTGGCGGGCTTCAGTCCATGGGGTCACAAAGAATTCGACAGGACTGAAGTGACTTAGCACAAAGCCCAGAGAGGTGAACACACTGAGTCAGAATTAGAACCATGAGCCCCTGGGTTTGCGTATTTACCGCTCTGAACACTAGGTGGCAGATGAACCCCACCTTCAGTTCAGATTCCTGCTGTAGCAGCTGATGGAGGGAGACAGGTAAGGGGCAACCTCCCAGCTTCTTTGTCCAGCTTCCCTCCCTGATTTGAATGACAGCATGTGTACACTTGAGGCTTATTTCCTTTGGTATGTACTCATCCCTAGGGGTAAACATATGTTTTAAACCAAATCAACATTTGTAACAGTACATGTTAGACTTTAAACTCCAGGAATAACACAGGTCTTGTTGTTCAGTCACTCAGTTGTGTCTGACTCTTGGTGACCCCATGGACTGCCGCACACCAGGCTCCCCTGTCCTTCACCATCTCCTGGAGTTTGTTCAAACTCTTGTCCACTGAGTCAGTGATGCCACATCATTTCTGGTCACTCCCTAATGCACCGGGGTATGCCTTTCTGCTCTCCCACATGGAGTGCCTTCTCCCAGTCATTCCTGTTTACCACCTGTCTCCTCGTAAGCCTTATAATCTCAGCCGTTTCCCGTTGCACACTCTTCTGCCCATGGCTCATGTACGTGTCCAGCTGCGGGTTTCCTTTACGCCTGGAACCTAATAGCAGTTTTTGTAAGCTGTATTATTATCAGCTGTAATCATGCTGTCTTACCAGACTGGGTGGTAGCTGAAAGCCAAGGTCTTATGTGCCTCTGTGTTTGCAGCACCTAATACAGTGTTGGGCTCCGAGGATGCTTGATGGTTAATTGAATCTATAATTGAATGGATGATTGGTTACTTTGATGAAAGGAGGGAAAGGGAAAGGAAGAAGAAAAGGGGGAAAGAGAGGGAGAATGAAAGGAAGGAAGTGAAGGGAAAGAACTATGGGCAGATGGATGGATGGGTGAGTGGACGATGGATAGATGGATGGTGGGTGGGTGATGAGTGGGTGAATAAATGGGTTGATGGATGAACAGATGGATGATACAGGTTGTAGACAGATGGATAGATGGATGGACAAGTGGAAGGAGAGATGATGGACGTATGGAGAGATGGATGGATGTTGTGTGTATAAGGGATGGATGGTTGGATGGATGGATGAGTGGATGCTTGGATGGATGGCTGGATAGATGGTGGATATACAGGGGTGGATGATGGATAGATGGGTGGGTATAGGTGAATGTATGCATGTATGGATAGATGGGTGGATGGATGGATGGATAGATGAATGGATATAGGTGGATGGGTGGATAGAGGTGAGTGGATGGCTGGCTGGGTGGGTGGATGATGGCTGAATGGGTGGTTGTGTGGCTCATGCTTAAGCTGTGGAGCCTACGGGCCAGCCCCCTTACCCTCTGCTCCTGTCTCCTTCTTGCAGGTCGTGGGCATCTTCGCGGGCTTTGGGCTCCTGCTCCTGGTGGCCTCCCCTTTCCTGCTCCTGGCCACTCCGTTTGTACTTTGCTGCAAATGCAAGTGCAGTAAAGGCGACGACGACCCTCTGCCCACCTAGAGAACGGCGCGACGCTGGAGCAGGACCCCCGCCTGCGGGAAGCGTGGTTCCCCCACCCCACCCCGCTGTCCCCCCTCACTAAACATCTCTCTTGCCTTATGTGCCCCATTGAGCTTCACAGTGTCACGCCAGGATGCCGTGATTCCAGGGACTGATGTCAGGTCGTCGGCTAAGGCCCCAGGTGCGGTCACCCCCGGCATGGGAGGCAAGGCCGGCGTGGGTGGGGCGTGTCGCACAGGGTGGGTCTCTGCAGACTCGCCAAGGCAGGTGCTGTGCAGAGTGCCCCCCACCCCGGCGACGTTCTCCCTGTCCCGCTGGACCGGGACCCTCCGATGTTGCCGAGGGGACTTTCTCATGCAGAGTGCAGTCTGTCTCCTCCCTGGCTTCGAGCTGGCGCCTCCTCGTGGCTGAGAGAAGTCCTTTAAGGATCGCATTCCACTTCAGACAGAATCTGAGTGTTCTGACTTGAGAAAAGCACTCTGTTTATGACAACTCTTTTTATTACTAATGACATTTAGCAAAATCCTTTTTAGAAGGCGTTTCCCCCACCCCACCCCCAACCGAGTAGTGAAAAATCAACACGGTGCATCGAAACCATTGTATGCCTTCTCTTGAGATGTGCGGTTTTAAGAAGTTATGGTTAAATGGCCTTTCTGGCTCAGCCACTTTGCAGGAGATTTAGGAAGCCTTGCGTGCTCTTTTTGTCTTTTCTTGACACTCGTGGAGACTTTTTGGATTGCTGTACGTTGTATACTGTTATCAGCGCATTTCCTGTATCTTTAAACAGTTGCGTTTCTTTAAACATACTGATGCATTTAAAGGAACATCTCTACTCTAGGTTCACCTTTGCTCCTCTCTGTTCACCCAAGGATCAGCAAATATTTTTTCATGTCTTCAGAAACCAAATGTTTTGCTTGGTAATAGTTTTGTCGAGAATCCCTGTGGTTTGGCTGCAGCGTCAGTCCCCTCAAGCAGACAAAACCAATCGAATAGTGACCCTGAATTCCAGGGGAAGAGCTTCCTGGCAGGGGGCTGGGGGGACAAGCTTCTGGATGTTCAGTTTTCGAAATGACTGAGTTATTCTGGAGAAATCATCTCTCTTACATAGTTCCAAGTCCCGCTGCTTACCTTTTTGCCCCTGCTGAAAAAAAATCTTCCGTTTCACTTAGTTGTTCTGATTGAGGGGGCATTCCCACTTGGACTTTTACAGCTGTGTGTGACCATGACCAGGGCAGGCGGATGCACGGATCAGTAACACATACCGGGCTCCACAAGTTAACTTTGGGCTATGTGTGCTTTACAGACTGTTGTCTTTACTGTGGCTTTTAAAGAGCACACTGAGTTCATCCAGCTTAGGACTTCTAAACATAGTGGGCGATTGTTGTGGATTTATCACGGTGGAACTTTTTAAAACTTATTAAGCATTCCACGAAAGAGTAAAATGAAAATGAAGTCTTTTATCTCTGCTGTTTGCTTATGTCAGGCACATTTGTACAGCGTGGTGGTTTGTATCCTTGACTTCTGCGTTTGTGTATCCATCTCAGGTCCTCGATTACCTTCTCGTAGAGAAATGACTTTTATTTCTTAACATTTAATCAGCTTAGGAGAAACAGGATCACTCTTTCCCTCTAGGATTCATTTTCTTTTTGAAACTGAAGCCATTTTAGGGAGCCAGTCTGAGTCAAAATTATGTGCAGACCAGCCTTCATATAATTGCAGTTTGAAAACTCACTAAGAACATGCCCGGGGCCATCTGCCTGGATGAAGCCTGGGCACTGAGTCTGTAGCTGGAGGGGGTGCCATCAGGGTCAGGCCTGGGGGTGGGGAATGGCTTTTCTGGAGAGCGTGACAGCGCCCTGAGACCTGAAGATGAGCTGGGTGGCCCAGGCTTGAGAGCTTACTGCAATTTGCGAATGCCCTTTAAAGTCCTCACGGAAGACAGCAGGCTTGCGGCCTGTGTCCAGTGGTCCATGGGGCAGAGCTTCCCATCCAAGATCATCCTATCTGCACTTGCTGCTGCGCGTTGAGTCCAGGGGTCCAGGCAGTAGTGCCCCTTCCTTCAAGGTGGGGACCAGAGCTGTTGGAAACACTGCCTTCCCTGGGCCGGAGCTCAGGTCCTTTCGTTCATAGCAGACTGGGCCGCCTGTTCTTCTGGGAGAGTCCATGGGTAGACCCTGCACACGCAGAGCCCCTGCCAGCCCTGTGCCTTTAGCCCTGATACTTCGCCGCACATGGTGCGACCCAGGTAGGACACACCCGGATTCTGGGGTCACGCAGGGTCTGAGTCACACCTGCTTGCTCTGAGATTTTACATCAAGCCTGCCTGAGAGTGCTCGGTGTGATTTAGGAAAAGCAAAAATAAAGCTGTCCGTTCCCTAGAAAGACACTGGCAGGGTTGCCTTGAGATCCTTTGGGATTCGTGCAGCATCACCATCCGACTCCTCTCCTTTCAGCGAGGAATGCCGTCCCTGTTGTTCGTGGGGACGCAGGACAGCCCAGGCCTGATGTCAGGTGTACACGGGACGTGGGAAGATGGCCCGCGTTGTGGGTTCTGACCTTGCCGTCACTCCCAGGAAAGCCTGGGTGTTTGACACTGTGGATGTGGCTTTAATCGAAGATGACCTTTGACAGGTGGTGTTCACACTGACCCTCTGCAAGCACGCATCCGTTGATTCATTTAGAGGCCTTTAATTCTGGAGGGGGTGAGGAGGGGAAGAAGAACATGGAGATGGACCGTGGCTGAGTGCCCCTGGCCAGGTGGGGGCGACGGAGGGTGTGGTGATCTGAGTCCTTTGGGAACGGACGGCGCAGTGAGGTTTCACTGGCCAGGCCTGGGCTCTGAGCCTGGCCTGGGCTCCGCCCTGCGTCCTATAGCCTGGCCAGCCCAGCTTCACCATCGTCACCGGGATCAGCACCTTCAGGGGCATCGTTGTAGACGGTCACTCAGCAGAGGCCGACCCAGGACCTGAGCATAAAGAGAAGCTTTTAAGGCCCAAATGCTGGCCCATCAGTGTTTCCTCCACCCCCGGGAGGAGCTAAGGAATGATGTCTGCTTCCTCTGGCATCTTTTTAAAGGGAAACAGATTCTCTTTACAGCATACTGTTTCTTAAAACCAGTTTAAGACCAATTCCTGATTAGCACATAGGACCTGGGGAAAGGGGCTTATCAGATATGCAGAAATTACTCCAAGATGATTTTATCTTTCTCACCTGTGTTCCAAAAGTTACAAGTTATTTTGCAAATTAGAAGAGAGTGTTTTCCCTTGGTTGTCTTTAAAAATGAGAGTACTGGAAAGAACCAGGGTGGGTTTATTTTTTTTTTCTTGTCTATTTTTCACCTTCTCATTGGTTAATAAATACCTGTCTATGTATATATAAATCACAGTGAAATCATCAAGGGAAAACATTTTGCATGTATAAAGCTTCCTGAAGGTCTCTCAAAAATACCAAAGCTTGTTTATTCCTTATCATTAACCCAAGCCCTTATGAAAGTAAACAAAATGAAGAGTTGTGACTGGTGTCAAAAATGCCAGCTGGAAAGATGGGGGTGCATGAAAGCAGAATGACTGATGCGTCCCGACCCAGAGAGCCTGCTGTTTGGGGCCACCAAGCCCATGCTCACCCCTCTTTAGTTTGCACAATCCTGTCTTCCGAGATTCCAGCAGCCTTCAGGGAGGGGTAGGTCCCCGACCTTTCCCTCATCTCGCTCTCATTTTACCGTGGGTGTATTCTACTCTTGTGTAAAAACATGCATGCCTGGGTCATGCACATGTATACGTTATGTATTTGACAAGTGGTGGTAAAAACAAACAAACAAAAAACCAAAACAAGTTTGGTTTGTGTTTCTGAAATGTCAGTACATTTTGTGCCACTCACACTGTGATGTATAAAAGAGCTGTTTGAACGCCTTTTAATGTCGTGTTTTGTACTTTGGAATCGTGTAGACAAGTTTGATTTGTAATTTCAATACATATTTTAAGTGTATTGTGTCTTATGTAGTTTGTCCCCCACCCCTTTAGAAGGGATTTCTTTTTAAAGATATTTTGGCTGGAATACAGGTTACTTTTGTAAATCCTGTCTGGCTCCATCTTTCTTGCACTCTTAGTTGACCGCTGGCTTGAAGATTGAAAATATTGTGAGGATTGGAGGTGGACGGGAGAGGGCCCTATGCCACTGGGAACACAGCTTTAAAAAAAATTGAGTTATAATTAACATGCGGTAGGATAACGTTATGGGTGTACTGCACTGTGGTTCAGTATTTTTATACATTATGAAATGATCACCGACAGTAAGACCAGCAATCATTTGTCACGTGGTAGCTGTGACTGTATAAAGGTGTTTCAGTCTTACTGACTGTATTCTCTAGGTTACATTACATCCCAGAACTTGCCTTACAGCTGGAAGTGTGTGCCTCTTCATCTCCTTCACATGTTTGATCTATCCCCCAGCCCCCTCCCTCTGGCAACCACAATTGTTGTCTGTAACTATGAGTCTATTTCTGCTTTGTTTCCTTTGCTCATTGCTTTTGTTTTGTAGATTCCATGAGTAAGTGAAATCACACAATCTTTGGGTCTCAATGTCTATGACCCATTTCACTTAGCGTGATACCCTTCAGGCTCATCTGTATATGCTGAGGTTTTCTCTCTTGGGAAGGTTCTCAACTCTCTCGAAGCCAAAATCATGTGGGGTGCTGGGTAAGTGAGCCCCACACTTGTGCCTTCTCCAGGAAAATGACATCAGAAAGCACCTCAACCTCAGTTCTCGGCCTCCATCCATGGAGATAAGTACTTAAAAAACTACCAAAGTTTATGGAGTATTGTAAGAATCAGTGATCATCCAGTCATTGCTAGAAAAAAAGAGTAAACGTGGATGCTGTGTTTAATAGGAGAAAAAATCAGTAACTCTTGAGTATTCCACCTTGATTTTCATTCACTTCATCTAAATTTCCTGGAAGAATATATATACTTCACTTATTAACATAAAATGAAAGGCTAGGAAAAGGCAGTTAGTTACTTGTCCTGTGGCTACAGTTTAAAACCCATCCTCAGCTTCCCTGGTGACTCAGGGATAAAGAATCCGCCCCCAATGCAGGAGATGCAGGTTCGATCCCTAGTCTGGGAAGATCCACGTGCCGCAGAGCATCTAAGACACAACTGTAGAGCCTGAACTCTGAGCCAAGGAGACACAACGGATGAACCCAGGTGCCCTGGGGCCGATGTTCCACAACAAGAGAAGCCACCGCGATGAGCAGCCCTTCACTGCAGCAAGTCAGTGTCCTCCGCTTGCCGCTGCCAGAAAAAAGCCCGCACAGCAACGAAGACCCAGCATGACCAAAAATAATTAAGTAATTAAAAAGTAAATATTAGCCATCCTTAGACTCGGGAGATGCGGGTGCAGGAAGGAGTATTCTGTGAGCGGGTGACCCGTTGCTTGCATTGAAGACACGGTGTCCCTGCTCATGGGGGCTCCTCATCTGAAAGGAGGCCAATCTGTGGGTCAGAGATCGGGGCAAGGTGTGGCCAGGGCCCTGGTGGCTGCCCCGTGGCGCTGCAGCAGGACGGGTGGTCAGGGAGGGCTGTGGGGAGGGTGAGGTGTGTGGACTGGGTCTAGCAGATGAGGAAGCCTCGGCCAGGCAGAAACGAGGGAGTGGCCCCGTCCAGCAAGTGTAAGGACTTTGATGGGCACGCTGGGGCTGGAAGGCCACTCAGGGGTTGCCCCTTGGGAGGTCCACAGCCCACAAAGCTCCAGGGCTTCATTCTAAAGCTGTGTGTCAGCTTTCTAGGGCTGCCACGACAGAGCCCCACAAACAGGGCTGAAACAGTGGGAATGTCTTCTCCCTTGCTTCTGGAGGCCAGGGGCCCACGGTCCGCAGGAGGCAGGGCGGCTCCTGAGAACCCCGAGTGTGGGCCCGTGCCAGCGTCCCTCCCAGCTGGGCTTGGCCAGCATCTCGGGCAGCCCCGGGCTTGTGCGGGCCGCCCCCTGGTCTCCGTCTTCATCGTCTCATACTCTCCCGTGTGCCTCTCCGCCTCTGTGTCCACATTTGCTTCCGTGAAGACTCCAGCCATTGGATTAGCCCCCTCCCCAAGTCCAGGGTGACCTCAAGCTGACCATCGTCAAAGGCCCTGTTTCCAGATGAGATCACAGTCACGGGTGCTAGGGATGGGGATTCCAGCATGTTTTGGGGCAACAGCTCAGCCCGTGACAGGGAGCATGGTCCGTGGGTGGGACGACCCTGCCCAAGTGGAGGCCAACCCAAGGAGGCAGACGAGTCAAAGGCAGGGGGTTGCCGAGCTTCCCCAACCGTGAAACAGCCCTGCCCTACACCGGTTGAACCTCAGGTCTTCAAGCTGACCTGGAAGGTGGGAATCGCCCCAGAGGACACTCTGCTGAGGAGCGACGGCTTTTAAGCAAAATATATCTGTGTGTGTGTGTGTGTACACATTGGTGCATGGACTTGTTCTCCCTACAAAGAATACTCTTCTCTGTGCCTGCACTCGCCCACATCATATACTCTTAGGGGACTCAAATTACGGGGAGTGGGCAGGTGTGGGTACTGACCGCAGGCTTGTGTGTGTGTGTGTGTAAGGTTGCTGTGTCCGGGTCCTGGGGGAGAACGTAGCTGTTGATGTGGCCAGACCCCAGACAGTGTCAAATGCTCCTGTTTCCTGGGCTCTCAGTCATTTAAAAATGGCCATTCTCGCTCATTACTAGAGCTTTCACAACCCACTCCTCCCTCTCTGGCATCACGCAACTGCGTGTTTAGGGGTGAGGCCGACATCCAGTAAGAGGCCGAGCATCATGGTTAGGAGTGTGGCTGCGGCCCGCAGGGCGCCCTGGGCTCTGGTCTCCGGTGGGTGAATTCTTAGGCCTGTGTCTTACCAGGGCATTCTTTTCTTCATTTGAAAGGGAGGGTTGAAATCCTTCAAGGGACTTTTTTTTATCTTGCTTTTTTCAATATGTATTTATTTAAGATTTTTATACAAAAGAAATCAGTTTTGGAAGTTTCAGAAAAATAGACTCAATTGTTTCATCCAGGAATTTTTATCTTGCTTTTTTCAGTATTTATTTATTTAAAATTTTTATACAAAAGAAATCAGTTTTGGAAGTTTCAGAAAAGTAGACTCAATTGTTACTTTTATCCAGGGATTTAGGATATTAATATTGTAAATACAGGTTTTTTTTCTTGTTTGCATCACGTCTGACGTAGTAGAGACTGTTAGGAGCTTGTCAAATGGAGGAATAAATTGCCCTCTCTGTGTGTGTGTGTGTGTGTGTGTTTATTGGAGGAGTGTCAGTTGCTTGGGTCATTCAGTTAAGAAATCAGCCATTAAATTTGAACTGGAGATGGACAGACCGTCTAGAGGTGGAAGTCTCACTCTAGATGTGTTATGAATCGGCTCCCTTGGGTTACGAATAGGCCAGGCGTTTGCTCTCTCCATGCAGGTGTTGATTTGAGTGCTCCCAAGTCTGCCAGGACTGTGATCCCCACAGCGCAGTGAGAAAGGGGCTCTGGGAGAACTGGGCGTCCCGTAGGATGTGGCAGTCGGTGGGGGACAGGTCTGGCCTGCTGGACTCATGTGTTGCCCATCACGCTGTTTTTGAATCTTTCCTTTCTTGATCCACTCTAAACAAAAGTATTATGTATATATTGTGTATTGTAACATACTGCAAACATATTACCGTAAATCACACTGCATAGTCTATTATATGGTGGTAAAAGTGTTAGAAACAGTCAGTTACTTTCTAGGAAAGTGGGGGGCAGGGCGAGGGAAGGAAGGGGACACCCTTTGGAGATGCCTCAGCCCCACCTGTGATGTTTATTTCACACACTAGGTATATAACTGAGCTCTATAGCATTCAGGTTTTATTTTTATTTTTAATATAGCTGAAAAGTGCATGGGTGTTCATTACACTATCCTTTCTGCTTTTTTTTTGGATTTTTAATTTCTTAAGAGTTAGATTTTGACCCCAGCCCTTCCACACTGCTCCTTATTAATGCTTTTAAAATTCTAAGACATTATCATCTCCCAGGAGTGTGGATTCTCTGGTGTAGCTTTAGGTAGAGACAGAAGAATTTGCCTTTGAAGGACTATCAGATTCTTGACTCCTCCGACCTCATGGGGGGAATCCCTAGGGTTGGGGGTGGTGGCAGGGGAGACACTCCCAGCCTGCAGCATCTTCTCAGCAGATCTCTCTCTCTCCTCAGCACCTGAATTCTGCACACAGATCAAAGCACATAAGCAGGTTTCTGTCCTCAGGGATTACAGCCACGGGGTGCAGAGATGTGAAGGTTACACCTGCCCCAAAGCTCAGTGAGAGCAGAGAGGAGTAGCTTCCTGCTTGAGCAAATTCCTGGAAGAGATGGGATTGTGGGGGTGGGGTCAGCACAGACAGGGAGAAAAGAGCCTCCTCCATCCCCACAGTGATCAGAGCCACAGAAGCAGGCTTCTACTGAAACAGATTACGTCCTGCATAAGGACCCATGCGTACCATTGTGTATGGAATATCTAGTTAGAGCTAGCACTTTTCTGTAATCTTCTGTTTCCAACAATATTTCATTAGTCTTTTCTTCTTTTTAATTTTTATTTTTACTTTATTTTACTTTACAATACTGTATTGGTTTTGCCATACATTGACATGAATTTTCTCCTGTAAGGCCTTAAGAATTTCTTGAAAATGACTTCTGTGAAATAATTCCATATGCCTTTAAACTTGTTCAACATACTTTTTCAATGTTTAGTGAAATTGCAAAAGTCAGTTTAGATATTTGCAAATGGTGATAACTTCTTTTCTTTGATGCCCATGTGATTCCCTCCAGCTGGTATATTCCTGGAGTTGGAAGGAATCTCAGTAGGTGTCTATCTCCTTTACACTGAAAAGGTGATTTTTTAGACCAGAGGCATGAAAGATGCTTGAGAACTGCTAGAAACAAAACCTCAGGCCTCACCTCAGATCTACTGAGTTAGGATCTGTATTTTAGGGCAATTTCTAGGTGACTCGTTAGGCGGGTAAATAATCCACCTGCAATGCAGGAGACGCAGGAGACGCAGGTTCCAGCTCTGAGTTGGGAAGACCCCCTGGAGAAGGGAATGGCAATCCACCCATCACTCTTGCCTGGGAAATCCCATGGACAGAGGAGCCTGATGGACTACAGTCCATGGGGTCGCAAAGAGTGGGACATGACTGAGTGACTAAACAACAGCGTATGTGTATACATACACGTACGTGTGTGTCAGTTTGTGTGTGTGAGTGTGTAGATTAATCATAGGAGTGACGTCTTTGCTTTGGTTAGAAGCAAGTTCCAGGTGTTGAATTATACAGGGTGTGAGCGTGATTATTTTCCCGACTGAGGTCCGTCTAGTCAAGGCTATGGTTTTTCCTGTGGTCATGTATGGATGTGAGAGTTGGACTATGAAGAAAGCTGAACACCGAAGAATTGATGCTTTTGAACTGTGGTGTTGGAGAAGACTCTTGAGAGTCCCTTGGACTGCAAGGAGATCCAACCAGTCCATTCTGAAGGAGATCAACCATGGGATTTCTTTGAAAGGAATGATGCTGAAGCTGAGACTCCAGTACTTTGGCCACCTCATGCAAAGAGTTGACTCACTGGAAAAGACTCTGATGCTGGGAGGGATTGGGGGCAGGAGGAGAAGGGGACGACCGAGGATGAGATGGCTGGATGGCCTCATGGACTCGATGATCGTGAGTCTGAGTGACCTCCGGGAGATGGTGATGAACAGGGAGGCCTGGTGTGCTGCGATTCATGGGGTCTCAAAGAGTCGGACACAACTGAGTGACTGAACTGAACTGAGCATGAATACTACCCTAGGGTCTTTCTTCCCTGTAAACAGAAACTTGAGAAGCAATGATCAGATCTCATCTGTGACCACATTCTCACAGATGCAAAGACCTAAAGCTTGGCACCTGAACCACTTCATAAGTGACAGAGCTGGGTTTCCAATCCTCTCATCTGCTTTCAACCACACTCACCAGCTTCTGCACCCACTTGTTGTTCAGTCACTTAGTCCTGTCCAACTCTTTGCAACCCCATGGGCTGCAGCACGCCAGGCTTCCGTGTCCATTACCATCTCCCAGAGCTTGCTCAAACTCATGTCCATTGAATCAGTGATGTCATCCAACCATCTCATCCTCTATTATCCTCTTCTCCTCCTGCCTTCAATCTTTCCCAGCATCAGGGTCTTTTCCAGGATCTTTTCTTCGAATTAGATGGCCAAAGCATTGGAGTTTCAGCTTCAGCATCAGTCCTTCCAATGAATATTCAGGGTTGATTTCCTTTAGGATTGACTGGTTTGATCTCCTTGATGTCCAAGGGGCTCTCAAGAGTCTTCTCTTAACACCACAGCTCAAAAGCATCAATTCTTTGGCACTCAGCTTTCTTTATGGTCCAACTCTCATATCCATACATGATTACTGGAAAAACCATAGCTTTGACTAGATGGACCTTTGTCAGCAAAGTAATGTCTCTGATTTTTTTCTGCTTTTTTTCAACACTCACTGCTCCATCCGAACATCTCTTGCTGAAGTCACCAGTGACCACTCAGTCCATGCAGTCTCCATTCTGCTTTCCCAGAGCCAGGTCTGTCCCTGAAGGGGCTTCACAAAGGAAGCTTGGTGGGGTCCCCAGTGGATGCAGGGTCTGTAGGTCCTTCAGTTCAGTCGCTAAGTCATGTCTGAGTCTTTGCAACCCCATGGACTGCAGCATGCCAGGCTTCCTTGTCCATCACCAATTCCTGGAGTTAACTCAAACTCATGTCCATTGAGTCAGTGATGCCATCCAACCATCTCATCCTCTGTTGTCCCCTTCTCCTCCTGCCTTCAATCTTTCCCAGCATCAGGGTCTTTTCAAATGAGTCTGTTCTTCGCATCATGTGGCCAAAGTATTGGAGTTTCTGCTTCAACATCAGTCCTTCCAAAGAATATTCAGGACTGATTTCCTTTAGGATGGATTGGTTGGATCTCCTTGCAGTTCAAGGGACTCTCAAGAATCTTCTCCAAAACCACAGTTCAAAAGCATCAATTCTTTAGTGCCCAGCTTTCTTTATAGGACCTTCAGTCTTTCTCAAAGCCCATGGTAACCAAGGGTGCTGGATGACTCTTTTGTTCCCCACAAATTACAAAGGATTTGGCCAGACAAATACTCCAAGACCCTCTAGAACCTTTCCCTTGTGCAGAAACTTCAGCCAGAATAAACCAACAGTGAGACAGAGGGAGAAAGCTCACAGCGTTTTTCTGGGACTCCAAATGAGTGCTACAGATTTAGCTCTGATTTTTCCAGCTCTCACTCTCTGACCACAACCTCACTGTCCTTCACTGTTTCCCAAGCCACACCGGCTATGCCAAGAATCTCCTGCTCTGTCTTCTCACCTGGAAGAACTGACCTCCTCTGGTGACCATACTCAGATGTCCCAGGATATATAAAGGCTTTCTGTCAGTCCAGCTACCAGCCCATTCCCACACCCCTGACCAGCGCCTGGAGCCCCTCCACGTCCCCGGCCCTTATATTTGATCAAGATGGCACTTAAGATGCATTGCAATGGCCTATTTGGCCTGAATGAAGATTCCTTTCTGGGATGTAGTTTCCAGGGGAGAACTCAGGGCCTGAGTTTACATTTTATTTTTCCTAATGTCTAGTATGTGGGCACCAAGTGATTTTTAAGAGTGGCTGCAAAAGAAAACCCAAAGACAAACAAAACAATATTTTGTTGACCCGGGCTCTACTAACATAGTGGCCTGAGTAGCCCTGTTCTATTCACCCTTGACATCCATGTGAGCTGGTCACAGAAAAATAAAGAGGCTGCCAGCATTTCAGACCTCAGTTTCATCATCAGGTCCAAATTAATTCCCAATGTCCAGGCAGAAGCAGAGCGTGGCACTCTGACAAGTCATACCAGGCTCACTTATGTAAATATTTTTCTGCACAGTTTAATGTCTCTGAGTTGGGGGTCTGCCTTCCAATGTCAGCACAGAGCCCTGGTGGGAGTATAAGATTCCCACCAGGCTTCAGTTGAATATTTATGAATACTCTGTAGTAGCTGCCTTCTATTGTTCCTGGAAGGCTTTTATTGTTTAGAGAGTAATTAATCATATTCTGAAGGAAAATGCAGGAGCCAAGTTCCATGGTGAGGTTTATGATGGCTTTTCCTCCCTAGATGAGCAAAGTAATAACCTCAGCCAAAGTTTTCTCCCCAAGTTGCTTATCTCCTGTATGAATCTGCACCCATTTCCATGGGCCAACGTGGGAATCCATGACCACTCAGCCAGCTGAAGAAGAGAGTTTAGGTGTGAGTGTTCTGCTGTGGATTTTGTGAGCCTGCTCTTTGGAGTTCCTGTGTGTGCTAAGTCACTTCAGTCGTGTCTGACATTTTTTGACCCCATGGACTGTAGCCCACCAGGTTCCTCTGTCCATGGGATTCTCCAGGCAAGGATACTAGAGTGGGTTGCCATATCCTCCTCCAGGGGATCTTCTCAACCCAGGGGTTGTACCCGGGTCTCATGTTTCCTGCATTGGCAGGAGGATTCTTTACCACTAGTGCCACCTATAATTTCCCTGGTGGCTCAGATGGTAAAGAATCTGCCTGCGATGCAGGAGACCTGGGTTTGATCCCTGGGTCAGGAAGATTCCCTGGAGGAGGAAATGGCAACCCACTCCGCTATTCTTGGCTGGAGAATGCCATGGACAGAGGAGCCTGGTGGGTTACAGTCCAGGGTCCCAAAGAGTCAGATAAAAGAGCACTTTGGAGTTCATGATTTAGGCCAAATGCTGAACCTAGACTTGTATCTCATACTTATTTCTGGTAAGGCTGTTATAGCTCTTCATACATTACCCAACCCCAGAATGAGAACCGTTTATAGAGTTTCAAAGGTTGATATGGGGGAGTTCCCACTTTGAGCTTTAGAGCTAGCATTTGACAGGCATTATCCTGATGCTGGGGAAGATTGAAGGCAAAAGGAAAAGGGGATGGCACAGGATGAGGTGGTTGGATGACATCACAGACTCAATGGACGTGAGTCTGAGCAAGCTCCAGGAGATGGTGTAGGACAGGGAAGCCTGGTGTGCTGCAGTCCATGGGGTCACAAAGAGTCAGACACGACTGAGTGACTGAACAACAAGAACAACCTATCAAATACATATTAAACAATAGGCTTTTCTCCATTTGACTGTGTAACATAAAAAAGAGATACTGTATCTGTTTGCTATTGGTAATCATTGCTGACTTCAGTGGTTTAAAACAAGGAACATTCTTCTTTGTCCTGAGTCTAGTGGTCATGCAGGAAAGTCTTCTTCCTGTCTCCCCAGAGCTCAGTCAAGGACCGTGATTGGCTTGGGTCACCGTGGTACAAGTTTCTGCCGGTTGATGACCAGCTTGGCTGTGCCTCATGCCATCTTCCCATTTCTGGCAAGTTCAGCAAGTCTTGTCCTCAGGCCAACCTGAACAGAGGTTGAACAAAGAGAAGAAACAGGCAGGGTGTCTGGAGGTCTAGGCTTGAAAGAGTTTCACCTTAATTCTGCTACATATTTTTGGTTTGTTTTTTTTTTTTCCTTTTTCTCTTTTGCCAGGGCAAATCTCAAAAATGTTCCAGAGTTAAGAAGTAGGGAAATTCTTTCTGCTTCCTGATGTCAGGGGCTGTAAAATCACATTGCAAAGGGAGATCAGGGGGCAGTCCCTGTGTAATCAGTCACAGATGTGTTCTTAGTTGATGACGTGGGAAACTCAACAAAAAAAAGAGATTAGCAAGGGGCTTTCACTTTCAAGGAAGAAAGGCCACGAAAGGCATTGCCTCTGTGGTAGGAAGGACATTATGGTCTCAAGTTCTAACAAGTTGATTACAGACAACTCAGGCAGAGAGTGAGATAAACAAAGAAAGACGAAGTCACACTCACCATGACGTCAGCCTGCATGGTGTGCAGTGAGATGGACCGGAGGAGGCAGGAGAGGCACACACCCATTTTCTTGGTCTGGATCTCCGCTAACCTGGAGGCGAACCCTGTCCTCTGGCCGAAGGACTGATCATGGTAAAGCCCTGTCAACAGCCTCCTCAATCCCAAATCAGCTCAGATATGGCACTTCTGATCCCGCCACCTATTGAAGAGGTCATGATAGGGATGGGATAGTTTCTGGTAAGTTCCTGTGTGTGTATGAATCCTCTCCTTGGTCTAGAAATTCTTCTTTTGGGGCTGGCAAAAATATACTCATATACTAATGAAAGTGAAAGTTGCCTCAGTCGTGTCCGACTGTTTGCCATCCTATAGACTATACAGTCCATGAAATTTTCCAGGCCAGAATACTGGAGTGGGTTGCAATTCCCTTCTCCAGGGGAATCTCCCCATCCCAAGGATCGAACTGAGGTCTCCAGCATTGCAGGCAGATTCTTTACCAGCTGAGTCACCAGGGATGCCCAATATACTAATAATATTTTTTAAAAATAACAATGAAAAAAATTCAGTTGGAATTATTTGTAGTTCAAGTGCTGAGCAGATAGAAAAGCTGAAAATGTTTGACATTTATTCTATGGTTAAGTTATAAGCAGGAGAGAGGCCTGATCAGCTTTGTAGTTTAGGAAGGGCATTTCTATCTGGAGTGAATGCCCATAGGGGACTTGAGAACACAGACCTGGGTTTTTATTGTATTTCATTAAGCTCACGGAAAATACCTGAGAAATTAATTTAGAAATCCATTTTAACAGCAGCAAAAATACAAAATACTTAGAAATATATTTCTCAAAATTTATATAAGACACTTTGAAAACCTTAACTCATTGGTAAAAGAAGTGGAAGGAGACTTGAATGAGAGGGAGATGTGCAGTGTTTGTGAATTAGGGGACTCAGCAGCGCTATGATGTCAATTCTCCCCAAATTGCTCCATAGATTCAGTGTGTTCTCAAAGTCCCATCAGATGTTTTATATAGAAATTGAAAGTTGGTTCAAAAATTTATACTGGAATGCAAAGAACCTAGAATAGCCAAAACAATCTTGAAAAAGAAAAAGCAAAGTTGGACTACTCACATCATGATTTCAAAATTTCTTATAAAACTACAGTAATCAAGACCCTGTGGTTTGGGAATAAGGCCTGACCAAAATGGGCTGACAAACCACAGCTGTGAGCCAAAAACAGCCTGCCGCCTGCTGTTGTACAGTTACAAGAGAGACTTTCACATTTTTTAAAGTTTGACAAAATCAGAAGAAGAATGGTATATTGTGACACACAGAAACGGCATGAAATTCACCTTTCTGTGTCCATTATGGAAGTTTCAGAACACAGCCATACTCCACACCACATGGAGAGACATGAGTCTTTGCAACCGAGACCCTGTGGCCGGCAAAACCTAAAATACTCCCTGGCTGGCCCTTTACAGAATAAGTTTATTTATCTTTGGACAAAGAGATGAGAAGAATGCAATAAACAGCCTCCAGACTGTTGTGGTTGTTTAGTTGCTAAGTCACATAAAACTCTTTGCTACCTCTATGGACTGTAACCCGCCAGGCAACTCTGTCCATGGAATTCTCCAGACAAATATACTGGAGTGGGTTGCCATTTCCTCCTCCAAGGGATCTTCCTGACCCAGGGATCAAACTTGCAGGTGGATTCTTCACCACTGAGCCACCAGGGAAGCCCTAACTATGTTAATACACTGGCTTTTACTAAGAGTGCCCAGGCAATTTGATGGTGAGTTTCCCAACCAACTCCACATGAAAGCCCTGAGCCTCAGTACCTACCCCACAACCTGCACAAAAATGACTTGAGGTTTATCACAGATTTAACATTACAGTTATTGGAAGAAAACAGAGGCACATATCTTAGTGGCTTTGGGGTAAGCAAATACATTTTCTTTTTTTGAGAGGATGCAAAAACTTAATTGTAAGAGAACAAGATGGATAGATTGGTTTTATCACAACTAAAGCTCAAGTGAGGAAGCTATGAAGAAAATGAAAAGACAAGCCACATGGTGGGAGAAAATAATCATGATATACTATCTAACAAAGAACTTAAATCCAAAATATAGAAAGAACTCCTTTAAATCAATAACGAAAGGGGAAAATAATGAAAGACTCAGTTTTCAGTTTTAAAACTCAGTTTTAAAAGATGGACACAGACTTCTGTAGTCATATCACCAAAGAAAATACGTGATTAGTTAACAATCTCATGAAAAGGTGTTCAGCATCTCTAGTCATCAGGAAATCACAAACTAAACCCACAAGGGAATGTGATCACACACCCATTAGAAAAGCTAAAATTAAACACACTGACCACATCTTTCTCCTAACAGAAAGACTTCTCATGATTAAGTCAGCTGAGGCAAAGATACAATCCTTTTGAAGAAAGCAACATATATATTAATGACTACTGCCAAGAGTTTTGCTCCTGCACAGCTTTTGAAAGATTTAGAAACAGATATGGGTGGAGATTTTTCAAGAGAAAGCTTTATGTCTCTAATTCCCAGATCTATTCTCAAACCTGACTCAGTGGACATGAGTCTGAGTAAACTCTGGGAGTTGGTGATGGACAGGGAGGCCTGGCATGCTGCAGTCCAAGGGGTCTCAAAGAGTCAGACATAAGTGAGCGACTGAACTGATTCTCAAATCATAGCCCCAGCCCTGAGTATGAACATTTTGTTTGCTTACATGACCATGCCTTAAAATGAGTGTATTTATTCTGGTTTGCAGAGTTTGGAAAGAGCGAGTAGGGCCAGTTGGATTTGAAGCTGTGTGGTCCATGCTTTCAGCCTGGATTCTAAACAGTGTGAGCATTTGGGGAGAGTGACAGGAACTTGTCTTTACTTGTTGGTCACTTATTCCCTGCTCTGAGTGCATGGGTGAGTGGGAGGGAGGCAGAGGGACTGACCACAGGAGCCCCTGTGAGGACATAGCACAGTGGACTTTCCAAGCATCTACGCAAGGCCAAGGGCCTCTCCAGGGTTGCAGAGTATGGCCAGCATCTTGTATCAGTAAGACATTCCACTTCCTCCTGTCCACTTAAAAAATGCGTGCAGTGGGCAGGAACCCATGGCAGGCCATTAAGAGTCTCAAGGAAGTCCCATGCCATACTAATGTTCACATGGCCAGATAGAATTGGGTATCCCCACCTGAGAAGCAGAGAGAGGGCTGGGGAGATGGGATAGAAGGACCAACCCATGGAAAATAGGAGAAGGTGGAAGGTATGAGACCCAAATTTGCAGGGGAGTCTGGTCCTAGGGAGCTCCCTGCACTGGGACATTGAGGCCCTTTCTGGTTATGAAGTGGAATAACAAGGATCAAACACTTTCAGGAGACTCCTTCTCTATGGAGCATTGCTACAATTTTTTAGAAAAATTGTCTTTGATGAACTTATTTAAGGTAAAAGCTGAGGATCAGACTTGACTGTCCCCAACCCCAGACACCTGGAGAAGAGTGGCTGGTTCTTGCCAGAGACGTGGAAGCAGAAAGAGGAGAGAGAAGCAAGGGCGTGGTCCCAAGGCATCTCCTTGATGTGCTCATTTCTGGGCTGTTAATTAACTTCACAAAGTGTTTGCAGAAAGTGAAATGTGTGCACGTGTGTACACACTCGCGGGACTTACCTGGTGCAGGGTCTGGACTGGATGGAGGGAAATACAGGGTAAATATGAAGAGGAAGAACCACCGAGGACGACAGAAATTTGTAAGGGGAAAGAAAATTTGGCAGAGAGCTTGGAGCTCACAGCCGCTGGAATTAGGGTTTGAGTCACTGATTTCCAAGCCCACCGGCATGCAGTGCTAAGGGACAGCCAGGAGGTGGCGGTGCAGCGCTTCATTTATCCAGGTTCCCCCGAGGTCTGTGTTTTGAGGTCTTTTGTTATGTTTTATTTTGGTGTTTTGTTTGCCATGTGTGTGTGTGAATTTTGTGTCTGCACTCCAGTATTCTGGCCTGGAGAATCCCATCGACTGTCCAGTCCAAGGGGTCACAAAGAGTCTCGGACACGACTGAGCGACTTTCATTTTCACTTTCCTGTCCTTGAACAACCTGTACCTGCCTACCTTCTTTTCAGCTTCTTTTAGGATACCTTTCTTTTTTTCCTTTGAAATTAATCAAAATAAGAAGGGCTGCAAGGAAAGAGTAAGCAAGTGCTAGGTTCAGGAAGGACAGGGTGGTATTGGGAGCAGCTGATCAGACCCATGCTTGATGGAGACGTGGCGTCTGTGGCCTCTGCCCTGCTTGGTCCTTGGGTGTCATCCTGCTGGCAGGAGAGACCTCAGGTAGGTGGAATCCCGGGGTCCAGAGGCTGGTGATGGACAGGTACCCCTTCCCCATGCACATGGCCTTCCTCATCCCGCATCCCAGGTGGACACACCTGTTTGATGAGGTCTGCTTTCAAGATGATATTAAAAATCAAAACCTTCTCCTGAGGAGTTCTCCAGTCACTCTCTCTCTGAGATCTTCAGGCAAGAGGTTTTTTCTTAGCCCCAACAATGACTTCTCCCCATAGACCCCCCTTCCTCCTTAAGAGATGGAGAGGGACCCCAAAGACACAGCCACTCAGCGGGGTCTGCCAGTCATCTTGGGCACGTCACTCAACCCCCCTCATCCTCAGTGTGCCCTCTCCCCCAAGACATAAGGATAAGAGCAAAATGCAACAGGCTTTGCTGTCTCCCTTTGAAAGGGTTTTCAACCACATTTAACCCTTCGAAGTAGGCTTTGCCAGCCCATCTTCTCTGCCCCTTCGTGCCTCGGACACCCTATGTTCTGTCTCTGAACTTCAGGTTCCACCTCTGTTCTTCATCAGCCAAGTGTGAACAAGAGTACAAACCCCCTACGGGTTCCATTCATTGAAATAAACATGTAAATATTAACCAGGTTTAGTTATTGCAGTGATCAGCCTTGTGTCTTGGGATCTCGCCTGATTACTCACCTGCCTGGACGACAAGGAGATCTATTTAAAACCTTAATGAAGGGACCTAAGATTTTTCATTCTATTGCTAGAACCTACTCTTAATATGGCATCAGAAACATTGGCTCACCAGTCTTAAGGATGAGATGTTTGAATCGTGACACAAGATCTTTGTTTCACAAGTAAAAAGACCTCCTTGCGTAGCCAGGAGAGTGATTCCAGGTCTCCCTCGTTCATTCTGAATGGCTCCGTCGAGTCTCTGGGTGCAGATGCCGTGTGTTGGCTTATTGCCAACTGGATATCAGCAGGAGAAAGTCAGAAGACCCCATGTTCTGCTGCTGCGTGGAAACCATTGACCCACTGTGTCTGGGACCACACTTCATGACTTTGGCCACCATTTCTTCACTTGGAATCAAGGCTATCCCTTCGTAAAACACCTCTGAAGGCTGTTGAGAAGACCAAACAGAGATGGGGGATTTTGAGAATACTTCTAAAACTACAGCTAGCTCTGGAGCTGGAGCTGCGAATAGTGGGCCATTTAATGTTCAGCCTGTTGAGAACCTTTGTATCCTGGTCGTGTGCCAGGGCGCCTGGCAGGAAAACAGCTTGAGATGGAGCCTTAGGAATGGACAAGGCGTGTTTTCCTCCCTCAAGCCACTTCTGTGGAGCCCCTTGAATTTGAAAAATTTGAAGACCATTTATTTATTAAAAAAAAAAAAGACTGAGTAGGGATTAAAATTCTGTTTCCCAAAGGTAATTCCACCAAACAGGAGTGTGATTTCATTTTAAAGCTTTAAAAAAAAAAAAAAAAAAGCATATTGATGACTCTCTCTGGGCTTCATTTTTCTAAGTAGGTTTATTTGCCTTGAAAATCTCAATGAGTATTGCCATGAACTTCTTTCTAGCTAACAAAGTGAGTGTTTTCCCTATTTTTATCTCAGTGTTGTACTGATTTGGAAGAGTGCTGAGCCCATGAAATTATTTGTGGTTTTTCAACTTTGGGAACATTCCTGGCCCTCTTCTGACACACAGCAGGCTGGAACATATACAAAGTTGGTGCTATTAATGTTTTCTAGTTGTTGTCCACTGACTAGGCATCTTTCATGTTTGTCTGTTTGGTTTTTACTCTTTCGCCATGCCATGAAACACGTGGGATCTAAGTTCCCCAACCAGGGATTGAACCCAGGCCTCCTGCATTGAAAGCTGAGAGTCTTAACCAATGTACTGCCAGGGAAGTCTCAAGACATCTTTAATTTAGGTATTGTCCCTTCTTCATTTTTAAGAATCATCCCCAATTTATGTTTTCCCTTCTATCTGTGTGCACAAATTTGCCAATTTTTCTCACAATTTAATTTTGAGTTACTTTTTCTTTCCCCCGCATCGTAATTATGACTGTTTTTGCATCACTACCTTGGAAGCTCACCTTTCTTGCATTTATGAGGCCCAGTGAGGTTTGTTATACTTTATAAAATGCTTCAAGTCTGAGCACCTCACCACACCCACACCTGCAACATCCAGCAGAGGGGAGGGAATTTTGTCCTAGAACATAACTCTCACCCAGTGTCAGAAAGGTCTTAAGTTTGTAAGTTGAAAAAGTTTTACACTCTTGCTCAGTCTTATTTCGTTAGGAATTTTAAGTCAAGAATGGAATTTTGATTTTATCAAAAGCTCTTCCAAACTTATAAAAAAGATAATAAGCATTTTTTTCCCTTTGGTCTATTTAAACGGAAAATTGTGTGGCTGTTATTGTTAAGTCACTCAGTCATGTCCAACTCTTTGTGACCCCATGGACTGCAGCACACCAGGTTCCCCTGTCCTTCACTATCTCCTGGAGTTTGCTCAGATTCATGTCCAATGAGTCGGTGATGCCATCCAACCATCTCATCCTCTGTCACCCCCTTCCTATCTACCCTCAAACTTTCCCAGCATCAGGGTCTTTCCCAATGAGTCGGCTCTTAGCATTAGGTGGCCGAAGTATTGGAATTTCAGCATCAGTCTTTACAATGAATATTCAAGGTTGATTTTCTTTAGGATTGTCTGGCTTGATCTTGAAGTCCAGGGGAATCTTAAAAGTCTTCTCCAGCACCACAGATCAAAAGCATCAATTCTTTTCTGCTCAGCGTTCTTTATTGTCCAACTCTCACATCTGTACATGACTACTGGGAAAACCATTGCTTTGACTCTATGGACCTTTGTTGGCATCTAGACAATACACTGTCAAGATTGTCATAACTTTCCTTCCAAGGAACAAGAGTCTTGTAATTTACTGGCTGCAGTCACTGTCCAAAGTGACTTTGGAGCCCAAGAAAATAAAATCTGTCACTATTTCTACTTTTTCCCCATCTATTTGCAATAAAGTGATGGGACCAGTTACCACAATCCTAGTTCTTTGAATGTTGAGGTTTTTTTTTTTAATTTTTATTTTAACTTTAGTTTACTTTACAATACTGTATTGGTTTTGCCAAACATTGACATGAATTCACCACGAGTGTACATGCGTTCCCAAACATGAATCCCCTCCCACCTCCCACCCCATAACATCTCTCTGAGTCCTCCCCATGCACCAGCCCCAAGCATCCTGCATCCTGCATTGGACATAGACTGGCGATTCGTTTCTTACATGATAGTATACATGTTTCAATGCCATTCTCCCATCTCATCCCACCCTCTCCTTCTCCCCCAGAGTCCAAAAGTTCACTCTACAGATCTGAGTCTCTTTTGTTGTCTTGCATACAGGGTCTTCATCATCATCTTTCTAAATTCCATATATATGCGTTAGTATACTGTATTGGTGTTTTTCTTTCTGGCTTACTTCACTCTGTATAATCGGCTCCAGTTCCATCCATCTCCTTAGAACTGATTCAAATGTATTCTTTTTAATGGCTGAGTAATACTTTGAGTTTTAAGCCAGCATTTTCACTTTCCTCTTTCACCCCCATCAAGAAGCTCTTTAGTTCCTCTTCACTTTCTGCCATTAGAGAGGTATCATCTGCTTATCCGAGGTTGTTGATATTTCTCCCAGCAATCTTAATTCCAGTTTGTGAGTCATCCAGCCAGGCATTTTGCAGGATGTATTCTGCATATAAGTTAATAAGCAAGGTGACAATATGTAGCCTTGTCATACTCCTTTCCCAGTTTGGAACTAGTCTGTTATTGTATGTCTCGTTCTAACTGTTGCTTCTTAACTCACATACAGGTTTCTCAGGAGACAGATAAGGTGGTCTGAATATTCCCATTTCTTTAAGAATTTTCCACAGTTTGTTGTGATCCACACAGTAAAAGGCTTTAGCGTAGTCAATGAAGCAGAAGTAGATGTTTTCTGGAATTGCCTTGCTTTCTCTATGATCCAACAAATGTTGGCCATTTGACCTCTGGTTCCTCTGCATTTTCTAAATCCAGCTTGTACAGCTGGAAGTTCTCAGTTCACATACTGCTGAAGCCTAGCTTGAAGGATTTTGAGCATTACTCTGCTAGCATGTGAAATGAGCGCAATTGTATGGTAGTTTGAACATTCTTTGTCATTTCCTTTCTGTGGGATTGGAATGAAAATTGACTTTTTCCAGTCCCGTGGCCACTGCTGATTTTTCCAAATTTGCTGGAACATTGAGTGCATGCAGCACTTTAACAGCATCTTCTTTTAGGATATGAAATAGCTCAACTGGAATTCAATTACCTCCACTAGCTTTGTTCATAGCAATGTTTCCTAAGGCCCACTTGACTTCACACTCCAGGATGTCTGACTCTAGATGAGTGACCACACCATTGCGGTTATCCAGGTCATTAAGGACTTTTTTTTGGTATAGTTCTTTTGTGTATTCTTACCACCTCTTCTTAATCTCTTCTGCTTCTGTTATGTCCTTGCCATTTTTGTCCTTTATCATGCCCATCTTTTCATGAAACATTCCCTTGATAGCTCTGACTTTCTTGAAGAGATCTCTAGTCTTTCGCATCATATTATTTTCTTCTATTTCTTTGTGTTGTTCACTTAAAAAGGCTTTCTGTTCTCACCTTGTCCTTCTCTGGAACTCTGCTTTCAGTTGCGTATATCTTTCCCTTTCTCCCTTGTCTTCCACTTCTCTTCTTTCTCAGCTGTTTGTAAAGCCTCCTCAGAGGCTTAGCAAGCATAACGAGCAGCTTTACTCATGAAGGTGTGATGGGTGACACACTTTTCTAGTGGTTTCTCTAGTTCTTTGGAAGTTGTTTATGTAAATACTTCCGTTCAAAGGCGACTGTCAGTGTGACTCACACTGCGCTCACGCCGTTGCTCTCGCAGCACTGCTAGTTCTTGAGCTCCTGGCGCTACTGCTCACGCCTAGGCTGCAGGTATTTCAGTGTTTCAGTGATTCGACCTCTGCCGCTGCTTCTGCTCCACATGTGACTCCAGTGCAGCTGCTTCCCCTGGGGTTCTTATCACCGTGGTTACCACCTCGACTGCTGTTTGGGAATTTCTACAGTTTTGGAGCATTTTAGTGTAAAAACCTCCGGGACTAGAAGCCAGAGGTCAAGTGTGATTCTAGTTTGGCCACAAACCCGGAGCAGCTCGCTCACCGTCTGAGCAGGTTTCTCCGCCTAACAAATGCAGTGCCAGCTTGTTCCAAGTCCCCTCAGAGAGTCACCCTGAGATTCAGATGAGACGATGCTCTGCAACGACGCTGAGCCCCGAGAGGTTACCTGGGAAGTTCCGACGTCCTGGCTTCTGTCTTCACTTGCCCCAGAAAGACTCAGCCCTGTGTGTGTATGTGTCGTGTGTGTGTGTGTTATGTGTGTGTATGTGTTGTGTGTGTCCATGTGGTATGTGTATGTATTGTGTGTACGTGTTGTGTGTGTATGTGTTGTGTGTTGTGTGTATATGTGTTATGAGTGTGTTGTGTGTATATGTTGTGTCTGTGTGTGTGTTGTGTGTATGTGTTGTGTGTGTGTTGTGTGTGTATATGGTATGTGTGTATGTGGTGTGTGCTGTGTGTGTTATGTGTGTGTGTCCATGTGGTGTGTGTATGTATTGTGTGTACGTGTTGTATGTGTACGTGTTGTGTGTGTGTATGTGTTGTGTGTAT
>SJYQ01094079.1:0-127265 GCA_006410935.1 Redunca redunca | reverse complement strand
CGGGGGTGGGGGTGGGGGTGGTTCATGACCTCATGAGCAGTCTGGATACAGGTTAGGAGGCCACACAGACCAAAGTGAGAGGGAAGAGGCAAGGCTGGCTGGTGGAGGTGCCATTCCCCTGAATCTGAGGCCACAGGAGCACAGGTCAGTGCAGCCCCGCCCAGGCAGGAGCACCCCGGATCCACAGGGTGACTCTGGAAAACTGATGAAGAACTAGGGACCAGCGGCTGAGGGCTCCCTTGTGAAAGGAGAAAACAGGGAATAAGATGGATGAGAGAGAACTTTATTGTGACTCATAAGCTCCTGGGTCATTTGCAAACCTTTCTTAGGTTTCACCTGCTTTAAATGACAGGGCTTCCCTGGTGGCTCAGATGGTAAAGTGTCTGCCTGCAATGCAAGCAGACCCAGGTTTGATCCCTTGGTCAGGAAGATCCCCTAAACGATGATGGGGTTTCACATCTCAGCAATCCACAGGTTGAACTTTTTAAGTATTGTAATATTTGCCCATCAAATTCCACACAAAAGGTTAGAGCCTCGAGATAAATGATGCCTGGCCTCCTGCCAGGCATGATGTGGGGAGCCCAGGTGTGACTGGCTGCAGACCTTGTTCTTTTCCTCAGGAACCCTTGACTGACTGCACACCATGTATTCAGGCTTCCCATCTCAGCAGTGGGTTGGTTCCTTTTTGAAAGTCCTTCATGGCGCTGTGTTTATTTAACTGTCGCCTGCGGGCAGCCTGGGCCCTGGGTGGGTGTGCATGCACATATACAAGACAGGTGTGTATTTGTGAGAGTGTGAGGTTTAGCTGAGCAAGCTCTGGATGCAACCTAAGTGAGCCAGGGACCATTCGCACCCAGCTCGTCCAAACAGCCAGCGATGCTGTTTGAGCGCTTTATGATGCATGTGGCTGAGGCGGGGCTGGGTTCAACGATGGTGCATGATTCCCCTTCATTAAGCCCTGGAAACATCTGTCTCTCTCCAGCCTGGTCTCATTTTATGAAATATTGGTTAATGATCACAGAGTCATTGGCTGTGACACTGGTGCTCCTCTTCATGATTAAACCTGGTGTCTGGGTTCATGAATAGGTGACTGCGTGTGTACACGAGGGTGAAGTGTGGGAGTCCTCGAGAGAAACCCCAAAGCACACACGCAGTAGAATGCCCCACTGACACCCCTGGGCTCGAACTATCTTATTACCGGTCCAGTGGACTCAGCATCACTGTTGTCACTTCCTCGGGTGGGCACTGGGTCCGGCCTTGTGGGGTGTCCTGTCCAGACACAGAAAAGCGCGTGCACGTGGGGGCCGGTCTGGAGCACCTGCGCTGCTGCTCTGGTTGCCGTGTGCTGTGTGCTCAGTCACGTCGGTTGTATCCGACTCTGTGCGATTCTACATACCTTAGCCTGTTAGGACCCTCTGTCCATGTGATTCTCCAGGCAAGAATACTGCAGTGGGTTGCCATTTCCTTCTCCAGGGGGTCTTCCCGACCCAGGGATTGAACCTGTGTCTGTTAAGTCTCCTGTATTGCCAGGCAGGTTCTCTGCCACTAGCACTACCTGGGAAGCCCATGATCTCCTTTATACCAACGCTGTTGATTGCCTGCCCTGGGATGCTGAGAAAATAGTGAATTTTGATAAGTGCATGTCTGATTCTCCAGGAGCCCTAAACCCTTCCCCTGCTGGAGACAAACAATGGGAAAAGTCTCATAGCTAAACTGTAACTACCAAGCTCCTGAGCTGACCAATGTGATTTTTTTGAAATTTTTTTTTAATGGAAGTATTAAGGATATAGTCTGACAAAGGTCCATATAGTCAAAGCTATGGTTTTCTCAGTCATAGTGTACAGACATGAGAGTTGGACCATAAAGAAGGCTGAGCATTCAAGAATTGATACTTTCGGACTGTTGTATTAGAGAAGACTCTTGAGAGTCCTTTGGACAGCAAGGAAATCAAACCAGTCAATCCTAAAGGAAGGTAAGGTAAGGTAAAGTCGCTCAGTCACGTCCGACTCTTTGCGACCTCGTGGGTAGCCTACCAGGCTCCTCCGTCCGTGGGATTCTCCAGGCAAGAATACTGGAGTGGGTTGCCATTTCCTTCTCCAGGGGATCTTCCCGACCCAGGGATCGAACCCAGGTCTCCCACATTGGAGGCAGACGCTTTAACCTCTGAGCCACCAGAGAAGCCCTATCCTAAAGGAAATCAACCCTGAATGTTCATTGGAAGGACTGATGCTGAAGCTAAAGCTCCAGGACTTTGGCCACTTGATGTGAAGAACTGACTCATTGGGAAAGATCCCGATTCTAGGAAAGATTGAGGGTAAGAGGAGAGGGGGGTGGTAGAGAAAGATGGTTAGATAACATCACTGATTCAAAGGACTTGAGTTTGAGCAAACTCTGTGAGATAGTGAAGGACAGAAAAGCCTGGTGTGCTGTAGCCCATGGGTCAAAAAGAGTCGGACACAACTTAGAGACTGAGCAACAGGGGTACAGTTGTTTAACAGCATTGTATTAATTTCAGATGCAGAACACAGTGATTTAGTTATACATATATATACATATCTATTCTTTTCCAACTTCTTTTCTCTTATAGATCATTACAAAATCTTATCATACTAAGTGAAGTAAGTCAGACAGAGAAAGACAAATACCATATGGTATCAGTTATATGTGGATGGGGTTCCCAGGTGGCACTAGTGGTAAAGAACCCACCTGCCGATGCAGGAGACTTAAGAGGCATGGGTTCAATTCTTGGATTGGGAAGATCCCCTGGAGGAGGGCATGGCAACTCACTCTAGTATTCCTGCCTAGAGAATCCCATGGACAGAGCAGCCTGGTGGGCTACAGTCCATAGGGTCACAGTTGGACACGATTGAAGAGACTTGGCCTGTACATCAGGTTACATGTGGAATCTAAAAAATTGATACAAGTGAGCTTATTTACAAAACAGACCCATGTACATAGAAAATTGGCTTATGGTTACCAAAAGGGAAAGGTTGGGGAGAGGGATAAATTAAGAAGTTGGGATTAACATATACACACTACTCCAATACTTTGGCCACCTCATATGAAGAGTTGACTCAATGGAAAAAAAATTTGATGCTGGGAGGGATTGGGGGCAGGAGGAGAAGGGGACGACAGAGGATGAGATGGCTGGATGGCATCACTGACTTGATGAATGTGAATCTGAGTGAACTCCAGGAGTTGGTGATGGACAGGGAGGCCTGGCGTGCTGCGATTCATGGGGTTGCAAAGAGTCGGACATGACTGAGCAACTGAACTGAACTGAACTACTGTATACAAGGTTAATTACCAACGACACCTACTGTATAGCACAGGGAACTCACCTAAGGAGGTCTTTATGTCATGACTCTGGTCCATGGGTTTGTGTTAGGGATTTGGGCACTCATCCTGTATATATGACATACCATTATTTTTGAGGATTCTTGTTGTTTAGTCACTCAGTCATGTCTAGGTATTTCTGACGGTAGTTATCTTTAAAATCTAGATAAAGAGTAATGGTACTTGCTGGGAGGTTGAGCTCTCCTCTCTGCTCTCCCTCGGAGTCACTGGGTGAGGTTGGGCAAGTGCTGGAATCTCCTGGCCTTGGTTTTCTCACCTGTGAAGTGGAAGGGTGGAGTTCCACCCCAGACCTAGTTTGAGATTTTGAGCTTTATATCAGGTATAATGTGAAACCAAAAAAAATGCATCTAAGTCTCAGTGAAAGACAATGGAAGCATCAACAATTCAGTGGCTTATTCTGAAGTCTTGTAAAGACGTTCTAGGACTCTAGAAAGTTCTAGAACTTTCTTTTCAAAACAAACTTGTGGTTACCAAATAGGAAAGGGGGGAGGGATGAATTAGGAGTTTGGGATTAACCCATACATATTACTATATGTAAAACAGATAACCTACAAGGACTTACTGTATAGCACAGAGAACTGTACTTAATATATTGTAATAATCTGTAAGGGAAAATAATCTGAAAATATATATATATATAAGCATATATAACCATAAAAAGCAGCTCTTAGCTCCCAATGAGGAGCATCTCTGAGCTATATAAACCTGAGAGCAACCTCAGCATTCCTTAATCTTTTATCTCCAAATATCACTTGGTGATTCAGTGTATTGTAGAAATCCATCAGCTCAAAGTGGGTGCAATAAACATGACTACTGTCTCCCAACTGTTCCTAGACCTCGGTGACGGGAAACTGTGAGGACTTGGACGTTCCTAACAGCATCTGCACATGATGCTGTCCTCTGGGTCCAAGGTGTTGGCTTCCTGACATCTGCAGGTGATGGATATTTGCATCTGTTAGTGGCTAAGAACAGTGCTAGGTGTGTTGACTTTAAGAAAAGAACAGAAGAGCAGTTGGGCTTTTTGTCTTTAGCTTTTTTGGCTGGCTGCTTCCTGCTTCATAAATCTGGGGAGGGAGGCGGGGGAGCCGGGGGGGTGGCGAGCCCAGCACCTCTCCGGCCAGCTGCCGGGTCCATCTGCAGCTGGGGCTGGTGCCGTGATCTATGGCCAGAGAGCTGCATCAGGGGGCCTTTACTGCTGCTTCATGGCAGCTGGTGTGAATGGCAGTGGAAAAATAAGCCCTTCTTTTCCCTAACATCAGGAAAAAGGCTCCCCCGACCTCCCCCCACACACACCCCTCAGGTCTTCCATGCTGGTTGCAGTTCTCAGACTTGCGGCATCTGCCCCAAGATTTGAGATTTCTACTTGCAAAGATATGCCTTTTCACTTGGGAGCCTTTGAACCCCCATAATATATCAAAGTTGCTTGGTATTCAAGTTTCCAGCTTCCAAGAGACTTAGAAGTCCCAAGAGAAAGAGCTAGGGATTGAATTAAGAGGCAAAACACCTTCATTTCCACTTACATTAGATTTTAATTTCAAAAACATTCTTTGAAATGACAGATAGGAAGCAGCGCTTGTCAGTTATTGGAAACTCTGTTCTTCTGGTTCAGTGTGGTAACTCCGGAGGCTGGAAATGGACCTCAGCCCTTCACCTCGGCAGAGATTCTGATAGGAGCTGAGCTAATGGCCAGAAGACGCTTGCATTTTCATTCAGCAAGTATTTTAATAGAGGTTCATAAATGCCAAGCAGCCTTTAGTCTTTGGTTAAGACGAATCCCAACCCCTGAGGGACTCAGACCCCGATAGTGCCTTGGATGTTTAGGTTACCTGCAGAGGGCACAGGGCTCAGGGCAGGGAGCTCACAGACCTGCCTTGGGGATGGGTGTCAGGATGAGACAGGATGGATGCATTTCAGGTGTGGGAATTCAGGGACATGACTGAAACTGCCTGTTCAATAGAGCCCAGATTAAATGCTTCTCTTGCTATGGAGCCTTTTCTGAGGTTTCAGTCAAAATGGATATTTCCTTCCATGCTCAGTTGCTCAGTCATGTCCTTTGCGACCCCATGGTCTGTAGCCCACCAGGCTCCTCTGTCCATGAGATTCTCCAGGCAAGAATACTGGAGTAGATTGCCATTTCCTTCTCCAAGGGATCTTCCCAAATCAGTGATCAAACCACATCTGTGTCTCTTGAATTATAGATAGCTTCTTTACCCACTGAGCCTTTGGGAAAGTCCCTTTCCTTCTTCTGAAAGGGAACCACAGTTCTAGCTTCTAAGATATGTTCTCACTAGCTCTTAAAGAATATCTAGTTTCTCCCTTTGGACGTCTTGAGGGCATGGATGGGATGTGACTCACCTTGTACTCTCCGTTTACTCAGCAGAGCAGAGGGAGAGGATCTGTGTCTTCTTTGTCTGAATAGACAACCTGGTGGGAATCAGGCTCACTTCAGGTCAGGCTCAGGTCCATGTGCCACCGGCCACCCCCTTTCAGTCTCAGAACCTGGCCAGCGCAGGACTCATCTGGACAGATGGAATGTGGAGGTTGAGTTCATTGCCTGCAAAACATCTTTGAGAATGCTGGCCATCCTGTTGAAGTTAGTATCTGCACACGCCCCTTATCCTCATACCGTGAAGTGGGGAAAGCGTGCGTAATGGGAGGAGAGCAAGCTCATAGGAATCAAGAGAAAGAGGTCTGTCTTGCTGCACAGAGCTCCGATCAAGGAGACCTGGATTAACAGGATGCCATACACCATGCTAGAAGACCATGGGCCATTGGCTTCCTTATTCTACCACCTTTGATATCAGACCTCATTTCTCCAAACTTTGGTTTCTTCATCTTTAATTGGCATTGGCCAGCTACATTTTGTCAGTGTAGAGAGAAACATATGTATATGTTTCTAGCACAATTACTGTCATGTAGAAACTGGATTAGGCCTCTCTTTGTAGAGAGAAAGCCCATGAATTTTTCCCTTTTTTAAAAAAAATCATAGTAAAAAGTGTCTATGGCTTACAAAAATCAAAGTAATAAATACTTAGGGAAAACTGGGACCTGGGTCCCAGAACCAACTGCTTCAAATTCTCCTAGTTATTTCTTCTGGTTTCAAGATTCCGAATTTTAAATCATACTTATTCTATTTTTAAAATTTAAAATCTTCTCTATTGATTTGAATCATGAAGGTGAGGGTTTAGATGTCATAGTTTAGGTCTACCATTACATCTTTGATTTAAAATATTCTTTTTCTATTAAGCTATCAATAATTCTTTTTGAAAGGAGGGTTAGAATCCCACCCAGTGTCATCCAATGTGTAGACAATATATGGATTCCATTGTGGGATTGTTGCTGAGACGCCCTGTGAGAACTTTCCTCTTCCTGCTCTAACACAGACAATTCTGCCTTCAATCTGTGGCCCAGCAGTTGTTTTGGAACCTGCCTTCACCAATTTCCTGGGGTCTCATTTTTGTTACACCTAATTTGGCTTACCTTCCTTCACTTCATGATTTCCTCTTTTTTGTTGTTTTTGTTTGTTTTCTGAGTTTCCATCTTCATTTCAGTATATCTTCCAGGATCTTCCCAAGAAAATGTGCAAGAAGAGATTCACCGGGTGAGATACTACACGTCAAAATATAATTAACTGGGACACTGTTTTGTTTTGGTTGGATATAGAATCCTAGATCAGAAATTATTTCAATCACAAGATCCTATATTCTGCAGATATTGCTGGATTGGTTTGTAGTAATTATTAGGGTTCTTATCTGAGTCTTTTTCCCTTGAACATATTTGTTCCTTCTCTCTGGAGGCTTTGACTCTTCAGCCTTGCAGCTTGCAGTTGCATCCGTCCAGTCTCTGCCTCTGTAGTCATGATACCTTTTCTTCTGTGTGTGTCAGGCGTTCTGCCTCTCGCTGATGGATGTACAGGTGACAGCATTTAGGGCCACCTAGAAAATCCAGGATAATCTCCCCAAATCATGGTACTTAACTCAGTCACATTTCAAACACTTAAAAGCAAAACAAACCAAAACCCGTTTTAAGTATTAGGATACAGATACTGTTTGGGGAGTTCAGTTCAGTTCAGTTCATTTCAGTCACTCAGTCGTGTCCGACTCTTTGCAACCCCATGGACTGAAGCACACCAGGCCTTCCTGTCCATCACCAACTCCCAGAGTTTACTCAAACTCATGTCCATTAAGTTGGTGATGCCATCCAACCATCTCATCCTCTGTCGTCCCCTTTTCCTCCTGCCTTCAATCTTACCTACTTTTCCAGTGAGTCAGTTCCTTGCATCAGGTGGCCAAAGTATTAGAGTTTCAGCTTCAGCATCAGTCCTTCCAATGAACAATCAGGACTGATCTTTAGGATGGACTGGTTGGATCTCCTTGCAGTCCAAGGGACTCTCAAGAGTCTTTTCCAAAACCACAGTTCAAAAGCATCAATTCTTCACCACTCAGCTTTCTTTGTAGTCCAACTCTCACATTCATACAGGACTACTGGAAAAACCATAGCTTTGACTAGACGTACCTCTATTGGCAAAGTAATGTCTCTGCTTTTTAATATGCTGTCTAGGTTGGTCATAACTTTTCTTCCAGGAGCAAGCATCTTTTAATTTCATGGCTGCAGTCACCACCTGCAGTGATTTTGAAGCCCTCAAAAATAAAGTCTGTCACTGTTTCCACTGTTTCCCCACCTATGGTTGGGGACGGGGGTTGCTATTATCTATCCCACCACAGTCTACTCAACAGGAACTGAACTTCTTTGGTTCTGAGACATTTTCTTTTATTATTTCTTTAAGAATTCTTCTCTTCAATTTACTCTATTTGGACTTTCTGGAACTCCTGTTATTGAAAAATTTGGCTTCTCAGACAAATCTTCTTAGTTTCTTATCTTCTAATTTCCATTTTCTGGAAGTTTTATTACATTTTTCTGGGAGATGTTCTCAAATTTTCCTTTCAATCCTTTGTGTTTTTAACTTTATGAATTATTTTATTTTCTAAGAGCTCTGTTCTCTGATCTTATTTAACAGCATTCTGTTCTTGTTACATTGTTGTAATATCTTATCTCTTTGAGAATATTAATTAAACATATTTTCTGCTCATTGCAGAAGAAACTTTAGAAATTTATTTAATATTTTTTTTCCCTTGTCCTTAAGCTTTGATTTGTCTCCAATTCCTCAAACATCTAGTGTTTCTTGGTGTTCTGCTTAGGTTTAAGAGTCATGTACTAAACAGTTGATCTGAAATTCTGAGTGTATGGCTTAGTAATTAGCAAGCTTCACTTAGAGTATTCAGTACTAGGATTGTGTCCTTGGAGCTGTTTTTTTTCCCTCAGACATCCATTCTCAAGAGCTTGTTTTCCCCATCTCCTCCTGTGGTATGCTGGGAGTCAAAAAGAGAAGGGTCTTGGGAGGCCTTTCTCTTCATTATGCAGACTTCATTCTCTCTTTCTGTCTCCTGTCTCCTACGTTACCTTCGTATCTTCTTTACTCCTAGGTCTGGAGACTGGTTTGATTTCGCCATCAGATGAGCACCCAGTATCCCACGTGGATAGAGGAGTGTAGATGCCTCAGGCTTAGGGAGAGTGGATGGAGGTCTAGCTCTCTGTGTGAGTATCTAACCATTCTATTCTTAGCCTCTCTTCTTACTGCTGTTTCTTGAAGTAAGTGGAGCTTCTGAGATTTTATGTGGTCTGTATCCTATTGACTTGCACACAATGATTTTTAAGCTTTTTGTTTGGATAAACAGCAGACACACACGTACAAGTTGCAGTTACTAGGCTGAGCATCATCTGGGGAGTGGGAATAGTTTGGAGACTTAGATCATCACTGAAAGAACATGTGGGGAATTATTAAAAGTTGAGTTGAGGGACTTCCCTGGTAGCCCAGTGGTTAAGAATGTGCCTTGCAATGCAGGGGATTCGCTCCATGGTGGAGGGACTAAGATGCTATGTGCCGTGGAGCAACAAAGCCCAGGCATGGCAACTAGAGAGTTCATCCTCGTGCCACAACCAAAGATGCCGCATGCCACAACTGAGACCCCACACAGCCAACTACATTTTTTTTTAAATTTATTTGAGAGCTAGTGAGAACGAACACATTTTAGCAAAAATTTGAGCTGCACAAGGTTAAGGCAGACTAATTAGAAAAGTCGCTCTGCGCTGTACCTTGGGAATTGAATACATCTTATGGCCAGCAGGGCACTTACGGAGGGGCTGAAACAGAGAAGTAAGACGTCCAGCAGCAAGTTCAGAGGACGTATTCACCAGGTTTTTCTCTCTTCTTGTCACTGCGTTTTCTCTTTGTACCCCTTTTTCTTCTCTCACAGTCTTTCTAATAAACACTTTGATTTATAAATCTCCCCAATGGATTTTCTTTCTTTGTAGTATTTTATCACCAAGTAATCCTTTGACTAATTTAGCTATCTTGGTGTACGCCATTTTTTTTTAGTAACAGCACAAAGAGTATGATTTGTTTGAAGCAAAATTTTTTTTTATTATTAAAATGAACAGTTCACACCAATCAAAAGAAGTCAGTGCTCAGAATAGCTGAAAATGGATAGACATCGAGATTTGGAACATATTTTGATAACTGAACAGGAGGACAGCTTCAAAATTTGTTACTAAAGGTTGTCCAAGTTTCCCATATTTTAAAGATTTGCAGGCAAGCTCAAAACCTGTTTAAAATAAGGAACTCCTGTCTGAAATGCCGATCACACTTGTCCTATGTATAGATCGTGCTTGTTTCATAAATGTCATCCAAGGGAAGGTCAGAACTACCCACCTGGTCCTTATCTTTACCAGCTGTGAAAGAGAAAGTTGTGAAAAGAGAGATTCCAAAAATTCACATCTCTGACCATGTGAAAAAAGGGAAAAGAATCCCAGTATATTATATTATGTGCTGGGCACTTTGACCTGCACTCACCTCCCTTCATGTAATATTGATGAGAGGCAGGTGTTTTTATTACCATCTTCACATGGCAAAACCGAGGCTCGGAGGTCAATGGGTCCACACCGCCAAGGTAGAAGCGGGGGTAGTGCCATGTCTGCACCCAGGGTTGTCTTGGTCCCATCACTGCACTTGCAGGTTCCCAGAGAGTGAGGATAAATCATATGGTTTCTTCTTGTCCTGCACCATCAAGAGAAAAAAGCTCTGAAATGCTGCTATGTTCGATTGGAAAGCAGGTCTCTGCGTGCTTCCTTGTCAGCAGTGACAGTCTGTCTTCCCCTGCGTGGTGCAGAGGGTCAATTTAAATCCTCTGAAGTGCCAAGAGCCCCATCTGCTTCTCCATCTGAAACAGGAATATTTTGCTCTTTTTTTTTAAAAAAAATCTTGATTTGGTCTTTCAGTGTTTGTGTTACAGCCATCAGCCCAGATGCCAATAACGAGGAAAATGTATTAAGTGATAAGGGGGCAATCAGTGAAATTAACATGAACAAGAGAGGAAAACGGGAAACTGAAGTTGTGCTGTAATATCCAGTCCAGGTGTGATGAGGATTGAGAGCGTGGTCCCGAGAGATCTCAACAGAACGGAGAAAGCCCCCCATGTCTGGAGTAGAGGGATCAAGAGGGCCCTGGAAGACGTGACAGAAACACCTTGAAGAGGCTGCCTAAAGCTGCAGTCTGCTCTGGGGTCCAGCTGCTGTGTGTTAGGAATGCTCATATTTCATGCGTGCTCGCCCAAGAAGGGAGTGCTGTGGTCACTCACAATATGTTGGAATCTGCAAATTATTGGTTTCACATCCATGTGCAAAGCTACAACTCTCCATGATAAGAACGTGAGGACAATATTTCAGAGAGTCATAGAATTACAGAGCTTGAAGCTACCGTGCATGGTGGAGGGAGGAAGTATTTGGGGGTGATAGATGAGCACTGGGTCAGGAATTACTGGAATGGGGGGTTAGAACCACCCGGGAGGTGTTGCCGGTCAACCTCCCCAATCCCCCAAGCTAGTCTCTTCTGCCAGAAAATGAAGCTAGGAACGGTACCATAGAGACAGAAAAAGCAAATGAAATCATCGTGTTTAATATGTTGTGCTAGAGTAACAAGATATTATTAATGATCACCTAATCTGATCTCTCATTTTAGAGTTGGGCAGAGGGAAGCCTAAGGAAATGAAATTCTTTCTAGTTTTACTTAAGAGCAGGAATTACTTACTCTTTCCCATTACTGCAAGTTTTCTTGGGTGATCTGTCACTCTCGACTCTCATGATGACCAGGAGCACTTCCTCAGGCTGGTCACCCTCCTCTCTTAGAGGGGGATGCTCACGCGGTGATCTGCAGCTTGCAGTTCTTGCAGGAATGTAGCCCCTGACCATGGACCACAGACTCCCCGACAAGAGGTCAAGGCAGCTACCCCGTGCTTGGCAAACTGCCTCGTGGGGGTCTTTCAGCCGTCAAGGAGTCTTTTCAAGGCTGCTCTGGGAGAAAAAGTGAAGCCCCCACAGTTCCTCATTTTAAAACTAGGCTTCTCTGCAGATATTTTGGTATATGCAAAGAGGGTTAAAGATTTCTTTGAAAGTTTGAAAACTCTTCAGTTATGCTCTGACTCCCTGATTTAACACATAGAGAACTATGACACAGAGAGGTAAAGACATTTATCTGAGGAAGCCCAGCTCACTCATCCTCCCCAGACCACTTCTGCTAACTTCTAGACCAGGAAACCCTCTCACCCCCCTGCCAAGCCAAAACTCTTCCCTGTCAGGCATTAGTGATTCCCATTTGATGGATTTTCTCTGAATGTCAAAAGCTGAATTTTGTATCTGTATAGGTGAGAAAAAAGAATTTTGGGACCCCAAAATAATTATTTTGAAATTATTTATGAAATACTTGGAGAGCGGGTCACTTAAAACATGTGTCTACTTTAAGAAAAAAAATACAAGGTAAGAATTTGATATGTCATCAATACTTCAAATCCTGCCTTAATTAAAAGTTAAAGTAAAAAGTGAAAAGTGTTTGTTGCTCAGTGGTGTCTGACTCTATGATTCCATGGACTGTAGCCCACCAGGCTCCAAGTCCATTGAATTCTCCAAGCAAGAATATGGGAGTGGGTTAAGCCAGATTAAAATCAGCAATAGTAGAATTATTTGCTAAGATTACCGGTACATATGAAATGGGCATTTATCATGTGTTTCATGTTATAATTTCTAGGGTTTTAAGGAAATCAGGGGCCTGTGTATTTGAACATGAGGATACTGTAAAGTGAACTTGACAGGCCTGCGACAGCAAGCATTCATTTTCCCAGCTCTGGGAAGACAGAAGAAATAGCACACCCTCCTGAGGAGCATAGCAGGGTGACCTTGGGGTGCTTTGTTGCTTGGAGAAATTCATCAGCAGAAACCAGTTGCCTGGTGGGCCCGGGTCTGCTCCGAGCGTGCTGGGCTTGGCTCCCAGGAGGGTCTGCTCCATGTCCCCAAGGAGATGCTCCCTTCACTCTAACTTCTCTGAATTCCCCAGGCTAGGGCCAGTTCTTATTCTGCTTTCCCTTGTCAGGAGGCTTTGTGCCAGGCTAGAGGGCTCTTTGATTTCTTTGCTTTTCAACATGGAAAACCTTTCTTCCCTCTTTGTTTCTGTCTTCTGGTCCCTGGCCTTGTGTTTGATCTTGCTTGTTCGGTGCAGCAGTACCCATTCTACGCAGTGAGCCCGCTTCTTCTAGATGCTGGCAATCTGAACGCCCTCTCTGCCCCCAAGGTCTCCTCCAGGAGAAATCCTTACCTTTGTCCTCAACAACAGGTGTCACCGGGGCAGCAAAAGCCCTGCCAGAGCCCAGGTCAGCCCAAGGATACTTACACCCCAGGGAGGAGAGGCCCTAACGGAGACGCAGACTTGGCAAAAGAAACTCTGAGATGAGTTTGAAAGTGAAAGTGAAAGTCTCTCAGTCATGTTTGACTCTTTGTGACCTCATGGACTTAGTCAATGGAATTCTCCAGGCCAGAATACTAGAGTGGGTAGCCTTTCCCTTCTCCAGGGGGCCTTCCCACCCCAGGGATTAAACCCAGGTCTCCCACATTGCAGGCAGATTCTTTACCAGCTGAGCCACAAGGGAAGTCCAAGGATACTGGAGTGGGTAGCCTATCCCCTCTCCATCGGATCTTCTTGACCAAGAAATTGAACTGGGGTCTCCTGCATTGCAGGCAGATTCTTTACCAACTGATCTATGAGGGAAGACTAAAATGAGTATGAAACCTTGTAAGTGCTATAAATCGTCTGCGTGTCTTGAAAGGCTGAGTGCTTATCCTTCCGAAAGCCAGACATAGGGCCTGGGCCTCATGGGGAACCACTGAGGAGCATCCTTCAGCAATGGGCTGGCATGTCTTGGAGCCAGAGCTGCTTCCTCATCCTGGAGGGATGGAGAGGACCAGAGACAGAGCCCTCGTCTCCTGGACTGCAGCCTGGGGGCAGTTTCCTGGGCCATGCTACGCCTGGTGCTCAAGTCCTCAGTGTTTCTGTGATGATGTCGTCAGAAGCTGTGTTCTGGAATGCACGTGGTTCACTGGCCATGCCCAGGGTCACTCATGGAGAAGTGGAGCTGTGTGAGACCCTCCGATGTTGCATTAGTTTCTGATGACAGAAAAGTGATTTAGTTATATGCATACATGGGGCTTCCCCGATGGTCATCGGGTAAAGAATTTTCCTGTGTTACAGGAGATACAAGAGACCTGAGTTCAATTCCTGGGTCGGGAAGATTCCCTGGAGAAGGGAATGGCAACCCACTCCAGTATTCTTGCCTGGGAAATCCCATGGACAGAGGAGCTTGGCCGACTACAAGTTCAAAGGTTAGCAAGGAATCGGACATGACTGAGCAACTAAGCACAATGCACATTACATACAAATATATTCTTTTTTATATTCTGTTCCATTATGGCTTATTACAGGACACTTAATATAGTTACCTGAGCTATAAGGCAGGACCTTGTTGTTTATCTGTTCTATGCACAGTGCTACACATCTGCTAGACCCGAGCTTCTAATTTCTCTCTCTCCCACTGCCTTTCCCCTTCAGCAACCACAAGTCTGCTCTCCATGTCTGTGAGTCTATTTCTGTTTCATAGATAAGTTTATTTGTATCCTGTTTTAGAGTCAACATAGAATGATTCCATGATGGTATCTGTCTTTCTCTGTCTGACTACTTCATTTAGTGTAACAGTCTCTAGGACCATCCATGTTGCTGCAAATGGCAACATTTCATTCTTTTTTATGACTGATAGACTGATAATATTCCAATGTGTATTCTTTACTACTGGGCCACCTGGGAAACCCCTGGTAATGTAAATACCACATCTTCTTTATCCATTCATCTGTCGATGGACACTTAGGTTGTTTCCAAGTCTTGGTTATTATAAATATGAAAAACACATTTTATTAACCCTATTAGGGTACAATTTCTGGTACAACCATCTATACAGTGGTTCTAAAGTCAATTTCCTCTCTAAAGTGTGATTAAGACAAGCATCCCTGTGGGGGATTTTTCTTCAATGGCCCCTACTTGGCCCATGGTAAACCGTATGTTTCCTACACTGTAAATACTGGAAGAGTTCTTTAAAATCTGTGGGATTTAACCTGTTTCTATGTGTTAGTGCTTGAAAAATAAGTTCAGTTCTGAAATGATAAGGGAGTCCCATTTGGACATTAACCATCTTCCTCGGTGGAAGCAGCTCAGGGCTTCAATATTTAACCAGATAGATACCACAGGTGTCAACTGACTGGCTGTATCCTTTACTCCAGGATGGAGCAGTATTTACCTCACTCCAAGTCCTGTATCTCCTCACCTCCTCACGTGCTGATCTTCGTGAGGCTGAAGCTGAAGTTAGACATATTTACCTAACTGTGAGCCTCACTGACAGGGCTTGTTTGCACATTGGTTGCCAAACCGTCCATGCATTTTCTCAGTCACTCCTGGGGCAGGAATCCTTGAAAGAGGACCAACCTGCTCAGGAGAAATTCTTCATCGAAAGTGAGGGGAAATGCACCCACTACATTGTCTTCTGGAAAATGGGTCAATATTAGCAAAACCACCAAAAACATATTTTGAATGGATAAGCACTAACAGAAAATAAAAATAGACAATTATTTCAAATAAAAGGACTACCACAGAGATGCTGGGCTCAGACATTGCCTGGCCTGTGCCTTGTTCAGTATGGAGAAATTTAGGTGCCAAGAAACCTGGGTATCCATTTTTTTTTCCATTTTAAAAACATATCATTTATTTATATTTTCAAAACTTTTATTGAAGTATAGTTGATTAACATATCATGTAAGTTTTAGGTGTATAGCAGAGTGATATATATATATATATATATATATATATATACACACACACATATATATTTGATGTTGTTGTTCAGTCACCCAGTCATGTCTGACTCTTTGTGACCCCACGGAGTGTAGCACGCCAAGCCTCCCTTTCCCTCACCATCTTCCAGAGTTTGCTCAAGTTCATGTTCATTGCATCAGAGGTGCCGTCCAAACATCTCATCCTCTGACGCCCTCTTCTCCCTCTGCCCTCAATCTTTCCCAGCATCAGGGACTTTTCCAAAGAGCCATCTGTTCGAATCAGGTGACCAAAATGCTGGAGCTTCAGCTTTAGCATCAGTCTTTCCAGTGAATATTAAAGGTTGATCTCCCTTAAGATTGACTAGCTGGATCTCCTTGCTGTCCAAGGGACTTTCAGGGGTCTTCTCCAGCACCACAGTTTGAAGGCATCAATTCTTTGGCAATCTGCCTTCTTTATGGCATATATATACATATATATTCTTTTTCACATTCGTTTCCCTTATAGATCACTGCATAATATTGAGTCTAGGTCCTTATGCTACAGATCATTTTTGGCTCCCTATCTTATACACAGCAGCATGTATATATTAATCCCAACCTTCTCAGTTACCCTTCCTCCCATCTCCTTGTTCCTTTTGGTAACCAACAAAAAGTTTTATTTCTGTGTCTGTGAGTCTACTTCTGTTTTGGAAATAAGCTCATTTGCGTCTTTTTTTTTTTTTTTTGCTTTTAGATTCCACATATGTGATAATATATGATTTTGTTTTGCTCTGTCTGGCTTGCTTCAAGTAGTATGAGAATCTCTAGGTCTGTCTATGTTGCTAGAAATGGTATTATTTCCTTCTTGTTTATGGTTGAGTGTATTCCACTGTATATATGAGCCACACCTTCTCTATCCATTCATCTGTCAATGGACATTTAGGTTGCTTCCATGTCCTGGCTATTGTCAACAGTTCAATGGATGCTGGGGTGCATGTATGTTTTCCAATTATGGTTTTCTCTGAACTTCAGTATCTGTTTCTAGGAACTGTATGAGGCGGGGGTCTGGGACACAGTCTCTTATCTTTCTGCTGCTCTCTGCTACTGAGCAGAGAGACAACAAGCAAACTGCAGTTCTCAAGCTCCATTCTTTAGGCTTTCTGTTTGAAGTAAGTGCTGGGCATTCAGAAGAGAGTGAGGCAAAAAATGGAAAGCAGCTTGGAAAGAAGACATTTTAAGGATATAGGATGAAAAAATGTCTAGCATAAAGTCCAAATATCCTAAAGTCTTGTGCTGGGTTTGTATGGTGTTGAGGACAGTGTGAAAGGGGTAGGTTGAATTAAGAAAGAATGAGCTACTGTTTTCTTGTACTGCTGAACATGACAGTGGGGAGACAGAATAAAAATATACAGTGTTGAAGAGGGTGAGGAGGGATGGCATGCTTGCACGCAGATTGTAGGAAAATAATTTGCTGTAACCTCTCTACAGATTGCATTAAAAGCTTTAAAAATGTTTGTTGCTTTGACCTGACTCTAGGGATTTATACTAAGAAAATTATTAGAAGTGCCAAAATATGTATACACAAAGATGTTCATTGAAGTGTTTCTTAAAATTAAAAACAACAACAAAAATTAATCAACTGCAATCTTATTTAAGGCTATATCAAGAAAAATATGACACCCATTTGATGGAATGGCCCAGCCACTGAAATAACAATGGACATTATCTAAACATTGTAACCCACATAAAGTGAACGTGTAATGAAATTGTTAATACAAAAGTCTAGTAATACTTTACAGATAGTATATATACAGTGCGATGTCATTGCGTAATACAAACATGCTTATTATAAGTCTATAGGGTGTAAAAAAGACAAGCTCCAAGAAGGATATGAAGAAATTAAAAAAGATATTTCCTCCCCACAGTTGGGTTAACATGAGTCAAATCAAGTTGATAGTAATGTTCCCTTATTTCTTCCCTGGTGGCTCAGATGGTAAAGCGTCTGTCTACAATGCGGGAGACCTGGGTTCGATCCCAGGGTTGGGAAGATTCCCTGGAGAAGGAAATAGCAACCCACTCCACTACTCTTGCCTAGAAAATCTCATGGACAGAGGAGCCTGGTGCAGGCTACTGTCCATGGGGTCGCAAAGAGTCAGACATGACTGAGCAACTTCACTTTCTTTCTTTCCCTTATTTCTCAAGAGATTATACATATTTTTTTTCTTTCTTTTCCTTTTCTCATTCTCTGTACTTTCCATTTGTCCAAATAAGCATTCATTATTTGTACACTGGGGTTTCCCTGGTGGCTTAGTGGTAAAGAACCTGTTTGCCAGTGCAGGAGACCCAGGTTTGATCCCTGGGTGGGGAACATCCCTTGGAGAAGGGAATGGCAACCTGCTCTAGTATCCTGCCTGAAGAATTCCACAGACAGAGGAGGAGCCTGGCAGACTGTCCATGGGGTCACACAGAGTCAGACATGACTGAGAGACTAACACTTTCACACACTAAAAGTAAAAATGAATAAAAGGCCTATCTGAATTTGAACATCCTTTCCTTAAAAGAAGAAATCAACATTTATTTGACCTTTGTTTTAAAGGCGATTTCTTTACAAATTTTAGGTTTTTCAGTTTAGGACCCTTCAAGTCTTTCTCCCAAATCTTTGCAAAAAGCGACAGTTTGGAAATGCCAGCTGCCATCTGTTCAAGTCCTGACCTCGGTCATTGGCGAAGTAAAATTGTGCTTAGAAGAGAAACACGGAGGAGAATCCTGAGACTTCAACTACAGTCAAGGCCCCAAACAAATAGCCCTTTCTGGGAGTAAACTCAGGTGGCTTGGCTTGCCTGTTGGTTCCCATTGCCCTCCAGTGTGATTTTACTTTTGTTAGCTCTTCCCACAAAGATGTAGTCGATAAAACAGGATAATAGGTTCATTTATCATCAACTATATTCTCTTACTATGAAGAAGGCTGAGCGCTGAAGAATTGATGTGTTTGAACTGTGGTGTTGGAGAAGACTCTTGAGAGTCCCCTGGACTGCAAGGAGATCCAACCAGTCCATTCTGAAGGAGATCAATCCTGGGATTTCTTTGGAAGGAATGATGCTAAAGCTGAAGCTCCAGTACTTTGGACACCTGATGCGAAGAGTTGACTCATTGGAAAAGACTCTGATGCTGGGAGAGATTGGGGGCAGGAGGAGAAGGGGACGCCCCAGGATGAGATGGCTGGATGGCGTCACGGACTTGATGAACGTGGGTCTGAGTGAACTCCGGGAGTTGGTGATGGACAGGGAGGCCTGGCGTGCTGCGATTCATGGCGTCGCAAAGAGTCGGACAGGACTGAGCGACTGAACTGAACTGAACTGAACTGATATTCTCTTACTATTAAGAAAACTCTTTGGATTCTGACAGAAGGGCATTTGAATCTCCTTGCAGTCCTCGTCAACTGCATGCGCTTGCACAAATTAGTCCCGCTTTTGTTTGATGCTCAGTTTCCTAAGCCATGAAATGGAGGTAATCTTGCCCACTTTAGTGCGCTGGAAGTCATATAAGTAATCAAGATGTCTGCAAGGCCAGCAAAAACCCATCTCATCCACGGTAATTATTTTTGTTGCATTTCAGTTGCTAAGTTGTTTGCAACTCTTTGCAGCTCCATGGACTGCAGCATGCCAGACTCCTCTGTCCTCCACTATCTCCTGGAGTTTGCCCAACTTCATGTCCATTGAGTTGGTGATGCCATCTAACCATCTCATCCTCTGTCATCCTCTTCTCATTTTGCCTTCAATCTTTCCCAACATCAGGGTCTTTTCCAATGAGTTGGCTCTTTGCATCAGGTGGCTAAAGTGTTGGAGCTTCAGCATCAGTCCTTCCAATGAATATTCAGGGTTGATTTCCTTTAGGATGGACTGGTTCAAAATGAAAACAAAGTTGGCTCCCAGATGAAAACCTGCTTCACATGAAGGCAGATTTCAAGTATAAAATAATTTAAAAAACAAGCTAATTCTGTAGCCAGTGCAAATATTAATTCTCTGTCTAGCAAGAATCAGGTCACAAAGCTGAATGTCAATGTGATAAAATGTCTTCCAGTTACAATACAGTAGCACCTTGCTAATTTGTCATTAAGGGGCCCCTGTAGCTAAGTGAGATAACAAAAATCTGTGTGAAGAAGAAATTCTCACTGATTAAATCAAGCTTCTGCAGTTTTGTGAAAATGTGCTACCTTTGTTAGCTCTGTTTTGGGTTCTAATGATATCCATATAATTGACAGGGTCTCCTACAGCTGAAAATTTACCACCTCAAATCAAATTTGAAAAAAAAAATTTTTTTTCATCTAAATGACAGTCTTCTCATTTTGGACCAGAGACTAGAGATTTGGTTAAAGAAAAAAATTCTTTTTCCTGAATTTTAGTTCAACTACCTAGAAATTTTGCAGCTGGTTTTGTCTTCAAAATTAACCCTTTATATTTGCATTACCATGGGGAAAATGTCAAGATTATTTAGTATTTCCATATGACTAAGGGACATTTTAACAGGCTAAACCCCGTGAGAAGGAGTAAGGATTATATGTTGAAAAAGTCAACGTTTTTAAAATTCAGTTAAGCCTGTATTTGATTTCTAGTTTCAAACTGAATATGTGACCTTAGGCCCTATGGGTAAAATGGGAAATGTTTTTCCTGAGTGACAGAGTCTACAAAGTATATGATGAGCTTGAATAAACCGGATTCTCAATACACCATACTGGCAACATTTCTTTTATATTATTTAAGTAAATATCATTGAAAGAAAAAAAGCTCAGTGACCAAGTCTATTTTCAGTTTCACCTTTTTACTCATAACAAATATTTTGAGAGAATTAGAGCTATCAAATGTTTCCCCTCGGGACCTGCTAAAGACAGAGAGGTAACCATTTTCAAAACGGTGACTGAGTGAGCACCAGTTCACTAACGATTCGTGCAACAGCCCTTCCATGGGGCCTGGTGTGCAGTCTCATCCTAATGTTCTCTTCCACAGTAGTTTTTGAATTGGAATTTCTCCAGTATCTGGCCACTCCATGTGTACTTCACAATCCAGAATGGATGCCCCACAGCACTGAACAGGGTCTTCAGTTCAGTTCATTTCAGTCGCTCAGTCATATCTGACTCTTTGGGACCCCAAAATCGCAGCATGCTAGGCCTCCCTGTCCATCACCAACTCCTGGAGTTCAATCAACTCATGTCCATCAAGTCGGTGATGCCATCCAGCCATCTCATCTTCTGTCATCCCCTTCTTCTCCTGCCCCCAATCTCTCCCAGCATCAGAGTCTTTTCCAATGAGTCAACTCTTCGCATGAGTTGGCCAAAGTACTGGAGTTTCAGCTTTAGCATCATTCCTTCCAATGAACACCCAGGGCTGATCTCCTTTAGGATGGACTGGTTGGATCTCCTTGCAGTCCAAGGGACTCTCAAGAGTCTTCTCCAACACCACAGTTCAAAAGCATCAATTCTTTGGTGCTCAGCTTTCTTCACAGTCCAACTCTCACATCCATACATGACCACTGGAAAAACCATAGCCTTGACTAGACAGACCTTTGTTGGCAAGGTAATATCTCTGCTTTTCAATATGCTATCTAGGTTGATCATAATTTCCTTCCAAGCAGTAAGCGTCTTTTAATTTGATGGCTGCAACCACCATCTGCAGTGATTTGGGAGCCCCCCCAAATAAAGTTTGACACTGTTTGCCCATCTATTTCCCATGAAGTGATGGGACCAGATGCCATGATCTTCGTTTTCTGAATGATGAGCTTTAAGCCAACTTTTTCACTCTTCACTTTCACTTTCATCAAGAGGCTTTTTAGTTCTTCTTCACTTTCTGCCATAAGGGTGGTGTCATCTGCATATCTGAGGTTATTGATATTTCTCCCAACAATCTTGATTCCAGCTTGTGCTTCTTCCAGCCCAGCATTTCTCATGATGTACTCTGCTTAGAAGTTAAAGAAGCAGGGTGACAATATACAGCCTTGATGTACTCTTTTCCTATTTGGAACCAGTCTGTTGTTCCATGTCCAGTTCTAACTNCACAGTCAAAGGCTTTGGCATAGTCAGTAAAGCAGAAATAGATGTTTTTCTGGAACTCTCTTGCTTTTTCCATGATCCAGTAGATGCTGGCAATTTGATCTCTGGTTCCTCTGCCTTTTCTAAAACCAGCTTGGACATCTGGAAGTTCACGGTTCACGTATTGCTGAAGCCTGGCTTGGAGAATTTTGAGCATTACTTTACTAGCATGTGAGATGAGTGCAATTGTGTGGTAGTTTGAGCATTCTTTGGCATTGCCTTTCTTTGGGATTGGAATGAAAACTGACATTTTCCAGTCCTGTGGCCACTGCTGAGTTTTCCAAATTTGCTGGCATATTGAGTGCAGCACTTTCACAGCATCATCTTTCAGGATTTGAAATAGCTCCACTGGAATTCCATCATCTCCACTACCTTTGTTCATAGTGATGCTTTCTAAGGCCACTTGACTTCACATTCCAGGATGTCTGGCTCTAGATTAGTGATCACATCATCATGATTATCTGGGTCGTGAAGCTCTTTTTTGTACAGTTCTTCTGTGTATTCTTTTATTAATATCTTCTGCTTCTGTTACGTCCATAGCATTTCTGTCCTTTATTGAGCCCATCTTTGCATGAAATGTTCCTTTGGTAATTCTAATTTTCTTGAAGAGATCTCTAGTCTTTCCCATTCTGTTGTTTTCCTCTGTTTCTTTGCATTGATCGCTGAGGAAGTCTTTCTTATCTCTTTTTGCTATTCTTTGGAACTCTGCATTCAGATGCTTATATCTTTCCTTTTCTCCTTTGCTTTTCACTTCTCTTCTTTTCACAGTTATTTGTAAGGCCTCCTCAGACAGCCATTTTGCTTTTTTGCATTTCTTTTCCATGGGCATGCTCTTGATCCCTGTCTCCTGTACAATGTCACGAACCTCCGTCCATAGTTCATCAGGCACTCTATCTATCAGATATAGTCCCTTAAATCTATTTCTCGCATCCACTGTATAATCATAAGGGATTTGATTTGGGACATACCTGAACGGTCTAGTGGTTTTCCCTACTTTCTCAGTTTGAGTCTGAATTTGGCAATAAGGAGTTCATGATCTGAGCCACAGCCAGGTCCCGGTCTTGTTTTTGCTGTCTGTATAGAGCTTCTCCGTCTTTGGCTTCAAAGAATATAATCAGTCTGATTTCGGTGTTGACTATCTGGTGATGTCCATGTGTAGAGTCTTCTCTTATGTTGTTGGAAGAAGGTGTTTGCTATGACCAGTGCGTTCTCTTGGCAAAACTCTATTTTCCTTTGCCCTGCTTCATTCTGTACTCCAAGGCCAAATTTGCCTGTTACTCCAGGTGTTTCTTGACTTCCTACATTTGCATTCCAGTCCCCTACAATAAAAAGGACATCTTTTTGGGGTGTTAGTTCTAAAAGGTCTTGTAGGTCTTCATAGAACTGTTCAACTTCAGCTTCTTCAGCATTACTGGTTGGGGCATAGACTTGGATAACTGTGATATTGAATGGTTTGCCTTGGAGACGAACAGAGATCATTCTGTCATTTTTGAGATTGCATGCAAGTACTGCATTTCAGACTCTTTTGTTGACCATGATGGCTATTCCATTTCTTCTAAGGGATTCCTGCCCACAGTAGTAAATATAATGGTCATTTGAGTTAAATTCACCCAGTCCAGTCCATTGTAGTTAGCTGATTCCTAGAATGTCGACGTTCACTCTTGCCATCTCCTGTTTGACCACTTCTAATTTGCCTTGATTCATGGACCTAATATTCCAGGTTCCTATGCCATATTGCTCTATACAGCATTGGACATTGCTTCTATCATCAGTCATATCCACAGCTGGGTATTGTTTTTGCTTTGGCTCCATCCCTTCATTCTTTCTGGAGTTATTTCTCCACTGATCTCCAGTAGCATATTGGGCACCTACCGCCCTGGGGAGTTCCTCTTTCAGTGTTCTATCATTTTGCCTTTTCACACTGTTCATGGGGTCTTACCTCTTTGCTTAAATATCACTCTCTTTGAGAGACCCATCCTCAGGCACTCTAAAAATAGGGACCCCCTCTCTCACCTCCCTTGGAAATTTCTTTCCCTCACCTTGCTTTATTGTTCTTCATCACATTCAACACCATCTATTGCCCCATGGGACTTCTCTGGTGATTCAATGGTAAAGAATCCATCTGCGAAGCAGGAGATGTGGGTTCGATCCCTGGGTGGGGAAGATCCCCTAGAGAAGGAAATGGAAACCTACTCCAGCATTCTTGCCTGGGAAATCCCATGGACAGAGGAGCCTGGTGGGCTACAGTCCATGGGGTCGCAAATGAGTGGGACACATCTCCCAAGGACAGGGGTTTTATTTTTGTTAGTGCTGCAGAATCTCCAGGCTTCCCTGGTGGCTCAGACACTAAGGGATCCATAGGGCCCGTAGTAGTCAAGTAATACATATTTGTGGTACAAAATAATGAACGGCTTTCCTAGAAACTTCCATGTTTCACGGAGCAGAATCACCTGGCTTCAGCAACAAGGATGAAAAACCAATGGTGACCTGAGCTAAGACATTAGGAATGAAAGCTGGAACCAGGTCAGACCTGGTGCTGAGCTGGCTTCAGACCCTGAGACCCAGAGCCTGAATAACAGTGTTCCAACGCTAAAGTAACACTGTAGTAAGGGGGGACTGGGGTGGAACAAACTTTTGCTTGATCCAGGCCAGTGTCAGCATCCAGGGTGACCTACTCTGAAAGCTGGATGCAGGAGGTGACATCTGCAGTGAACACATCAAAGAGTTGAGCTGAGTTGAGCTGGAGCAGTGTGAGGTGTGAGACCGAGTCTAGGAGCGACAAGTGCAGGACGGGGTCATGAAGGAGCGGCCAGGCGGGAAGACCAGCGAGGCAGCAGGGATGTGGAGAGTCCTGCACCGATGGATCCACATGAAAACAGGGGACAATGGCAGAGGGCAGACAGGGCTCTATCCACACAGACTAGACACTGGTCTGGGCAAACACCTCTTCGGCTAAATGCAGACTTCCGTGCAACTATGAGCCAGGTCCTATAGCTTCTCCCCTCTGGTATTGGGATTCTCTCTCTCTCTCTTTTATTTATTTATTTTTTTTGATGTGGACCATTTTTAAAGTCTTTATTGAGTTTGTTATAATATTGCTTCTGTTTTATGTTTTGGTTTTTGGGGCACAAAGCATGTGGAATCTCATCTCCCCAACCAGGAATAGAACCAGCACCCCCTGCATTGGAAGGCAAAGTCTTAACCACTGGACTACAGGCAAGTGCCAGGGGCTGGGACTCTGCAGGTGCTGAAAGGCAGCACCCATAGCCAGAGAAGCTGGGGGAAGCAGGGCTGACGCTCATCACTACAGCCTAACAGATTACCTTTCCGGAGTTCCTCCAGCTGATGTTTATGGTATTCCCCTTCTGTTCTTTTTGGGTTGTTTGTTTGTTTAGAGGAAGATTAAGTAACCTCACACAACATCATGCCACTCGAACCTAACATGAATCTGAGGTTGTTTACGTCATTATCTCCTTTTGAAAACAAACACCGCTGTCTCCTGCCCACCCCTCTCAGGTGGGCCTGCTGTCAGAATTCTCCTGTTAAAGCAACCTTACCACTCAGCACACATCATTCTTTCTCACTTGCAAATATTTCTCATAAGTCTCCGTGGCTCCTACAGCCCTTCTCTTCCAGGAAGCCTTCCTTGTGAGTTTCAGCCAGCGTTCGTTCTCCCCTAAGACCAGCCAGCTTCCCTGTCTACTGAAAATGTGAAATACTGTTTCTTCCTAATGTTGCCCCACATCACTCCATGTTTACGTCTCCAGCCCAGATTTCTGCTCTCAGTAGCATAGCTGACATTGCCACTGGGAAACCTCAAGAGAAAACATCTCACACTTCACTCTTTGAAGTTTTCCCTCTTCAATCCAGTTGTATTTCAGTGTATGACATGGGTATCCATCCCGAGGGATCTCATTTGGGTTAGCAAGTCTTTCAACTTGAAAACTTCATACAAACCAGGTATGACTTTATTCCCGTTTGCCTAACATATGCAAGTACATGGCATAGACTCAACCTGACAAGTTAAGTAATAAGATACAAAATGCCACATTATCCTAGCCCCGGGGATAAGGACCATGGAAGCCCCACCCCTCTGCTGGGCCACCTTCCTGGCCTTGTACGTAACGTGTCTCCTAGCCTGGTGACTGGAGAGTTGTGTTTATAGCAGCACAATGAAACAAGCTCTTCAAAGGACTTTATTGATGAAAACATTCAAAATGCCATCACTTTACAATTCTTAGAGATGTTTTTCTGTGCTCAGTGGCTCAGTTGAGTCTGACTCTTTGTGACCCCATGGATTGTAGCCTGCCAGGCTCCAATGTCTATGGGATTGTCCATGGAGTAGGTTGTTATTTCTTACCCCAAGGGGTCTTCCCTACCCAGGGATCGAACCCATGTCTCTTGTGTCTTCTGCAATGGCAGGTGGGTTCTTTACCACTGCGTCACCTGGGGAGGCCCTTTTTTTTTCCTGTAAATAATAGAAATCATCTTTTTTAATGGCATCAATGATTCCTTAAGAAATTCTTTCTGATCTTCTCAGAGGCCAAATAGAGTGTGAAAGATAAAGCTCAGAAAAGTGAGTAGATTGGAACAGTAAAGCAAAGGTACCCTTTGTTAGCAGGGTAATTAGAAGACTCCATGTTCAAGGCCACACTGACCATAGGGTCCTACAGAGTTAAAGCCCTGCCCGTGATGGGAGGGCCAATAGGTCTCCCCACCTAACCTGTGATTCTGAGTAGCCTCGACTTTAGCTTATGAATGAACTAGAATAAACTCCCTGCCCAGTTCCCTAAATGGAGAATTACATTTCGTTCTAGGCTGAAGGTCAACGACATATCCCCTGAGAATCCAAGCCAGAAGCTGAAGCTGACAGAGGTCTAGAGGTCAAACTCACCTCCTTGTGAAGGTGAAAGATGTGAGTCAGACCTGAGGGTCCCCAGGCACCAGATGAGAACAGATACAATTTCTTTCTGAAGGAACTTCCTTGGTTAGCAATGTAGATACTCCCGATCCATCCCAGATCCACTCAGTTAAAAATCAGTCAACATATGCATATATGGAAATCCCATAGATACAATTTCAATCAATGGGATGTGCAGTAAGCTATAAAATACAAAGGATCCAGGCACCATGAGCAGAAAAACACACACACACACACACACACATACACAAGACTCACCACAAACACCTTGATGTTGACATAACCAGATACTGGCTGTCTTAGAATACTGCTTCTGGGCGTTTACGAGTCATCTGCATGCCAAGTCGCTTCAGTTGCCCTATGGAATGTAGCCTGCCAAGCTCCTCTGTCCATGGGATTCTCGAGGCAAGAATACTGGAGTGGGTTGTCATGCCCTCCTCCAGGGGATCTTCTCAACCCAGTGATCAGACTGGGCTCTCTTATGTCTCCTTCATTGGCAGGTAGGTTCTTTACTACTAGCGGCCACCTGGGGAGTCACCTAGTTATATTTTGATTAGAATTCTAACTCAGTAAGTCTGGGAGTTGGCCCAGGTATCCTGCATTTCTAATAAACTCCCAGGAGGTTGCCACTGTTGCCAGTCTTTGGATCACACATTAAGTGGTAAAGTTTTGATATGTCCTTTAATGTGTTGTATCAGTTTTCTATTGTTGCTATAAAAATTACCACAATTTGGGTCTTGAAACAACAGAGTTTATTATCTCGCTCTGGGAGTTAGCTCAGCCAAGATCTCTGCTCCAGGTTTAGGGATGCAAAACGTAGCTGTTTCTGGCAGAAGAGAAGATTTTGGGAGAATTCACTTCCAAGCTCACAGGGTTATTGGAAGAATCTGGGTTTTGGCAGTTGTAAGATTAAGGTCCATTTTCTTCCTGACTGTTGTCTGGGGGCCTCTGTTTGGTCACTTTTTGGGGAGCACCTACATCTCAGAGCCAGGAAAGGTAGACTGAACCCTTCTCCCACTTGCGGTCTCCCTGCTTTCCCCTCCACTATGTTCTTCTTCTTCTTATGGGAAGAAATTCTCCCCTCTTAAGGCTGCATGCGATTAGATAGGATCAGCCTGGATAATTGAGGCTAATCAGGTTTATGGGCTTCTCTGGGGGCTCAGACAGTAAAGCGTCTGCCTACAATGTGGGAGACCCAGTTTCGATTCCCTGGGTCAGGAAGATCCCCTGGAGAAGGAAACGGCAACCCACTCCAGAATTCTCACCTGGAAAATCCCATGGACAGAGGAGCCTGGTAGGCTATGGTCCATGGGGTCACAAACAGTCAGACACAATGGAGTGACTTCATTTTCACTTTCTTTTTCAATCTCAGTCACATCTGCAAAGTCACTTTTGCCATTTGAAGTGATATATTTGTAAGTTCCACGGATTAGGGCATGGGCATCTTTGGGAGGGGCTTTCTTTACAGTATGTGTAGTAAGATATTAGGAAAACTTGATAACATCTTCAAAAACAAGAGAGTGAAAAATAATAACTAAGGTTAATGAGAGAACTAAAGTAATTAAAAATTAAAACACTATGACAAGATTAAAATCTGCTGGAGAGAATAAACGGAAGGTCAGACAGCTGCAGGATCGCGACATCATGTGGAATCTGATCGAGAAAATGAACGGATGTCACTCAGGAGAGTGAGTTTGAAGCACATGTAGGGGAGATCGAAGTTGTTAACTTGCATCAAATTGGAGTTCCTGAAGCAGACAATAGAGAGAATCAGAGAAGAATCTGTATTAAAGGACATAACGACTTCCAATTTCCTAGAATTTTTGAAAGAAATCCATCCTTAGATCCAGAAATCCCAATAAATCCCAAGTAGGGTGAGTAAAAAGAAATCCTTACATAGACTCATTACAATAAAACTGGAAAAAAAAAACAAAGGTAAAAAGAGTATCTTTAAAACAGAAAAAGAAATATTACATTTACAAGTATGACAGTTTGATCAATATTTGACTTCTTGAAAGCCACAATAAAAGCCAAAAAATATTAAAATTTTCAGTATACTAAGAGGAAATAAATGACAAGGCAAATGGTAAAGAATCCACCCTGGGTCAGGAAGATCCCCTGGAGAAGGAAATGGCAACCCATTCCAGGATTCTTGCCTGGAGAATCCCATGGATGGAGGAACCTGGTGGCTATAGTCCATGGGATGGCAAAGAGTCAGACATGACTGTCTGACTAACTTGTGACTAACTTGATTATAATCATGTAATTATGTATTATATAATTATTTTTATGTAGTAATTATAATTGTATATATTACGAAATATATTTTAAAATGAGAACAAAATAAATATTTACTATTTGTTCAGTTCAGTTCAGTCACTCAGTCATGTCCGACTCTGCGACCCCATGAATTGCAGCACACCAGGCATCCCTGTCCATCACCAACTCCCGGAGTTCACTCAGACTCACGTCCATTGAGTCGGTGATGCCATCCAGCCATCTCATCTTCTGCCATCCCCTTCTCCTCCTGCCCCCAATCCCTCCCAGCATCAGAGTCTTTTCCAATGAGTCAACTCTTCGCATGAGGTGGCCAAAGTCCTGGAGTTTCAGCTTTAGCATCAGTCTTTCCAAAGAAATCCCAGGGCTGATCTCCTTCAGAATGGACTGGTTGGATCTCCTTGCAGTCCAAGGGACGCTCAAGAGTCTTCTCCAACACCACAGTTCAAAAGCATCAATTCTTCGGCGCTTAGTCTTCTTCACAGTCCAACTCTCACATCCATACATGACCACTGGAAAAACCATAGCCTTGACTAGATGGAGAACCTCTTAAATTTCCTCCAGGCAATATTAGAGAAATTTCTAAAGGGTATATTTTGGGCAGAAGGAAAACTATCACCCATGGAATTTCTGAGAATCGTGAAATGTTGAGTGAAGTGTTGGGCAAAGAGAGTAATAAATATGCAAAAGAATCTAAACTATCATTATTTGTATCCTACAGTAATAATGAAGTGATATAAAAGGAACAGGAAAAAACTAAAATCAGTGAGAACGATATGGCTTAGAAGTCAGAAGACAGGCAGTGGAAAATAAATGTTTTAAGATCTCTGTATTGTTCATGGGGAAGGTAACATTATTTGAGGTGCAGAGAGGTTAAGTGTGAATGTTAAATAAACAAGACCCTGTAATTCTTCTAAATAATTGATATCATATTATGGATATTCGATTTTAAAGGATTGCTGTCACCTTCACATATTAATAAAAATGCAGTGTATTACTAAATAGAGTATGAAACAATGTAGGGACATTATGGATTTGGAAGGCTCTTTTGGAGAGGACTTTCATAAGCTTGGGGATCCCTAGGTAGCACAGTGATAAAGAACCTGCCCCCCAGTGCAGGAGATACAGGAGACATGGGTTCAATCCCTGGATCGGGAAGATACCCTGGAGGAGGAAATGACAACCCACTCTGGTATTCTTGCCAGGAAAATTCCACGGACAGAGGAGCCTAGTGATTTCAAAGAATCACAATAAGTCGGACATGACTAAGCATGCACACACACTCATAAGCTTAAATCCCCTTTTTGAGTGTAATTCTGGAAAAGAAATGAGCATGTGAATGGAATCCTTTTTTTTTTTTTTTTTTTTAACACAACCTGATCTAATTGCCTTCAATGTTTCTGCCCACTGTCTTTGTTTCTGCTTCAGGCTCATCACCTTTAATTGAGACGCTAACTTATGCAGTTGCTCAAGACTCAATCCCAAAGTCATTTTTATCCATATCTCTGCCTTTATGATCGCAGTCATAGATGGTGCTGAATGATGTGTTTGCCCAGATTTCTCCGCTGAGCATCAATTCTGTATACCCAAGTGATGACTTGATATCTCCATCTGGTACCTCAAAAACAGCTTAAGATCAACATTTCCAAATGTAATCCCCTGATGGATTTACTCTGAACCACGTCACCTGCTCCACAGAAGGCACTGGTACCTACTGTCATATGAAAGCCAGAATCTCCTACATCGTGAGGCAGAGCCAGCCTGTGGCTAGTTCTGTGTTGTTCATGAGCTAAGGATGAGCCAAACACTTTAAAACTCTTTGCTGAAAAGTAAGAAGCAGAATAAAATCAACCAAGAACAAAAATATGCAAGAGTCCATGTGTGGCCTTCAAAGCTTGAAATGTTAAAATGTTTAGGGACTCCAGATTTAGACTGATATTTGACACTTTGCAGTCATGTGTCATATCCAAGCCAATGAAAAATTTCATCCATTAGTTGAATGGATGTTCCAGAATCTTTTCAGTTCTGTTTATCACCACTGCAGTACTACAGGTGGGAAACTGATGGTGTCTTGTCTCAAGTAGCACCATAGGCTCCTAATTATGGTTTGTTTCTCCAAATCCATTCTGAGACAGAGGAACTTTGTTCTATGTGTGCTGAACATTTTTCAATGGCTTTGCTGCTGCTGCTGCTGCTGCTGCTAAGTCACTTCAGTCGTGTCCGACTCTGTGCGACCCCATAGATGGCAGCTTACCAGGCTCCTCCATCCCTGGGATTCTCTAGGCAAGAATACTGGAGTGGGTTGCCATTGCCTTCTCCAATGCATGAAAGTGAAAAGTCAAAGTGAAGTCGTTCAGTCGTGTCCGACTCTTAGCGACCCCATGGACTGCAGCCTACCAGGCTCCTCCATCCATGGGATTTTCCAGGCAAGAGTACTGGAGTGGGGTGCCATTGCCTTCTCACTGGTCCTCAAATAAAGACCAAATTCTTCATGTCGTTTATAAGAGATACTGAGGTCACTATCATTTTCCACACTGGGAAAGGGCCACAGTGTGGCCTTTTCACACTGAAGGGCCTGCAATTGCTCATAAAATTCCATTATTCTCCTTCTAAAGTCTTGAGGGTCTCTAGTTCTGTTTCTTCTTTGAGTCTTGATTTAGGCAGTTTGCATCTTCTCTCTTTTTTCCTGGAAATTTTTGGGAATGCTTTATCCATTTCATCAAATTTTAGAATAATGAGCTTCTGATTTTATTGATATTTTTCTCTATTGCTTTTTGCAGTTGGTGACTGCTGCATAGTCACAATAGTCTGCTATGCTTTGCAATTTGGGAGCACTTCCACCCTTGAGAACACAAAAGAGGGGAAAAAAAATCTGTGAAAGTCTGTTGTAAGTTGTTATACTTCAGTTCCCAGCTCATCTGATATACCTTACTTTCAGAGATCTCAAGTACCTTATTTGTTGTATTCTGTCCAGTTTCAGCTGTCACCAGTGGGAGAGGGGCTGTAGTCAATCCTTCGGGGCTGGCAGTGGAAATCTCTGTGGTGCCTTGTTGCTGTTAGTGTCTCTTTCATCCATGAAGAGAGAACCATCCAATGAATTGTGGGTTCATTGAAGCCAGAAAGCTTGCGTCCTTTTTCTATTAGTCCATCCTCTGTGTTTAGCAAAGCATCTGAGACATCAATATATGGTATTAGAGGTAGCTAAATTCCTCTTTTCCAATAAATATTTGATGCAATCATCCTAGTTTTCTAGTAGTAAATATTATTACTACATTGGTTTTAAATCTCATAGGATGAACTCTCAGAAGGAAGGATGTATTAGTTTTCTCTTGCTCCACAACAGATTATCACCAACATCCCGTTTCTGGCCAGTTTCCGTGGATCAGGAGTCCAGGCCCAGCTTAACTGAGTCTTCTGCTCAGGGTCCCACCAGGCTGTGGCTGAAGTGTCAGTTGGTCTGTGTTCTGACTCAGAGGCTCATTAGGGCAGAATCCATTTTCATGTTCTTCCAGGTCGTTGGTCAAATTTTTCTCCTCGTGGTTTTATGACTGAGACCCTTGGCTTCCCACTGGCTACCCTCAGGTCTTGGACCACTGTGGCTCCCTGACACTTGGCCTTCTCCGTGCTACTTCACTGCAGGATTGTTTGCTTCTTCAAAGCCATCAAGAAAAGCCCTCTCTTTGCTAAGTCATAATCTTAAATAATGTAATGTCATCCTGGAGTGAGAGCATCCATCTTTATCGTGTAACATAACCCAATCAATAGAGTACCATCTTTACCTTATTCTATCTATTTGACACAAGTCACGGGACTTGTCCACATTCCAGGGAAGGACAGTCATCACATTAGGCATCACCTCTCAGGGTATCTACCACAAAGGAGGAGGTATCGTATTTATTTATTTCATGTGAGAATTTAGAAAATACTACTCAAGTGGACTTGGGTCAAGAATGAGTAGGGAAATGTCTTCATTTCACTTGCTGTCTTGTGTTTCATTCCATGTTCATGTAAAACAGAATTGATCTATAGCAGGATTAATGAGAAGGCAATGGCACCCCACTCCAGTACTCTTGCCTGGAAAATCCCATGGATGGAGGAGCCTGGTGGACTGCAGTCCATGGGGTCGCTAAGAGTCAGACATGACTGAGCGACTTCACTTTCACTTTTCACTTTCATGCATTGGAGAAGGCAATGGCAACCCACTCCAGTGTTCTTGCCTGGAGAATCCCAGGGATGGGGGAACCTGGTAGGTTGCCCTCTATGTGGTCGCACAGAGTCAGACATGACTGAAGCGACTTAGCAGCAGCAATGAGAAAGTTAAGTTGGGACTTCACTTTTGATAGAATGTAGTTCTGCTGCTAGCCTCTGGCCAAAAAAGAGTGCTTGCTTTTGTTGAATGTACAAAGTGAAACATCCCTGGAAGCTTAGAAAAACACCTGGGATAAAAGTGAGAAGCTCTTTTATAAAAAAGAGGAAAGAATGAACACGTGGCATTCGGGGCATAAAGTTTCTGACTAGGGTTAATTTCAGAAAGCTTTAAGTGCTTGCTAAAGTTTTAAGTGATCTGGTCACAACAAGAGCATTAATGGCTTCAGAACAGAAAAACAAAATGATGAAGGAGGTATACCAAAGGTCCCAATTTGAGGGTGATAAATGGGATATTCATCCCATTATTGACGGTTCCTAAGATAAGGTAACCAGACAGAGGATGTGAATGCATTCCACTGTGATTACCTCTGACAAAATGGAGTGCATTGGTAGTAAACTTATGCTTAGAAAAATGTTCCTCACATTATACTCAGAGAAATCTTGACTCACCTTTGTGTTTTGGCAAGAGATAATAATATTTATGCAATAGAAAATGCAATTTGGTATTCTTGATTAATTAGCACAGGTAATGTTTGAACACTTCTTATGCACTGGCCACTGTCCCGGTTGCTCCAGATGCCATAATGAAGAACACAAGAATGCTTTAACGGAGCTTCTATTCTGGCATTAAAGGTGTCCCCAGTATAGATATCGGGAGCTTAATCAGAAATAGCCACTCTTTTTTTTTTTTTTTGTGGGGTTGGAGAGGGGTGGATGGTGTGAAGGGCAAAGAGAAGCCGACTGTGGAAAGAAAATGCCTTATTTTAGCAGTTTATTACTGAGTGAACTGGGATGAAGCTAGAAAAGGCTTTATTTGAAACCGCTTGAAGAAGTTCACTTGAATGAAAAACAAAATCTGTTCCTGTGGGCAGCTGGATGAGAAGTTGGAGGCTTTGTTGTTGTCAGAACACTGGTCATTCTCATCAAGCTATTCAGAATATTCTGGTCTCCCAAGGCAATGGCTAAGCAGGAAGCAGGTACTGGAACAATTTTTTTTTTTCTAAATTTAAAATAAATCCAGAGGGTTTTGTGCCAAATAATCACCAGCTGCTGTGAGATCAATGTGCGTGGAATTATTAACAGGAAGCAAATTACTAACTACAACCTATGGAGAAAATTTGTCTCAGGCAAGAACTTTCTTTGAAGGATTGCACCCAGCGTGAAAACATTTAATTTCCCCACAGTCACTCCACAGGGACCCACCAAGGGCACCATTGGTAATAAACAAGAAGATGCTGGCTGTAAAGCTTTGGAACCACGGACCTGAAATACAGAAAGAGCAGTGTAGCAGGGGAAGATTCTATTCTATCAACAACACCTTCAGAGCTTAGTATAAAAATACATTAGTGAACACGTCCCTGCTTCTGATCCAAGAACTTGTGCTTGGAATGCCCTCAGTAAATGTCTGTTATTGGTTGGGTGAACCATACCTTCACACTCATGAGATGTTACCCTACAAGAAACCTCGTTGTGTTAGCAGCTCAGTCGTGTCCGACTCCATGCAACCCCATGGACTGTAGCCCACCAGACTCCTTTATCCATGGAATTCTCCAGACAAGAAATACTGGAGTGGGTAGCCGTTCCCTTTTCCAAGGGATCTTCCTGACCCAGGGACTGAACTTGGGTCTCTTGCATTGCAGGGAGGTTCTTTACAGTGTAGGCCACCAGTGAATCCCTTAAGAGACCTCGGGGATCATCGAGATGGGGTTCATTTTTTTAAAATCCTGAGACCTGTGGCCTTGATCCCAAGCCAAAACATATAATCTCCATAGAAGATTCTGTAGCTCAATCTACCCCATCAAAGAGTTTAAGAGCCCTGCTGACGCTCCAAACCAAACTTTAAGAAACTACAGAATTAGAACAGAAAATCACAGAAGTCCTCCTGAAGAGCAGTGGGAAGGACAGGCTAGAAATGCAGAGTCCTTTTCTGACATCTCCCTGGTTCTGAAGATCCTGTGGAACCTCTCAGAGAGTCATCAGGTACTAAATGAAGAGCCATCGAGAAAGAGGAAGAATGCTTAGTCCTGCTGCTGCCGCTAAGTTGATTCAGCCGTGTCCGACGCTTAGCGACTCCATGGACTGCAGCCAACCAGGCTCCTCCATCCATGGGATTTTCCAGACAAGAGTACCGGAGTGGGTTGCCATTGCCTTCTCCGATACTTAGTCCTAACATGTCTCAAATACCTCATACATCGCTGAGAAAGTCCACTTTGGCACACGGTTCACAGAGCGAGGTGTAGAACACAATTCTTCTGACTTCAGTAGGTGGAAGGCAGCACTTAAGGAAAGGGCATGAATTACAGTCTCAGGTTTACCCTGCAGTTCTGTGTGTATGTGCCCGTGCACTCAGCCGTGTCCGATTCTTAGCAATCTCATGGACTGCAGCCCACCAGGCTCCTCTGTCCGTAGGATTTCCCAGGTGAAAATACTGGAGTGGGTTGCCATTTCCTCCTCTAGTGGACCTTCTCGAGCCAGGATCGAACCTGCATCTTCTGTACCCCCTGTATTGGCTGGTGGATTCTTTACCACTGGCACTGTCTGGAAAGCCCTATCTTGCCACCACCAACACTGTCACACTCTCCTAAATACAGCTTTAACCTTGGATTTAGTATTTGGCTTTATAGTTGTCTGTGCACTTATCTATTTAAATGTGAGTTCCTCAAAGGCATTTAGAACTACTTCATCTTAAACAAGTTCCTTAATATTTGAGCTTTCGGAAAAAATGCCTTTGAGGGACTCGAATTAGATAGAGAGATAAGTACTTAATTACAAAGCCAAATATACCAAATCCAGTGTTAGAGTTATATTTAGGAGACTATGACAGTGTTGGTGGTGGTTGTAGGGTTAATAGCAGGGAGAGCTTCATAGGACTGGAGCTCTCTGAGCTGAATTTTGAAGAATAGGTGAGCTTTTATCAGAGAGCTAGCAAAGTTCTGTCCTCTTTGCAGAGGACATTTTATGAGCAAGTTCAGAAATATAAATGAGTATCAGCAATCCAAGCACTGCAGGAAGCTTCTTGTGAGAGCTGATGATGGTGTAGGGAGAAGAGTGGGAGGGAATCTGATAGGAGGTGGTGGGTCATAGGAGACTCTGGTCATACACTTTGGGTTTTACAGACTGTATTTCATAGAAGGATTGTAATAAGGCATGAATATACTTGGATTTCATAAGGCCTACACCAGCAGCAATGTAGATGATGGCTTAACAAAGGAATGGGAGAAGCAGGACAAATAGCTAGACGATTGTAGCAGTCTTCTTCAGTTCAGTAGCTCAGTCATGTCCAACTCTCTGTGACCCCATGGACTGCAGCATGCCAGGGCTCCCTGCCCATCACCAACTCCCAGAGTTTACTCAAACTCATGTCCATTGAGTCGGTGATGCCATTCAGCCATTTCATCCTCTGTCGTCCCTTTCTCCCACCTTCAATCTCCCCCAGCATGAGGGTCTTTTCCAATGAGTCAGTTCTTCGCATCAGGTGGCCAAAATATCAGAATTTCAGCTTCAGCATCACTCCTTCCAATGAATACTCAGGACTGATTTCTTTTAGGATGGACTGGTTTGATCTCCTTGCAGTTCCAGGGACTCTCTAGAGTCTTCTCCAACACCACAGTTCAAAAGCATCAATTCTTCAGTGCTCAGGTTTCTTTATAGTGCAACTCTCACATCCATACATGACCACTGGAAAAACCATAGCCTTGACTAGATGGACCTTTGTTGGCAAAGTGATGCCACTGGTTTTTAATAAGCAGTCTAGGTTGGTCATAACTTTTCTTCCAAGGAGCGTCTTTTAATTTCATGGCTGCAGTGACCAATTACAGTGATTTTGGATCCTAAAAAAATAAAGTTTGTTACTGTTTCCACTGTTTCCTTATCTATTTGCCAGGGATAATCAAGATGGTGTGATTACTCACCTAGAGCCAGACATCCTGGAATGTGAAGTCAAGTGGGCCTTAGGAAACATCACTACGAACAAAGCTAGTGGAGGTGATGGAATTCCTGTTGAGCTACTTCAAACCATAAAAGATGATGCTGTGAAAGTGCTGCACTCAATATGCCAGCAAATTTGGAAAACTCAGCAGTGGCCAGGGGACTGGAAAAGGTCACTTTTCATTCCAATCTCAAAGAAAGGCAATGTCAAAGAATGCTCAAACTACCACACAATTGCACTCATCTCACAAGCTAGTAAAGTAATGCTCAGAATTCTCCAAGCCAGGCTTCAGCAATACATGAACCATGAACTTCCAGATGTCCAAGCTGGTTTTAGAAAAGGAAGAGGAACTAGAGATCAAATTGCCAACATCTGCTGGATCATGGAAAAAGCAAGAGAGTTCCAGAAAAACATCTATTTCTGCCTATTGACTATGCCAAAGCCTTTTATTGTGTGGATAACAGTAAACTGTGGAAAATTCTGAAAGAGAGGTGAATACCAGACCACCTGACCTGCCTCTTGAGAAACCTATATGCAAGTCATGAAGCAACAGTTAGAACTGGACATGGAACAACAGACTGGTTCCAAATAGGAAAAGAGTACATCAAGGCTGTATATTGTCACCCTGCTTATTTAACTTCTATGCAGAGTACATCATGAGAAACGCTGGACTGGAAGAAGCACAAGCTGGAATCAAGATTTTTGGGAGAAAAATCAATAACCTCAGATATGCAGATGACACCACCCTTATGGCAGAAAGTGAAGAGGAACTAAAAAGCCTCTTGATGCAAGTGAAAGAGGAGAGTGAAAAAGTTGGCTTAAAGCTCACCATTCAGAAAACAAAGATAATGGCATCTGGTCCCATCACTTCATGGGAAATAGATGGGGAAACAGTGTCAGACTTTATTTTTTTGGGCTCCAAAATCACTGCAGATGGTGATTGAAGCCATGAAATTAAAAGACACTCCTTGGAAGGAAAGTTATGACCAACCTAGAGAGCATATTCAAAAGCAGAGACATTACTTTGCCAACTAAGGTCCGTCTAGTCAAAGCTATGGTTTTTCCAGTGGTCATGTATAGATGTGAGAGTTGGACTGTGAAGAAAGCTGAGTGCCAAAGAACTGCTGCTTTTGAACTGTGGTGTTGGAGAAGACTCTTGAGAGTCCCTTGGACTGCAAGGAGATCCAACCAGTCCATCCTAAAGGAGATCAGTCCTGGGTGTTCATTGGAATGACTGATGCTGAAGCTGAAACTCCAATACTTTGGCCATCTGATGCAAAGAGTTGACTCACTGGAAAAGACCCTGATGCTGGGAGGGATTGGGGCAGGAGGAAAAGGAGGAGGAGACAGCTGGATGGCATCACCGACTCGATGGACATGAGTTTGGGTAAACTCTGGGAGTTGGTGATGGACAGAGAGGCCTGGTTTGCTATGATTCATGGGGACACAAAGAGTCAGAGATGACTGAGTGACTGAACTGAACTGAACTGAATGGGACCAGATGCCATGATCTTAGTTTTCTGAATGTTGAGTTTGAAGCCAAGTTTTTCACTCTCCTCTTGCACTTTCATCAAGAGGCTCTTTAGTTCTTCACTTTCTGCCATAAGGGTGGTGTCATCTGCATATCTGAAGTTATTGATATTTCTCCGGGCAATCTTGATCCCAGCTTGTGCTTCATTTAGCCCAGTGTTTCTTGTGATGTACTCTGCATATAAGTTAAATAAGCAGGGTGACAACATATAGCCTTGACGTACTCCTTTCCCAATTTGGAACCAGTCTGTTGTTCCATATCCAGTTCTAATTGTTGCTTCCTGACCTGCATACAAATTTCTCAAGAGGCTGGTTAGGTGGTCTGGTATTCCCATCTCTTGAAGAATTTTCCACAGTTTGTTGTGATCCACACAGCATTCTTTGGCATTGCCTTTCTTTGGGATTGGAAAGAAAAGTGACCTTTTCCAGTCCCATGGCCACTGCTGAGTTTTCCAAATTTGCTGGCATATTGAGTGCAGCACTTTCACAGCATCATCTTTTAGGGTTTGAAATAGCTCAACTGGAATTCCATCACCTCCACTAGCTTTGTTTGTAATGGTGTTTCCTAAGGCCCACTTGACTTCACATTCCAGGATGTCTGGCTCTAAGTGAGTGGTCACACCATCATGATTATCTGGGTGGTGAAGACATTTTTGTATATTTCTTCTGTGTATTCTTGCCACCTCTTCTTAATATCATCTGCTTCTGTTAGGTCCATAGCATTTCTGTCCTTTATTTTGCCCATCTTTGCATGAAATGTTCCTTTGGTAATTCTAATTTTCCTGAAGAGATCTCTAGTCTTTCCCATTCTATTGTTTTCCTCTATTTCTCTGCATTAATCGCTGAGGAAGGCTTTCTTATTTCTCCTTGCTATTCTTTGGAACTGCAATCATATGGGTATATCTTTCCTTTTCTCCTTTGCCTTTCCCTTCTCTTCTATTCACAGCTATTTGGAAGGCCTCCTGAGACAACCATTTGGCCTTTTTGCATTCCTTTTTCTTGTGGATGGTCTTGATCCCTGCCTCCTGTACAATTTCATGAACCTCTGTCCATAGTTCTTCAGGCACCCTGTCTATCAGATCTAATCCCTTGAATCTATTTGTCATTTCCCCTGTATAATCATAAGGGATTTGGTTTAGGTCATATCTGAACGAATGGTCTAGTGGTTTTCCCTACTTTCTTCAATTTAAGTCTGAATTGAGCTTCTTCTTGGGCAGATATAAAGTTGAGAAGTCAGGGATGTCAGGCAGACTGTCTGGCCTCTGCCGTGGTAACAGAAGAACCATACATTCCAGGGGTGTAAAACACCAAAGGTTTATATCTTGCTCATGCTAGCTATTCATCTCAGGTCAGCTGGCATCTCTGGCCTATCTACAGGCCGTCATATCTACCTCTAACTGTAATATTCTTAAAAGCCACAGTAGCAATAAAAGAAGACTGACAAAGTGCGCTCAACGCTTACAGCTTATACCATTGATGCATGCCATTTCGCACCCTTCTTTGGCCGAATGAAGATGTAGGACCAGAACTGGATGGTAGAGAGACACCATTCTCCAGTTAGAATGGAAGCTGGATACTCTTGGGGAAGGATACATCTGCCAATAATATGATGGCGTTGAGGATACTGACGTTTTGGGGGGGAATCTCACATACCTTGTGTGTTGCTTTAGCTTTTCATTTGTTTGGATGAGCTTTACAATAAAATCACAGGGTGGTATTTTCAGGTCCAAACATGTTATGGATGTTAAAAACAAATGACCAAAAGTTGATAAGTTTGGCCTGTATCACTGGATTGGGGTTTGTAGTTTTCTGGCTATTTAACAAAATCTATAGTTGAAAAACAGGCTTCCCGTGTGGCTCAGGAGGTAAAGAATTGGCCTACAATGCAGGAGATATGCATTTGATCCCTGGGTTGGGAAGATCCCATGGAGGAGGGCATGGCAACCCACTCCAGTATTCTTGCCTGGAGAGTCCCATGGACAGAGGAGCCTGATGGGCTACAGTCCAAGGTGTCGCAAAGAGTCAGACATGACTGAAACGACTCAGCATGTGCATATAGTTGAAAAAGGTCCAGACGGCAAGGTCACAGGGAGCCTCCTCTGGTGTCTTTGGAGGCTTCTGTGGACAAGTTTTACCCATACAGATCAAGAAGGAAAATGGTTTTCAGAAGGTGAAGGTCTGTGTGGCCTGGTCTATGGACCAGATGAGATGGAAGCAGTATTTTTCCATCTTTCCTCAGCTGAGAATTATGTACTGAAATACGAGTTAAGACAGAGCTGTACCCCACTCCCCCACTTCCCCTGGGACACATACAGTTTTGATCAGCAGTTGACCCGCTGGATACCACGTGCTTCTTTCATACTTGCGTATTGAAATGAAGAGTCGCCAATTTGAACAGTGGTTATGATAGTCTATGGGGTCATTATTAGGCTATTTTTTTTTCTGCAACGATTGTGAGCCTATTCAGTCTTATTTTGTTTGAGTGTTTGTTTTTGGCTGCGCTGGGTCTTCCTTGCTGCGTGGGGGCTTTCTCTAGCTGCGGTGAGCAGGGGCCACTCTCTATTGCCTTGCACTGTCTTCTTGTCGTGGTGGCTTTTCTTGTTGCAGAGCACGGGCTTAGCTGCTTTGCAGCATGTGAAATCTTCCCCGAGCAGTGATTGAACCCATGTTCTCTGCATTGGCAGGTGAATTCTTAATCCCTGGACTACCAGGTGAGAAAAGCAGAGGACTGTTTTACACCAGAAATTTAGGACAGAGATGGTTGGAGATTTCAGTCAACTCCTCCCACCCCCACCCCAGCCCCTCCCCCCCAAATACTGATGGAAGACATAGACAAAAAGGCAGCAAGAATATATCCATCTTCCCACACACCTGCTTTTGTGGGAGGAACTGTATGGAGATTAGGATTTTCTCAATCAAATGACCTTCACTTTCACTTTGGAGGCATCAGAGTAATTTGTTTCCTTGTCTGATTCCAACGAGTTGTGGAAGAAGAGTAGGCAGAGAACGGATTTGGAACCAAGCCTCCCCAGGAGCGTGTGCGGCTCCCTGACCTGTGAACTAGCCCAGAGGTTGCATTCTGTCCTCACATGAAGAACCTGTTGCTAATTAAAGATTTAAGAAATACAGCTGGATAAGTAACGTCAGCCCAGATGGCGTTGCAAGAAGCCTCTGGTAAGGTTTGAGGCAGACAGTAATTCTGCATGATTTATTAGCCGGGCGGGGGTCTGCAATGATTGGCCCAATACACTCCAGGTGGAAATTATCTTCAAGGACTGGGGGCTCAGGGCCAGGTAGAGACGGCTCACTTTTCTTGTCTTATAGAAGATTTTTGTTCAGTTCAGCAACCTTGGAATAGAGCGATTATTACTCATTAAGGTTCATAGAGATGTCTGCCTACCTTCCCTGTATCTTTACAGGACTCAGCAATCACATTTAGTTTAGTGTGTCCTTTAAGTCCTGCTGTGTAAAGATTCACGTGAGATCTGTACGGAATGCACTAGCGGAGTATTGTCCAGAATGTGTTCCTCAGACCCTAAGTCCTTTAGTGAAATGAGGGGTAATGTATTAAGAAGGGAAAAAGCTGTGTTTGCAGTCAAAATAAGGAAGTACTGATACAGCGACTAGAGATTTTTTTTAAAGTGTTTTACTTATTTATTTTTAATTTTTGGCTGTGCTGAGTCTTTGTTGCTGCACAGTCTTTCTCTAGCTGTGGCAAGCAGAGCTCCTCTCTAGTTGTGATGTGCGGGCTTCTCATTGTGGCAGCTTCTCTCGTTGCCGAGCACGGGCTCTAGAAGCGTGGGCTCAGTAGCTGTGGTTCCTGGGCTCTAGAACACAGGCTCAGTAGATGCAGCGCGTGGGCTAGTTGCTTACCCGCATGTGGGATCTTCGTGGACCATGGATTGAACCCGTGTCCCCTGCGTTGCAAGGTGGACTCTTAACCACTGGACCACTGGAGAAGCCCCAAGATTTTGATTTTTTTTCAGCTTAAAGTTGCAGAAGTTATCAGGGCTCATAATGATTTAGTAAATAAAATGACTGTCCTGCCAAACTTGGATGAACTGACTTATCCCTGGATCCCCCAAGGGTACCTTTGGATCATGTCCGGTCACTTGGCAGAGAGAGAGGAATAGAACAGACCACCTGTGCTCACCTTCGTCCGTGCCTGGGACCTGTAGCATCTCTGATTCAGCCAAGGTGGGTTCACAATGATGTGAGCTAAAACCTAGACAATTTGAGTGGTCTTTGTTGAGAAAAAACTACAGAATTACTCACATAAACACATTAGGAAAGCAGTTAGGAGTGCATATTTAGAATGAAAATATGCATCATAACAAATTGCTGGAACCTTAGAGATTTAGGTTCCAATCTTTGTGAGCTGCCTTCGGGCAGTGGGCCTGCTATGCTTCCCCGTTGCAAATTGTCCACCACCTCACACAACTGAGAATATTACCAGCAACTCTGAGTGTTAATAGAGGGAAGAAGTGTGTCTTAGCTTGGGCTGCTACAACAATTTACTAGAGACTGGGCAGTAAATAAACAACACGCTTATTTCTTTCAGTGCTGGAGGTTAGGAAGTTCAAAATTAAGATGCCAGCAGATCTGGTATCTGCTGAGAACCTGACTTCTGATTCATAGGTGGCTGTCTTCTCTGTGTTCTCACAGGGAGGAAGGGGTGAAAGGAGGCTTTCTCAAGTGGTTTTTACAAGACTCTGAGCCCATTCACAAAGGCTCCGCACTCGTGACATCATCACCTCTTAAAGACCCTACTTCCTAACTGCAACTCCTTGGAGACCAGGTTTCAACATATGGATTTTAGAAGGAACCAAACATTCAGAACATGGCAGAGGGAAGAAAATTGAGGGGCCCTGAAGCTTCAACTGCTTTAGGCTAAATGTTCCTTGGGACTCCCTTGTGGCTTAGCAGTAAAGAACCCATCTGCCAATGCAGGAGACGTGAATTTGATCCCTGGGTCGCGAAGATCCCCTGGAGAAAGAAATGGTAACCCATTCCAGTATTCTTACCTGGAAAATTGCATGGGCAGAGGAACCTAGGGGGCTACAGTCCATGGGGGTGCAAAATGTCGGACACAACTGAGCAACTGAGTACCAACAATAAGTGCTCCCTGGTCTCTTCCCCTGATCCTGTGTTTCTTTCCACAGGGCTGAGGACAGGACCCTAATTCCCATGTTACAAATATAAGCAGTATCACAATTTAATAAATTTTTCCTTTTAAGTTTTCTAATATCAAAAGATGAATTTTTAAAATTATTGAAATATATCTTTGTAACAGTTGTTAGCATATACTGTCTTTGAAATAAATCATAGCTAATTTTATTATAAGTTTAAAAAATCTCCTAGAAATATATGGAACCATGTGAATTGTTAAAAAATTGGTTCACCTCTACTCAGGCCATATGGATTTGGGGTTTAAATCCATGGGAAGTAATGGGCTGTTCTCCTTTGCACACTGTTTAATGCACAGTGACACTAAAGTGTTAAAAAAAAAGATTACAGAAGAACTTGCTGTTGATCCAAGAATATATCAAACACATGTTATAGAGTTCTGGAATAAACAGAGTACTTATAATTTAGTTATATTCTGCTGAAACCGATCTGGTGTGAGCTGACAACCAATCAGATGTCTCCAAAGAAAGTCAATGAGAATAGTTAAAGGAGAGCTAGCGTTGGGCTTCTGAGTGGAGATTAAAAGGACTAAATTCATGCCTTAGATGGCTAGCAGATGGGAGCTCCTCTCACACTGGGGATGGGAAGAGAACATTCAGAGAAGTATAACTGGGAAAGACAGAATAAAATTAAGTAGAGGAAAATTGAGCGAAGGAAAATTAAAGCAATCTTAACAGTGAGGGCTATTAAGCCATTGAAAAGTCTCCCAAGGGAAGTGATGGAAACCTCTTTGCTTGAGTCATTTCAAAATCGACGTAGCGACGGAAAACGTACTGCAGGGAGCAATCCTGCGCCGGCAGGGCGCGGACACGATGATTTAATAACTCTTTTCTGTCTCTCATTTCCACGTTCTGTGAAATTGTATCGCAGTTAAGAAACAAGATATCTTTCACTCCGACACTTTGTTTACAGAGGCTTCAATCTGAGGCATGGAGTTGAAAAGAGAAGAAAAATGCAGTTAAAAATTCTGTGTTCCTATTCTTTTTATGAACTTGGGTTTCAGACAGGGTGTAACATTGGGATTTAAGTTGAACTTTGTGTTCCTTTGACTTAACATGTAAGAACTTCTACAACTTTAATAAATGAATAATTCTAAAGTTCAGCTTGTATTTGTCCCCATGTGAAACGTAATACTAAACAAAGATTAATATTTTTTGGAATTGCCCATGTCAGCCGGTATAACCAGGAAATAAGCATTAGTCAAAAACTAAGTTTAGCACAAAAGGAAAAGAAGAACACAATGAAGATATCAGTTTCTTCTTTGTACCTGAAAATCTAAAGATAAATATATTATTTAAAAAGGTGCCCTTGAATTTTATTGCTGGGTAATTCTTACTTGGCAGAAAGCAAAGAACTAAAGAGAACACTGTTATGTATGTGTATGTGAAGTTGCTTAGTCATGTCTGACTCTTTGCGATCCCAGTAGCCTACCAGGCTCCTCCATCCATTGAATTTTCCAGGCAAGAGTACTGGAGTGGTTGCCATTTCCTTTTCCAGGGGATCTTCCTGACCCAGTGATGGAACCCAGGTCCCCCGCATTGCAGGCAGATGCTTTACTGTCTGAGCCACCAACGCAGCCCCTTAAAGATGAAGGGGAAAGAGGAGATTGAAAAAGTTGGCTTAAAACTCAACATTCAAAAACCTAAGATCATGGCATCCAGTCCCATCATTTCATGGCAGATAGATGGGGAAACAATGTAAACAGTGACAAAATTTATCTTCTTGGGCCCCAAAATCAATGCAGATGGGTGACTGCAGCCATGAAATTAAAAGATGCTTGCTCCTTGGAAGAAAATTTATGACCAACCTAGACAGTATATTAAAAAGCAGAAACATTACTTTGCCAACAAAGGTCCATCTAGTCAAAGCTATGGTTTTTCCAGTAGTCAGGTATGGATGTGAGAGTTGGACTATAAAGAAAGCTGAGCATCAAAGAATTGATGCTTTTGAACTGTGGTGTTGGAGAAGACTCTTGAGAGTCCCCTGGTCTCCAAGGAGATCAAACCAGTCAATCCAGGAAATCAGTCCTGAATATTCATGGAAGTATTCATTCATCGGTGAATATTCATTTGCTGATGGGGAAGCTCCAATACCTTGGCCACCTCATGTGAAGAACTAGCTCATTGAAAAATACCTTGATGCTGGTAAAGATTGAAGGCAGGAGAAGAAGGGGATGACAGAGAATGAGATGGTTGGATGGAATCACTGACCTGATGGACACGAGTTTGAGTAAGCTCTGGGACTTGGTGATAGACCAGGAAGCCTGGTGCACTGCAATCCATGGGATCACAAAGAGTCAGACACGACTGACTGACTGAAGTGAACTGAATTCTTGCTTAGAGACATTAGAACTGATCTTATGGGCCAAGAGAATATTGTAGAAAGAAACCAGCATATGACCCATGCATTGAAAACATAAACCAACTTCATTAAAATCAGTATTTGGTTTTATCTTTAAAGCATTTATTTGGTGTGATTCCTGATCAAGGGTAAATTCTTATGTCTCTAATTTTTTACCTTGAACTATCATATTACTGATTACTTACCTTGTTCCAGACATGCCAAGCCATTTACTGATATAATTCTTTCATTCAACGGTGTTGAATTCCTATGCTGCGCTAAACATGGCACCATGTGAATTTTTAAAGTAAACTTTCTGTTTGAGTAATTTCTGATTTGCGGGTTCACAGAAGTAGGACAGAGAAGGCCCCCACGCTCCCCATCCAGGTTCACTCTCCCTAACGCCATCCTCTCGGGTTTCTGTGTTCTGCTCGTCTGGTCTGTGAGTCTCTCAGACTGTCCTGGTTTTGATGAACTTGATGGTCTTAAGACATCCTCAGCAGGTGTTTTGCAGAATGTGGGTGCATTTTTTCCTTAATAGACTTCTTTTTTTACTTTTTAAAGAATAGGACATGGGCAATGAGCCCTTCTTGTCGCATCATTTAGGAACCTGACCTCCTCATAGCATCAGTGCCATATCTGGATCCTCTGGTGAAGGAGTGGTGGCCGGTTCTTCCAGGGAAAGCTGTTATTTTTCCTCTCCATTCTCCACACTGTGGAGTGAGTCGCAAAACTCAGAGCACTCTCAGGGGGGTGGGAGGTGGATTACCTGGACCATTTAAGGGGGAAAGTGTCTATATATGTTTGAAGTTTTGTGTAAGGGAGATTTTGCCTCCTTGCCTTCATTTGCTTATATATTCAACCACTTATTTATATGACTATGGATTTATTTCACTCTGTGGATGATAATCCAGTGTTACCTTATTTATATTGTTGCTCAAGTAGTTCTGGCCACTGGTAACTCTTTCAGGCTGGCTCCTGGGTTCCCTTTTTTTTCGAAGGCTCTCCTCCATTTATAACTACTATACTATATTGACTACATTTCTTGATTTGTATAATACATCCGTGTAACTTACTTATTTTATACCTGGTACTTTAAACATCTTAATCTCCTACCCCTGTTCGTGTGTACCTTTGCTATGTCTCCATCACTTCATTTTTTTTTTTTAACATTTCCTTACTTTCTGGAATGATAAGGTGCTCCAGGTTCATCTTATATATTCCCTGTCACTGTTCTAGAACCAGACATTTCTCCAAGGAGCCCTGGTGTATTTTCTAGAAGACTGTTGTTGTTGTTCAGGCACTAAGTCGTGTCTGACTTTTTGCAACCCCATGGACTGCAGCTTGCCAGGCTTCCCTATCCTCCACTGTCTCCCAGAGTTTGCTCAAATTCATGTCCATTGAGTCGGTGATGCCATCTAATCATCTCATCCTCTGCCACCCCTTCTCCTTTAGCCTTCAATCTTTCCCAACATCCAGGTCTTTCCCAGTGAGTCAGTACTTTGCATCAGGTAGCCAAAGTATTGGAGTTTCAGCTTCAGCATCAGTCCTTCCAATGAATATTCAGGGTTCTAGGACAATAGTATTTATTTGTTTCTGGTTGTGCTGGGTCTTCATTGCTTTGTGGAGACTTTCTCAAGTTGCAGTGAGCAGGGGCCACTCTTGCATGGGCTTCTCATTGCAGTGGCCTCTCTCGTTGGGGAGCATGGGGTTTAGAGCATGCAGGTCCGATAGTTGTGTCACACAGGTTTAGCTGCCTTGCAACATTGGCAGGTGTCTTCTTATCCACTGTACCACCAGGGAAGCCCTTAGTCGTGTCCGACCCTGTGACCCCACGGACTGTAGCCCTCCAGACTTCTCTGTCCATGGGATTCTCCAGGCAAGAATACTAGAGTGGATTTCCATTCCCTTCTCTAGAAGAACTTCCCAACCCAGGGACTGAACACTGATCTCCTGAATCGCAGGCAGATTCTTTACTGTTTGAGCTATAGGGAAATCTAGGGAAGTCCTAGGAGAATAATATTTAAAAATAAAGATCTGGATGTTAGCATTCAGGTGTCAAGGCCGTCTCAGTGGACAAGTTAGATAAACATGTATGTGTACAAACTGATGTATGTGGGATGAAATATTGCCTCTGTATAAATATGTTAGTATAAGTATATGCACATACCCAAGCAAAGATGGGCTCATACTGAAGTCTCTGACTCATACACTTACTATAGGGTTCATCCCAGCCTTCCCTTCTTGCTTCCCTGGGATTTTCCTTTCCAACAACGAGAAGCTTCATTGTAGTCATCTACCATCTGTTTCTTATTTGTCCAACACCAGTGTACATGTGAAGAAGTTTGACGATCGTTAACCTACTTTGCCATGAGAAGCAAATGGACGACTAGAGTACAGTTCCTTTATTTCTAGTTTCACAGTCACCAGTTTAAACAATAGTTTCGAGGCTATCTTAGGTCCTCTGCCCCTGTCCCCTTCAGTGAAGTTATGTCACATATCCCTGATTCTTTGATTCACTTGGCATCCCATCCTTAGATTCCTAGGCCTCCTGTTTAATTTGTACTTTTTATCTTGCATGCATTAAAGTTCTCTGTTTGGCATGTCCAGCAATATGGATTTTGACAAGTGCATAGACTTATGTATGCCTCACCCCAGTACCACATAGAATGGTTCCTTCCCTCCACTGTCAGATACCTACCGAGACTCTGTTCTCCTAGCCCATGGTTTGTTTTGTTTTCTTTTTTTCCATTTTCTTAGTTGTAGCTTCTGAAGAGTAGGGGATCTAAATTATGATCAGTTCCAATTTGCCTTTATTCTTTTATGATTATGATTTATGTGTCTTTTTAAAATCTACCTGGAAAATTATTCTCCTATGACTTCTTATAGAACTTTAATGAATTTAGTTCTTAGGTTTAGGGCTATGATCCATCTCAAATTAAATTTTGTGCAAAATGTGAGTTAGGGATCTGTAATTAGTTTTTTACTTCCCAGGTGTTTAGTAAATTATTGAAGTGTTATTTTCTTTCAAAAGATTTTCTCTACTGAGAGGCCTCAGATCCTTAGTAAAAAATGATTGAATGTACATATGTGGGCCTATTTCTGGTCTCTATTCTGTTCCAATAATCTGTATCCACAAACCAGTAACTATTTCAAAGTAAGTCTTAGCATCCGTTAGTGTACATCCTCCAACTTTGTTCTTTTTTGTCTCTTTTAATTTCTTTGTATTTCCATGTACATTTTTTTTCCATATACATTTTAGAACTCACTTCAAGGTGAACTCTGTTGGGGTTTTGAATCCATAGGTCAGCTTGGGGGAAATACATGCCCTGAAGTATTGAGCTTTCTAATTTATGAATGCGATATATCTCTACATTTAAATTTCCTTTAAATTACCTCAATAGTGCTTTTTATTTCTTAGAAAGAGGTTTTGCATGCCATTTGTTATTTTTATATTTAAGATTTTTGATGCAATCATAAAATTAAATTAATAAATAGAAATATATTCAGATTTTTATTTCTGCTTATGTCATTTGGAAAGGTATTTTCCCTGCAAAAATTTCTTTATTTTCATTCCTAAATTGTTGACATAAAGTCATTTTACTACTTTTTATCATTTTAATTTCTGTGATATCTATAGTAATGTGTCTCTCTTTCTGCCTGATAACTGGTGTCCTTTTTGTTTCTTGATATGTAATTCTCAATCTTTATGTTTTCATGAAGCAAAAGCATTTGTTAACCTTCTGCACTGATTACTGCTCTCTGCTTACACTTTTTTTCTCTTTTCTTGTGCTCTTTTGAATTAACAGAAGTTGTTATATTCTTCATCTCTTTTAAGTTGTGTTATTACAGTTACATAGTTTAAGACTTACCTCTTTCCTTGACTTTTATGTAAATAGATTTCATTATTACATTTTCATTTCTATTGATGTGTGGTAAGTTTATATTATATTGTTATGCTATAATTATTATATTTTAGATTGATCCTTACATTGTTTATTTTGACTTATTGCTGCCTAGTATATTTTAGTAATTTTATTACTTTCCACTTAGTACTGGGACCTTTATTTTCATTTATACCCACTGGATGTTTTTGGTCCTTTCTCTATGTATTTTAATTCTGTATGTATTTTAGTCTCCATGAGGCTTTAATATTCATGCTTTGCATAGCTCATATATACTTGTATTTAATTACATATTTACTATCTTTTACTCCTCATTCCTTCTGGCATTTCTATGTTTCCATCTGGGATACTTTCTCCTTCTTCTCAGAAATTAGTGATTCCTTTAATGATGCCAACTGGCAAAAAATTCTGAGTTTTTGTTTGGCTAGAAATATATCTCTTTAATTTTCTTATTTAAAGGGTATTTTTGCTGGGTATTAAATTCTACAAGATTCTAGGTTAGCTCTTCCTTTCTTTCACCACTTTAAAGATGATGTATTGTCTTGTGGGTTTTGTCATTTCTGCTGTGAGATCAGATGGCATTATAATTATTTCTTTTGACTGTGATTTTTTTCTGTTTTCAAAATTTTTCTTTGACCTTTTCCTTTCAACAGTTTCATTGTGATAAGCCTATGGTTTTTTAAGTAGTCATGTATGGATGTGAGAGTTGGACCATAAAGAAGGATGAACACTGAAGAATTTATGCTTTTGAACTGTGGTGATGGAGAAGATTCTTGAGTCCCTTAGGCAGCAAGGAGATCAAACCAGTCAGTCCTAAAGGAAATCAACCCTGAATATTCATTGGAAGCACTGATACTAAAGCTGAAACTCCAATACTTCAGCCGCCTGATGCAAGGGCTGACTCATTGGAAGGACCCTGATGTTGGGAAAGACTGAGGGCGGGAGGAGATGAGGGCGGCAAAAGATGAGATGGTTGGATGGCATCACTGACTCAGTTAACAAGAGTTTGAGCAAACTCCAGGAGATGGTGGTGGACAGAGAAGCCTGGAGTGCTGCAGTCCATGGGGTCACAAAAGTTGGAAACCACTTAGTGACTGAATAACAACAAAATTTCATTTGCTACAACTTTGGTTTGAGAAACATAATTTAAAGGATTTTCAACTATGTCTTCTGCCCTGTTTTCTCTTAACAACCTTCCTGGGGCTTTTCTCAGCCTGTTAGTGAGTCTGTGTCCCTGGATCATGACCTTCGCAAGATCTCAGCTTTTCCCACCTTAAGGAAGACGACAAGGCCAGAGGCACCTGTGGTGTTGTTTCCCAGGTTATTAGGCTCTGGGAAAATTACTTCTTTTGAGACAATTCCTTTAGGAGAAAAGGATGTTCTGGCTGTATTTCAAAATAGTTATCTTTCCTCTCTCCCATTTGGGTCATGAGCAGAGTCTTCTCAGATCCTAGGCACATTGATAACCTTGGTGGAATCTTGGGGATAAAACTCATAAATGGGAGTCTTTCCTCCAAGACTGGACCCTGGACATTTGAAACCTCCAACTTCTCCACCTTAAACCTACAGCAATTTGTCGATTACAGCTTAACATTTTTTATCTTGATAAAAAATACAGACACACAACATTATGTACTATATGTGTATGTGCATGAAATACAATGACATTTGAAAGAAGGATTTCCATTCTACATGCATATATAATTGCATATACATTGCATGTACATATGTGTATGTACATATATACTCTTATATGTAAACATTTAAATATACATGAGAAATCTGTATGCAGGTCAGGAAGTAGCAGTTAGGACTGGACATGGAACAACAGACTGGTTCTAAATAGGAAAAGGAGTACGTCAGGGCTGTATATTGTCACCCTGCTTATTTAACTTATATGCAGAGTACAACATGAGAAACACTGGACTGGAAGAAACACAAGCTGGAACCAAGACTGCCGGGGAGAAATATCAATAACCTCAGATATGCAGATGACACCACTCGTATGGCAGAAAGTAAAGAGGAACTAAAAAGCCTCTTGATGAAAGTGAAAGTGGAGAGTGAAAAAGTTGGCTTAAAGCTCAACATTCAGAAAACCAAGATCATGGCATCCGGTCCCATCACTTCATGGGAAATAGATGGGGAAACAGTGGAAACAGTGTCAGACTTTATTTTTGGGGGCTCCAAAATCACTGCAGATGGTGATTGCAGCCATGAAATTAAGAGACGCTTACTCCTTGGAAGAAAAGTTATGACCAAACTAGATAGTATATTTAAAAGCAGAGATATTACTTTGCCAACTAAGGTCCGTCTAGTCAAGGCTATGGTTTTTCCGGTGGTCATGTATGGATGTGAGAGTTGGACTGTGAAGAAGGCTGAGTGCCAAAGAATTGATGCTTTTGAACTGTGATGTTGGAGAAGACTCTTGAGAGTCCCTTGGACTGCAAGGAGATCCAACCAGTCCATGCTGAAGGAGATCAGCCCTGGGATTCCTTTAGAAGGAATGATGCTAAGGCTGAAACTCCAGTACTTTGGCCACCTCATGCGAAGATTTGAATCATTGGAAAAGACTCTGATGCTGGGAGGGATTGGGGGCAGGAGGAGAAGCAGACGACAGAGGATGAAATGGCTGGATGGCATCACGGACTCGATGGACATGAGTCTGAGTGAACTCCGGGAGTTGGTGATGGACAGCGAGGCCTGGCGTGCTGCAATTCATGGGGTCACAGAGAGTCAGACACGACTGAGCAACTGAACTGAACTGAAATATACATGCTGCTGCTGCTGCTAAGTCGCATCAGTCGTGTCCGACTCTGCGCGACCCCATAGACTGCAGCCCACCAGGCTTCCCCATCCCTGGGATTCTCCAGGCAAGAACACTGGAGTGGGTTGCCATTTCCTTCTCCAATGCATGAAAGTGAAAAGTGAAAGGGAAGTTACTCAGTTGTGTCCGACTCTTTGCGACCCATTCGACTGCAGCCTACCAGACTCCTCCGTCCATGGCGTTTTCCAGGCAACAGTACTGGAGTGGGGTGCTATTGCCTTCTCCGTTAAATATACATACCTACTTGCAACTAATATATGTAATATTCACACACATGTATATACAAATATTAGTTTTAAAATGTATTTCCAGATAAAGGGGGAATTACTGTTACAACCAAGAACATGCACTTTCTTAAGTCTTCTGATATATATTCCCCTTTTCCCTATTTCTCCTCCTATTGTCTATATAACCCTCTATCATCCCCCATATGATATTTATTTTTCTAACAGCACTCTAAAAGATTATATAAATTTACGTCCCCAATGGTTAGCACTGAGAAAAGTTGCCTCATTGCACCCTTTTGAAAATAATTTATTCTTTCAGAGTCAAGGATATTCTTGAATTCACCTTCCATGTACCTTCATTCAAAGAAGGTGTATTATTCTTTCTGCTTTGTTCTCCTGCTAGCTGCAGTGTTTGAAATGCTGGTAACTGCATGTTGAAAAGCTGACCCCTGATTTTCGGATTTCTTTCTTTCTTTTCTCCCTCTTACATGAAAGCAGATAATAGGGGAGCCCTGTTGGTAGACCATTCAAGTCCAATAATAAGTCCATCTCATAGTGTTCTTGGGCTATTGTGCTTGAATAGATTCTTTTTTAAACTCACGGGCATAGAAATATTAATCAAATGAATATTCATAGTTTAAAAAGCATAGCCATGTGAAATTTAACAGAAGGGTGCTTGACCTGAGGGAAAGTTCCCCACAATATGAAATGCGTTCAAAAGAGACTTGAACACACCCACCTCTCCTCATTTCACTCACTTAAAATTGGTGACAAGAATTGAGGGAGCTGTCATTTACTCTCTGGGCTGTGACTAATGCCCGATTTCAGAGACGTGACTCCACTTCTATCTTTGTTCAGCTTCAAAGGAATCTGAAGGCAAGTTAAAGGCTCTCTTAGACAAGAATCCTAACAATCCCTGTTTTTCTCTTTGCAAGGAAATACCAGTCCTTTCAAACAGAGTTCTAAGAAGGTCATGGACAGTGTGGAGGACTAAAGTCAGGAATGCACCAATATCACTCATGTTGCTGAATTATCCATCAGGAAAGACCCTAGGAAGCAAACCAGAGATGGTGTGCGCCAACCCCTGTGTTTCGCATATGGGGAAGCTGAGCCTCTGCGATGTCCACTGCTCCGTCCACACTGCACAATTGTTTGGCAGTAGAGACAGAACTTGAAAGAAACGATCCCTACTCAGGCCAATTCCGTTTCTATTATCCATTCAGATCAATGGCTTATTCCTGACTTAAGATCTCAGGTAACTTGGATCTAATAATATGAAACACCATAGAAAGGACATTGCCTTGTAAGGTATGAAAATGCAAACACACGTCCTCGCTAAGTTGATTTAGTTGTGGCTGACTCTGTGCAACCATGTGGACTTAGCGCTTCAGGCCCCTCTGTCCATGGGATTCTCCAGAAAGAATACTGGAGCGGGTGGCCATGCCCTGCTCCAGGGGATCAGCCTGACTCAGGGACCGAGCCCGCATCTCTTAGGTCTGCCTCCATTGGTGGGTGGGTTCTTTACCCCTAGTGCCACCATGGGCCTACATCCGATAAAGTAGCTGCCTGAGACATTATCATGTTCTATAATCTGCCCCCATGTCTAATAAAGAGTTCTCTGCAAAATTTTTAGGAAAAATCAAGTATTCAGGTTCCATTTTCCTCCAGGAGGGCCGTCACTTTGTAACTCACTATATAAGTCTGTCCCATATGCCTCAGGGTCTGTTTCTTTTTTTTAATTAAAAAAATTTTTTGTATGTGGAAAAGTTTTTAAACTCTTTATTGAATTTGTTGTTACAATATTGCTTCTGTATGTTTGGTGTTTTGACCCTGAGGCATGTGGAGTCTTAGCTCCCTGACCAGGGATTGAACCCTCACCTCCTGCTTTGCAAGGCAAAGTCTTAACCACTGGACTGCCAGGGAATTCCCAAGGTATTTTTATATTTAATGAAAGTTGCTGCAGGGTGAGTGCCCCCAAAATCGCAATACAGTGATTTCAACAAAAAAAATCTTGTTATTTTCCTTTTGTTCTCAGTCTAGACTGCTTCCATTTTTCTACCGTCCGCTTTGGTATTCAGTCTTGTTTCATTAATTTTTTTCCTTTTCTCTTCTGAAGGAAAACCCATTTACACATTTTCTTGTCTTTATTGCTCAAGCAATGCTCTGTGAATGAGCTGGCATCTGCTCTTGGCTTGCAGAGAGCAGAGCTGAAGGTAAAGCATCTCCTCTGTGTGAGATTTTCTGAAGGAGGCAGAGAAGGACTGGTGCCTCTTCACACTGTGCCCAGAGCCCCAAGCCTTGGGCACACCTAATCCATGCATGTGTTTCCAGTTTCGATTCAAATTTGTTACTTTCCACCCAAGCATATGTAAAAACACTTCATAAGGTGTAGATGTTTTGCTTTATTGGGAAGCTTTATTGGAATGACTGTGTGTGCATGCATGCTAAGTCTCTTCAGTCATGTCCAACTCTTTGCAACCCTATGGACTGCAGCCTGCCAGGCCCCTCTGTCCATGGAATTCTCTAGGTAAGAATCCTGGAGTGGGCAGCCATGCCCTTCTCTAGGGGATCTTGCCCACCCAGGGGTCGAATCTGCGTTTCTTACATCTCTGCATTGGGAGGCAGGTTCTTTACCACTAGTGCCAGCTTGGAAGCTAGTAATGACTGTAGGTAACGTTTAAAAGCTTACATTAGGGCAGATTGTGCTTGGGCTTCATCCCTAAGTCATGCCAGTCACAGTCATCAGCAATTGCAGTCTCCTCCAGCTGGTGAGGAACTGCGTCCCTGGAGGAACGCAGGAAGGAAACAAAGAATACCTGCCATGCAGTAGCCGTCAACTGCAACCACTCCCAAAGTTGAGCCCTGAGGGAACTCAGACTGTACAAACCTGGCAGGCAATAAGTTCAGTGAGGTATACACTAAGCTTCCCAAGGGGCTCAGTGGTAAAGAATCTGCCTACCAATGCAGGAAGTGCAAGAGACGCAAGTTCGATCCCTGGGTCAAGAAGGTCTCCTGGAGAAGGTAATGGCACCCCACTCCAGCACTCTTGCCTGGGAAATCCTATGGACAGAGGAGCCTGGTGGGCTACAGTCTAAGGGATGCAAAGATTCAGACACGACTGAGTGACTAAGCACAGGTATATGCAAAAATTACTCATTACAGTTATGATTTAAATCCCTAACACGTGTCAGACACTAGGAACTCAGAGCTAATATGAATGTGCAATGAAATATAGGTAATTATCCATTGATGGCTATGTATGCATTCTTGTCATTGACATTGAAAGTAATAATTTTTTAAAACTGTTCTCATTACCTCTATTTGATGCCCAAAGCTATTGTATAACCACTAAAACTAAGGAGAGACAACACTGGAGGTGTTTTGGGATGGAATCCTGACCTACCTCTTGGGTGTCAAGGACCACAAGGGGTGACAGCAGATGGAGAGCAGAGAAGGAAGGCAGCAGGTCTCATGGGAGGCTGTAGAGGAAGGGTCCACAGTCACCAGGATCTAATGCCTGATGCTGCGGGTGGCCCTGATGTAATAATGATAGAAATAAAGTGCACAGTGAATGTAATGTGCTTGAGTCATCCCCAAACCAACCCCTCCACCCCGGTCCATGGAAAAATTATCTTCCATGAAACTGGTCCTTGGTGCCAAAAAGGCTGGGGACTGCTGTTACAGAGGTTCCAGCAAACGATGTGTTCTTTAAAGATGCCAGCGTTTATATACGCTACTGAGTGTCTCATCTGATGCTGTAAACAAATTAAGTATTGATTTTCAGGACACAGGCCCCGTAATCCATGGGGAAAGAGTGTTGTGGGGTCAGGATATAGACATCACAGGCCATGGGCCTCCAAACACAGCTTGGCATTGATTCCCTCTGAACTGACCTCCCGTGGGTGGGGGAGGGGGTGGGGTGGGCATCACTGTGTCTGACCATCCTTTGGGCCAACATCCATTTCATGTCTCTGCTGAGTACCATTCAGAGCATGCGTTTATCCTTATTCATGTATCTCTAAACACAGATTAGGTTTTGTAAAAATAAAGAGTTACAATAATGAAAATATTAATATTAATCCAAGAAGATCCACGAACTGATGGAAGAGGTGGCAGCAGAGAATACGACATCTACTTCTTCATGACTCAGATTTAACAGAGGCTTGCGTACCTACCACTGGCTCTTACCATTCTAGGTACACTTGCCTGGAAGGAAAGACAGGCATGACTTATCATGAAACTACTGTTTCTCGAAAAACTTTAAAGAAGCCAATAATTTAGGCAGGTGAAATGTTACTCCTGTAGCCTGATATGGAAAAAGCAGAAATCGTTCACTGAAGCAGAGGTGGGGGACCCAGAGCACCCCAGCTCATCCCCCGTCACTCCTTAACGTCACTGCTCCCCAGTTGCCCCCTGATGTACTTCCTTGGAATGTTTAGGGTCCTCTGAGAATCCCACTCACCACCCTACACACTCTGCTCCTGGAGGCAAGAGTACAGGCTTCCCCATCTCTGTTTCTCCAACACTTATTTATTGAAGAGAACTGTGAGAGGGTCTGTAGTAAACCTAAAACTTGAACCCAGCTGTCCTGACTCCCAGCCCTAAACGTTTCCCCATTACCCTAAAAATGTACCTATTGGTTTTAAATGTTTCACATCAAGAATTATATGGTTTTATGAAGCTGAGAGTTACACATTTAGTTGAAAAGCCAGTAAAATGGAAAATCTGAGGGTTATTTTCCAGTTATTCCAAAAACCTCCCAAGCCTTCTGTAAGAAAATATATTTACCACAGCTAATAAGACTCTGTCTCTCCACTATCATTATATTTCTTCAAAGCACTTCCAATAAGAACACTCCAAATTACCACCCCCACCCCCAGCTACTTCATCTGTTCAGTCAATAAGCAACATTTTATTGCTTTTATGAATTAAGCCCCCTTTGCAGCCAATCATTTTGCAAACATCTGTAGCAGAAGCAGTCTAGGGAGCTTTTGAAAAATCAATCAGAGGGAACAGCTTTTACTTCGTGCGTTTTTTTTTTTTTAATTTTAATAAAGTATTTACACATGTTTGCTCTGCCTGAAATGGAAACACGAGGGAGGCAGGAGCAGAAGCATCATAGGACGGGGCTCCTGAGCAGGGCAGTGGCCACGGCCCTCGGCTGACTCTGCTCAGATGGGACGTCACCTGTGGATTCTGCCTTTCGGTCAACTAGCAGAGCTGAGCAAGGCTTCCCTAGCCTTAGGTCTGAGTGTCGCTTATGCGGACCTTACTGGCTGGGGAAGATGCCCAGTTTTCCCCCTTCTGGCCTTTCTATGAGCTTTTACATGTGAGTGGAAAAGAGATGGACACTTTCAATTATGACAAAGCACCTAGATCTGGCCTTTATAAATGGAAAAGTTACTTTTGCAGAGGTGACATTCTGTTTGATTACTTGATGTCAATTAAAATCAGTGTGAAGGTAAATTCAAGAAGGAGAGAATAAGAAGAAGAGAGACTGTGATAGCCCACTGACAGATACTGAGACTAAAAGCAAAAGGTAGAGATCGTAGAAGCTCAGAACTTTCCAGAAGGAAGTCTGAGGCCACCTTGAATGCATGAGTTACTTGTGGAAAATCTTTACTTATTGATTTTTCATCTTTTTCCCTTTATGGTGCTGCCTCTAAAACATTTTGGGATTAGTGTTCTAGCTAGTATTTGACATGTTCTCACGCAGTGTTGGAGAAGGAAATGGCAACCCACTCCAGTGTTCTTCCCTGGAGAATCCCAGGGACGGAGGAGCCTGGTAGGCTGCCATCTATGGGGTTGCACAGAGTCGGACACGACTGAAGCGACTTAGCAGCAGCAGCAGCAGCAGCAGCAGCATGCAGTGTGGTTCACATGACATTTCTATAGTGTGTGTCTCCTCCCTATTCCTAACATGCTGATGTGGATTATTCATTGTGTGTTTTCAGCCTTCAGAAAGTTCCTCTGGTCTAACACAGTAAAAAAGGTGATGGAAGGAGGGGCAGAAGGATGGGAGGCACAGAAGGTGTATTTGGTTGAGGCAGAAACTCAGTGATGATCAACTTCTGAACCAAAGACGCTTGGGGCAAGAGGAGAATCATTTTAGTTGAAATTTCTCACTTTACTGATGAGAAATTTAGGGCAGGAATTGTGAAAGCTCTCCAAGGAGAAAACCTCAAAGATTATATCAGGGATTCTTTAAGTCATCTTGTTTTCTTTCCTATCTTCACCCTGATAGGTTAGAAAATTTTCTTTCAAACAGTGCACTAATGTCATGCTATGAGGGCATTCCTTACTATGAATAACAAGAGGAGATATCTTGCATACCATAAGTTAGTGGTGAAGAATAAGAAGATCCAGGACAGAATAGGATTTAGGATTTGCCGATCTTGCAGAAGGCAACAAAACGGAACAAAATGACATGCTTCAGAATTTAGGTGTTGTGGCCAATGACCCTGAGACCTTGGAGGGGGGCTGGGGATGCCCGGAAGAGGAGACCAGAGAAGGAAGGATTCCAGGTACTCATGTGTGTGAAGCCAGACTTTAAGAAGCCCTCTACCAGTTAACTAGTAGAGGCTTAACTATTAACAGTGAGTCTTTCAAGGTGGCTCAGTGGTAAAGAACCCGCATGCCAATGCAGGAGATGTGGGTTCGATCCTTGGATTGGGAAAATCCTCTGGAGAAGGAAATAGCAACCGTCTCCATTATTCTTGCCTGGGAAATCCCACGGATGAAGGAGCGTGGGGGGCTACAGTCCACGGGTTGCAAAAGAGCGGGACATGACTGAGTGACTGAACAGCAATGAGCTCTGCAGTCCTTTCCATTAAGTCTGAGCTGTACCTGTAAAGAAAGCTGAGCGCTGGAGAACTGATGCTTTTGAACTGTGGTGCTGGAGAAGACTCTTGAGAGTCCCTTGGGCTGCAAGGAGATCCAACCAGTCCATTCTGAAGGAGATCAGCCCTGGGATTTCTTTGGAAGGAATGATGCTAAAGCTGAAGCTCCAATATTTTGCCCACCNTTTTCTTTCAAACAGTGCACTAATGTCATGCTATGAGGGCATTCCTTACTATGAATAACAAGAGGAGATATCTTGCATACCATAAGTTAGTGGTGAAGAATAAGAAGATCCAGGACAGAATAGGATTTAGGATTTGCCGATCTTGCAGAAGGCAACAAAACGGAACAAAATGACATGCTTCAGAATTTAGGTGTTGTGGCCAATGACCCTGAGACCTTGGAGGGGGGCTGGGGATGCCCGGAAGAGGAGACCAGAGAAGGAAGGATTCCAGGTACTCATGTGTGTGAAGCCAGACTTTAAGAAGCCCTCTACCAGTTAACTAGTAGAGGCTTAACTATTAACAGTGAGTCTTTCAAGGTGGCTCAGTGGTAAAGAACCCGCATGCCAATGCAGGAGATGTGGGTTCGATCCTTGGATTGGGAAAATCCTCTGGAGAAGGAAATAGCAACCGTCTCCATTATTCTTGCCTGGGAAATCCCACGGATGAAGGAGCGTGGGGGGCTACAGTCCACGGGTTGCAAAAGAGCGGGGCATGACTGAGTGACTGAACAGCAATGAGCTCTGCAGTCCTTTCCATTAAGTCTGAGCTGTACCTGTAAAGAAAGCTGAGCGCTGGAGAACTGATGCTCTTGAACTGTGGTGCTGGAGAAGACTCTTGAGAGTCCCTTGGACTGCAAGGAGATCCAACCAGTCCATCCTACAGGAGATCAGTCCTGAGTGTTCATTGGAAGGACTGATGCTGAAGCTGAAACTCCAATATTTTGCCCACCTGATGCAAAGAATGGATTCATTTGAAAAGACCCTGATGCTGGGAAAGACTGAAGGTGGGAGGAGAAAGAGACAGCAGAGAATGAGATGGTTGGCTGGCATCACCGACGCGATGTGCATGAGTTTGAGTAAACTCTGGGAGTTGGCGATGGAGAGGGAGGCCTGGCGTGCTGCAGTCCAATGGGTGGCAAACAACCCAACAGGACTGGTTGACTGAACTGAACTGAACTGAACTGAACTGAACTGAACTGTGTGCCTCTCCAGCTGTGGGCAGCAGAGGGCGCCCACGGGGACAGAGATGCAATTACCTTCTTGTTGGACAGGAATGGTTTGGGAGGCAAAACCCTACAGCAGAAAGGGAGAGTTCAGTTTTATAACCAGAGGAAGTTTTCAGGCAAATCTGTAGCTGCCACTCAGCAGTTCAGAAGCAACTCAGACTTAAGAAAACACATTTTGCTTAAGATTCTTCTTGCAAGGAGGCCAAGTTTAACATGCTTTATTCCCCTGAAGCCATTTTTGAATTATTGACTAAAGGATGTCAGCAGAGATGCACACTTTCCTGCTTCCCAAAGTCAACCCCTTGAGCAAATATGCTTCCAAGTTACTTTGAAAAAGCTGTAATCCATGTTTTCCTGAAATGAAGCATAGAATGCTAGAAAGTGGAGGCGTATCACCAAACTCTTGATGAATATTCACCTATAGTTTTCATTATTACTACTGTTGTATTTACCAGGAACACATGCTTATCCATTTCCACATGCTTTCTGACAAATACATGGCTTCCACAAGCAGTGTTTAAAGACATTATCTTTGTTTTAAAGGTATGTACTATCTTTCAAGATACATTTTTAAAAGATAATATAATACAACAGTATTTGACTAACACCAAAAGTAAATGAATAAAAAGAAGATTACTTTGTAGCATGAGAAGACTTGAGAATATTTGTGCTTAAATTACTAGTGCATTATTACCCCAACTTAATGTTTCATGGTTTCCAGGGCAAACATTAGGAGCACTGTTCATATACATTAAATAATCTTACAATTTTAAATGTCAAGTATACCCCAGTAAAGCTGATTTTTTTTTTTTTTAAAGATCTGCTCTTGACTTCCTCTCTGTGGTGATTTGGAGATACTGCCAATTTACATGGTGATCCTCGGATTCCTACCTGGGCACCCTCTACGGCAAAGCTGTTCTCTGAAGACACTGATCACAGAGGTCACTGCAAGGCTCAAAGACGCCTTTAGCGAGGTTCCTCAGGGCCTTCCCTGGTGGCTCAGTGGTAAAGAATCTGCCGAGCACAGGCAGGGTGGGCCCACGGGAGATGGTCTGTCAGCCAAAGGCCATCGTGATATCTGTTCCTCCAGCCTCCCCAGGCCTCCTCTGAAAATCATGACAGTCATTTCCCCCTCTCTCCAGCAGTTAGAAAAGAATACACTTCACGCAGTGGGACTTTGGGCCAAGTTCCTTTCAGAGCACTTGGATGTCGTTTCTTTGCTAGAAAGGGCACCCAATATAGTTGTTTTTTCTTTTTTTTTCTTTTTAGGTGTCTTTTAAAGTATTTTAAAGAATTCATTGAGTTCATTGCAATATTATCTCTGTTTTATGTTTTGTTTTTTGTCCAGGAGGCATATGGGACCTTAGTTCCCCAGCCAGGGATTGAATCCTTCAGCCCCTGCATTGGAAGGTGAAGTCTTAAGCAGTGGACCACCAGGGACATTCCTTTGCCTTTCTTTAATGGTCAGGAGAGCTGGCTTGTGGGATCTTTGTGAGATTTCAGTCATGATGATATATATTTAATAGTAGGGATAAGATGGATTTGTGAGGCCATTGTGAAGGGGAAATCAGTGCCAATGCACCATGAAGCCAGACTTGCAACTTTCCTTTGTTAAATTAAAGCTTTGGAGGGGACAAAAGTTGTTAAAAGTGCTAGACACTAGAAATTAATGACCATCATGAGCCAACAGTGTTGCATGTAAGACAATAGGTGAGTTATTGTTTGGTCACTGAGTCGTATCTGATTCTTCTGGCTCTTTATGACGTCATGGGCCGCAGCACGCCAGGCCTCCCTGTCCATCACCATCTCCCAGAGTTTGCTCAACTCATGTCCATTGAGTTGGTAATGCCATCCAACCATCTCATCCTCTGTCACCCACTTTCTCCTCCTGCCCTCAATCTTTCCCAGCATCAGGGTCTTTTCAAATGAATCAACTCTGCATCAGGTAGCCAAAGTATTGGAGCTTCAGCTTCAGCATCAGTCCTTCCAGTGAATATTCAGGGTTGATTTCCTTTAGGATGGACTGGTTTGATCTCCTTGCAGTCCAAGGGACTCTCAAGAGTCTTCTCCAACACCACAGTTCAAAAGCATCAATTCTTCGGTGCTCAGGTTTCTTTATGGTCCAATGCTCACATCCATACATGACCATTGGAAAAGTCATAGCTTTGACTATAAGGATGTTTGTTGGCAAAGTGGTGTTTCTGCTTTTTAATATGCTGACTAGGTTGGTCATAATTTTTCTTCCAAGAAGCAAGCATCTTTCCATTTCATGGCTGCAGTCAGTATCTGCAGTGATTTTGGAGCCCCCAAAATAAAGTCTCCCACTGTTTGCATTGTTTCCCCATCTTTGCCATGAAATGATGGGACCTGATGCCATTATCTTAGTTTTTTGAATGTTGAGTTTTAAACCAGTTTTTTCATTCTCCTCTTTCACTTTCATCAAGAAACTTTTATTCCTGTTTGCTTTCTGCCATTAGGGTGGTGTCATCTGCATATCTGAGGCTATCGATGTTTCTCATCACAGTCTCAATAGATGAGTAACAAACATTAGAAGAGTTAATGAGTTCTCATAACTTCTCACTGAGTTTGATTTATCATCCCCATTTTGTAAAGACAAATACCCAGAGATGTGAGTTAATTCTCTAAAGAATACCTTACCCAATGTGAACAGGTCCAGTTACCTGAATTTTTTCTCTAGAGAAATTGCCTTTCAGCAATTATTTGAGGATTGTAAAGATGCTTTTATTTCTTGCTCAATACTGAGGCAAAATATGGTAACCCCTCTCCTCCTATATTTAATTCTGTACATCTGTGCACTGCACCATGGCTCAGACATAATTAAGTGCCGTGCAATTTAGAGCAATATAGAATAGACAGTGTCATTTTTTTTGTAATTGACACTTCTCTTTAGGAATTGATATAACTAATTACTGTGCCCTTCAGTTGAAATAAGTGGGGCTCTTAGATATAAAAATGAATTTGCTAACTTGCCTCAGTGGCATTCATTTGGGTCATAGGAAATTAACCTTCCTACTGAAACATTTTTTTTTTTTCTTATATTCTAAAGAATCTGTTGGAAGTTAGGATCAGAGTAGGAAATGAATTTGTTTACTTGGAATATTCCTATGGGTAAAGAGTTGGACATTTCATGTTCAACTGTCTATATTTTTGCGTGTGCAGTGAGGGATCCTGAATACTCTTCTCTAAAGTTTTAAAGGAAAAACATGATTAAACAAAAGATGACAGAATTGTTGTGTGCTTAAACCTCAGCGGGCAATATTCTCTTTGTCTCTCCCTGGAGCCCTTTCAGAGCTGAAAGGTTTTCTCAGACAGAAAGTTTCTCACACAGGTTGGAGAAACAAATAAACAAAAATATGCCTAGGACTTTTGGCTGCATTGTTGACTCAGGGAAAAAGGATTTTGAACTGTTTTTTTTTTTTTTTTGTATGGGTTAAAAAAATTCACAGGAATAGCTGCTTCCATTTCGTTTAAAATTGTAAAGATAGAAACTTTCTGACATCCATTAATTTTCATCACCAGTCAGTGGGATTGGTAGATAAGCCCCTGTTACAGTCTCTCTCCCATCCTCACATCCGTAGCCCTCTGAACTTCCCCTCATTTTAATCTATCTTTTCTCCGGTTCCAATACACCCAACATGCAGAAGCACAAGGTGAGAAATGAGCATAAGGTAGAATATATATATATATATTTTAAAATCATATTACAGAGCAAAGGACTCCATGCACAGGCCGTGGTTCTTGATTCTGCACTTGGTCCGAGGCCAACTGTATTAGAGGTCTTCTTTGATTTGCTTTCCTAGTACCCTTTGCTTGAAGGCAGCACCTTTTGGAGTAGCATTCTGGGTAGGGAGCCACATCCTCGCTTGGTACAATCATCTGTCCGTGGAGGTTGCCGTGACCATGCACATGCTTTTATGGTACAGGCTGAGGACAACTCATCTCCACAGCTACCAAATTTCCCATCAATCAGCAGTCACCTCTCCCCTTCATCATGGGATCTGTTGCCCTAACCACTAGCCCGAACTGTATTCATGTTAGCCTCACCCTCTGGGGCAAAAAAAAAAAAGTGAAAGTGTTAGTTAGTTGTGTTAGTTGCTCAGTCACGTCTAACTTTTTGCAACCCTATGGACTGTAGCCGGCCAGGCTCCTCTGTCCACGAGATTCTTCAGGCAAGAATACTGGAGAGGATCTTTCCCAGCCCAGGGATCGAACCTGGGTCTCCTGCATTGCAGACAGATTCTTTCCCATCTGAGTCACCAGGAAAGCCCTGGGGCAAATCTCCAGGGGCAGAGGGATCACCAAATGGCCCTGCAGCCGTCTCAGCTGGCAATCTGGTGAAATGGTCCTTTAGGTCCCTCATCACAGATGTTCCTCTCTTGAGTGAAAAGTATTCAGTACAAACCAAAAGCATGGAGTTCTTACAGAGTTTGTTCCAGCCCTTTGCTGTGATCAGATATCTCTCTGCTTAGAGGCTCCCGCTAGCATGTTAGTCACATGTCCTTGGAGCTGAGTCAGATGAGGCTGATTGCTCATCTCCATGTTTCCATTTGCTTCCAAGCATGTCTGGAATGGATTGGGATTAGGCTCATCACTCCACCTTCCTGTAAAAGATCCTATGGAAAGGGGCACATGGATCAGATCCTTTGCCACGTCTGAGTTTCAAGAAGCTATCTAGAGTTATAAATGCAGAAATTTGCGATTGAGGAGGACATGGAGAAGCAACATGAGATTCGCCCAAACTCACTGTTTCCCCATTTACACCAGAAATTAGATATTATTTCCCCCTTCCATCCTTTCTCCATGCCTGTTATGCTCTCAGTCTCAAGGTTTAAGAGGCTGTAAGGTGAGCATGACTCTACTGTAGCATCCGTCTGCAGTCAAACCATTTTCCCAGAGAGGCTATGTTCTCACCCTCTCCACGCTGGAGACAACGGCTGGAGGAACAGAGGGCAGCCTGTGCGTCTGGGGTGCAAGCGCAGGGTGGGGAGGGCTTTTGGGTCTGCACTGAGGGCTGAGCAGCAGAAACACCAGTCTCCAGCTCACACACATCTCTCCAATTCATAACCTTTTTGCAACCCTATTCTCCTTACCTCCCCTGCTATGTTGAGTAAGAAAATTGATTATAAAGTAAGCTGGTGATAAAAAAAATCTATCTGCACCACTTTTAAAATTCCAATTATGAACAAAGTTGTACAAGATGACTGCACAGTGTAATTTTCATGTTAAAGATCTCAGAAGAGCAAGTGGAGTTTTAAAGAAGGAAGCCGTACATCGTAGGGATGAGAGATGGCCCCAGGTGTCTCTGTAACTGTTCATCTGATAAAAATCTGTTGAAAATCACTGTGGGAAGAAGGGAAAATCAGCACCCCCCAAACCAAAGGCCTTTGTGAAGTAAAATAGAAATAATAGTCGCCTTGAACTCAATGAGCCTGCAGAGTGAGCGGACTTTCTTATGAGGCAGTGAAAAGCAAAGGATAAAAATGAATGTTGAATGTGAACATGATGGTGAGATTTGACTTGTCTTGAAAAATGCAGCTGTCAAAGCAAGCATTTGGCAAGGCAGCCCGAGAGTAGCGTTCGAGTTTCAAGAATAGCAGGATTCCTCAGGGTATCAGATTTTCTTTAAGATCTGTCTCTGCTCTAGAAGTGCATTAACTTTTCAGCTCATTAGGACCCATCCCACTAAAGACCCACATCGTTGTCTGGGCCTCCGCCGAGAAGTTCTGCACTCTCATCAGTGTGCGTGATTCACAATATATCCAGGGGAGAGGTCTGCACGCATCCACTTTCAAGCGTTTCCCAGATGCCACTGCAGCCTCTGGAGAGCCCGAGGAAGCATCAGGTGGCCCGCCATAATGGGGAGACTGGCCCTTAAGGCAGGATTGAGGAACTGTCGACAAAGAGCCCATGTGTGCGTGCGTGCTCAGTCACTTCAGTCATGTCTGTCTCTTTTGTAACCCTACGGACTACAGCCCACCAGGCTCCTCTGTCCACGAGATTCTCCAGGCAAGAGTACTGGAGTGGGTAGGCGTGCCTCCTCCAGGGGATCTTCCCCACCCAGGGACTGAATCTGTGTCTCCTGCGTCTCCTGCATGACAGGTGGATACTTTACCACTGAGCCACCAGGGAAGCTGCAAAGAGCCCATACTGGATTAAATTGCATCCAAAATAGAGATCCAGGGGTCTTACCTACCAGTACACAGGAGATGAGAGATGTCTTGAGAGATGTGTTATAAAGGTACGCATTCATTCATTCACAGCTCCTCCTGTGTATGGTGTCAGCTATAAATTGGCACTTGCCATTTGCCTCTACAAGGATTAAATCATGAGCTGCTGTAGCTGCTGACCTGTAACACCCCCTGAAAGGAGTTCAGGGAGGGGAGCAGAAAGGAGGCGTTCTGTGCTCTGGGGAAAAAAACTGGCGGGACAGGTCTTCAAATAATTAGATATTTTCAGGAGCTGATTATATGAGCTCAATTCTTGTATTTCCCCATATTTAGAAGAGCACTAAAGTCCTTCATGGTGACACCTCTTCCTAGTGACTAGCAGAAACCTTCTGGAAAAATATGTGCTTGATATATAAATATGTATTCCCCCTTCACCAAAATCACATATATTGACCTTCCCCCAGTAGCTCTTTGGAGCAATTTTCAGAGCTCTCTAAGGTGCTGTCTCCCAGGCTGCAGTCCTCATTTTGCCCCAAATAAAGCCCAACTCACAACTCTCATGTTGTGTATTTTTCTTCCAGTCAACAACAGGAACAATGCTGTCTGTGGCTTTTTAGGGAAGTTTGTACCATGCACCCCCGTTGCCCTCTCACGTTTCTGCTGTATTATAATCTTCCCACTACCTGCTATTTGACAGGTGAGAAAATTCCGACTCAGAGTGGTCTCATTGGCTGGCTTGTTCTGAATGATGCATTAGTCTTAGGATTTGCAATATGGTGAGAAGTGAATGTTATTTGGCCATTAGCTAATTTTATTGCCTTCAACAGTGTCAAAAGTCATCCTTCAAGAAGAATAGCAAAATCTCATATAATATAGGCATTCATTGTGACAGCAACTTAATCCGTGTGTTGCATTTGCTTTAAAGTCAAGATTCCTTAAAGATCAGATTCCTTAGAGAGCTACTTGCTACACCATTATCTTGATGTTTTGGGGTGCCTTGTTTTTCCTTGGGTAAAGCTGTGTGTGTGTCCCTAGGCAGAAGCTCACTGACTGGAAAGGGCTCTTTTGTGTAATCAGGACAGGCTGCAGGTTTGTTTTCGTATATCTTTTAATTGAAATATAGCTGATTTACAATATTATGTTAGTTTCAGGTGTACAACAAAGTGATTCAAAGATAGATATACATATTGGTTTCCCAGGTGGTACGGTGGTAAAGAATCCACCTGCCAAGCAGGAGATGTGGGTTTGATCCCTGGGTCGGGAAGATCCCCTGGAGGAGGAAATGGCTACCCACTCCAGTACGCTTGCCTGGGAAAGCCCATGGACAGAGGAGCCTGGTGGGCTATATAGCCCATGGGGCCTCAAAAGAGTCAGACACGACGCAGCAACTGAGCACAGCAGCAAACAGCACCATAAGCCAGACACTGGAGTAAATGCTGAGGACATTGTGGTGACAGAATGGACCCCTTCTTGTGCTCTTGGAGTTGGCAACCTAGTGGGGGAGGATGAGCAATGCGATAAGCAATTAGAATTCAGTAGGGGCAGTGCCTGAAAAGCCTACTTAAAGATAAGAGCACGTGGTCTCCTGCTTCCTGTAAGATATTTTAGGCTTCCCAGGTGGCACTAGTGGTAAAGAACTCACCTGCAAAGGCAGGAGACTTAAGTGACTTGGGTTCAATCTCTGGGTTGAGAAGATCCCCTGGAGGAGGGGCATGGCAACGCACTCCAGTATTTTTGCCTGGAGAACCCCAAGGACAGAGGAGCCTGGTGGGCTACAGTCCATAGGGTCGAAAAGAGTTGAATACGACTGAAGGGACTTAGCACACACATAGGATATTTTACCACGTTGATGAATTGTAAGCAAGTTAATCAGGACAAAGAATAAATTATAGGATATCACAATGAAATCATTGTTTATTTAAAAGCTGACTTTCTGAAGGATCTCAAATATACAACATGGTAGAATTTAGTTTTAATAAATACAGCAACAAAATTTACTGGAAACCTGAAGTCACATCTTTTTGTCTAACACTATATCATAACTGAGCAGCTTTTGAACACATCAAAAGTATTTGATGCACATTTCCTGAGTTGTTTTGCAGATGTGAAAGTCCCCTCAAACAAAAGGAAAAGGTTAACTACTTCATAACCCTGAGCTCAAAGTCCCAGGCCTGCTGGAGCCCCTGTGACACCACCCTGTTGCCTTGTCAGCAGCCAGTCAGAGAACTATGTGCGAGCTGATCACCGACCTTGTGACTCCCCGCCTCACTGGGCTTTTAAAAATGCTTTGCTGAAATCCCTAGGGGAGCCCAGGGCTTTTTAGGGCATGAGCCACCTTCTCCTTGCAGGGCCCTGCAGTAAACCGTTCTCTGCTCCAAGCTCAGACATTTTTGATGTGCCTGGCCTACTGTGCGTTGGGCACACACACTTGTGCTGACAATATCTTATCATAACATCCACAAAAGGGGTAGAATTCCAAGTTAATACCCAGAAGTGCAGGGTCTGGGAGAACCTTAGCTCTACTCAGGAAAAGAAAGGGATTGGAAAGATGAGAAAAGAGCCCCGGGCAGTCCCAGATCTGCAGACGGGGTGGAGAGGATGAATTCTCCAAGGGGAGCAGAAACATTTAGAAGGAGGTTTCAGCAAATCTGAGATGAGGGGAGAGGTGAGGCCAGGTCCTGCGGGTGAGTTGTCCTTGACCTCTTGGCTCAAGTGCTCGTGTCCTGTCCTTCTCACCTGGACAGGCTTCCCTCTTGCTGCTGCTAAGGCTCTTCACTCATGTCCAAATCTGTGCAACCCCACGGACTGTAGGGGATCTTCCCAACCCAGGGATTGATCCCACCTCTCCCGAGGTTCCTACATTGCAGGTGGATTCTTTACCAATTAGTCACTGGGGAAGCCCTTGAAACACTGTCCAGGCTCCGCTGTCCATGGGATTCTCCAGGCATGAATACTGGAGTGGGTTGCCTTCTCCAGGGGATCATCCCAACCAGGAATGGAACCTGCATTTCTTATGTCTCTTGCATTGGCAGGAGAGGCTTTATCCACCACCTGGGCTTTCCGGGGCCGCCATAAAGATAATGCTGATTTCTAGAGGTGCTTGTTTGTTTACTATAGTCTAATACCTGAGCAGGCAATCACAGGGAGAGGAAAGATGTCTATACTAAACATTCTGGTTTGCTGTTAGGTATGGTCTACTCAACAAGGCAGCAAAGTAGAAAGTGTATTGTTTTAAAAATGTATCTAAAGTGCTAATAGCTGTATGTGAAAGAAAGTGAAAGTGAAGTAGCTCGGTCATGTCCGACTCTTTGCGAACCCATGGACTGTAGCCTACCAGGCTCCTCCCTCCATGGGATTCTCCAGGCAAGAGTACTGCAGTGGGTTGCCATTTCCTTCTCCAGGGGATCTTCCCTGACCCAGGGATTGAACCCCGAAGTCTTTTTTCCCCCATCTTTCATCATTTCATCTTCTTTCATCCATCAGCCATTTCACTTAACGGTTCTGACTCTTGGAGCACAGAACTATTGTGATCCCTCCTGAACAGACGATTGAGAAGGAAGAGTCAATCAGTGTTACACTATCTGCAAAAGATTAACAAATAGAGATAGGACATATTTTCACACTCTCTTCTCGTTCCGTTTCCTAGAAGGTGTACTCCAGTTTCCAGTATGGCCAGTTGTATTTTAAAAATGCACATCAGGGCATCTTAGTCTTCAGTCCACCGAGTCTGTTTCAGGGCTAAAACCTTCCTTGTGTTTTCCTGCAATGTCTAAATAGAAAGCGTTTGTTTAAATCTTATTCAACTTCCTAGAAATGAAATATGAAAGTGGATGAGAGCTGCAGTGCTCTCTGCTCCCCAATGCAAATGTATGCAAATTTCTTCCTATTAGAATCATTGTCTCGTTGTCATCCTCGCACGGGGCACATCAAAGCCATATGACCTGATTTTTGCACCTGCTGTTTAATTAAATTTACAAGGCAGACACACTCTCCACTCCCGGTGATATACAAATCCGTTTTTACAGCCACGGCTTCTAATTTACAAGGTAGTTGACTGCTGAGCTTCACCATCAATAGCTGCCCAACTGTTCTTTGTTACAGTGAAGATGAAAAAAGCAAGAAGTGGCTTAGCATTGGGCAGATGGATTAGCAGAAATATTACAAATCAGTTGCCTCTCTCCTCTAAGCCTCATGATTTTCATTGTGGAGACGAAATGGGAGATATGAATTGGGGTATTTAATAGCAACAGGAGTGGCGTTCCTGCTTTTGTTGATTTTCCCCTAATTCACAGGAAAGAGACATACAACTCCAGTTGGTGCCTCTGGTTACTTTGTAAATGGGGAAGTGTGTTTGAGAAACATTACTTTTTCCAGGGCTGTCGCAAGCTAAAAGTGCTTTCTGAAAGGTATTTATTACATCAGGATAATGCATCTTGAAATTCCCCCTGGACTTCTCTCTGTAGGGAATGTTGAGTCTCTAAATTGTATGTCCAGGTAATACAGAAGGAAGAAGAGAGCGCCATGCTCAGCTTTGTATTAAATGATCATTTGTTGCTGGGCCGACATAATTCTATTCTTAAAGCTGATGCACAGACATGCATTTGACTTCCCTGAGAGATGCCTCAGAAAGAACAGCCAAGGGAAGTATTTTAAGAGATAGCTGGAGCTGATAAGAAAGTGCGTCCTTGTCTTTTTCTCATCACCCAGCCCAAGGACTTAGGTGGAAGGATGATGCTATTTCACTTATTGTGTATAAAATAACTTAATCAAAGTAATATTTTATTTTCACCCATATGCTCTGAAATCTTGATGGGCTTCAAAAAACCATTTTTGTGAGACGTGGTTTTCTGATAAAGAGAGGTGAAATTCCCAGAGTCCATCCATAGGTGGCGCCAAGCATTCACTGAAGCAAATAACATTGCAAACAAGTTTGGAACAAGTCACATAAAATTCAAGCTTTGAGCTGCAGCTAACTGTGAGACAGATGGGTTGAGTCCCAGGCCTGCCCAAGAATAACTTTGAAGAAAATTTTGTTTTCTGGCAATACAGATGCTAACACACCACAGAACCTTTAAAAAGAATAAATATGTAGATGGTTCATAGCTTTCAGAATAATTTAACCTTCCCCCCCAATTTAAGATAGCATCACAAAAATAAAATGATAGAAGCTCTGTTTTTTGCCTGGAAAATCTTTTTTCAAGTATTTTTCGGTTAGTTTTTATTTATTAATGTTATATTGTTTCAGCCTCCAATATAGAGCAAAGAGTGAATGCATTTTAAAATAAACTAATCTTTGATGAGTAAATACTATTTAAACACAGAGTTCCATACAGGAAAATGTAATTGCCTGAATTTAGGTATTTTTGCTTCTTTGTTCTCTGGTGTAAATGCAGTCAACGTGTTTGCATTTGAGAACAAACGTACTTCTTACAGAATCCCTGATTCTCTCATGGGAAAGCCTCCTCATACCAGTATAGGTGGTGAAAAGTTTCTGAAAAACAGGATCCACTAAGCCATCGCTAAAAGATGAAGCTATAACTGTGAACAAACTTTTAAAACTAAGGTTTCATTTAAGCAATGACTGTTTCTGAAAGTCTTGGAATCAATATGTATGTGTTGGATTTGATGTGAGCTGAATACCCTTGACAACTTTACCTGCTCGGGTGAGAGGAGGCAGGGACAGCTGGATGAAAGGATCATGACTGATGGCAACTCCAGGTCCCTTGCACTGAAACGACCACTTCTGCAGGGAGGCAGTCAGCTAGAAAGGATTGAAGACAAAACACCCTATTACATACACTTATTTGTTGCCTTCAAGAGGCAGGGAAGGGCAGCAACATTTGCTTTTATGCATCCTTAATGCCAAGGTCATTAGTCCTTTTTGCTGCTCTGAAAGTGTACTTAACAGCTGGTCAGACAGGATAAGACCATCGCTGATACGTCTCAGTGTATAAACAGGCAGCATTCCTGCGAGGAAAGCAGGTTTAAAAGTGATTTATACGATGAAATCAAACTATTGTAGCTCGCTGTTTTTATTTCAGTACCTTCTCAAATGCAAGGGCAAAAAAGAAACCAAAATTTAAATGCCTGTTCTGTGCCACGTTTGAGAGAAACCAAAATTTAAATGCCTGCTCTTTGCCAGGTTTGATGTTCTCCTAAGTTATTGCCTATATATGTACATATACATGTATAAGTATATAAAGATATATATGTATATATATATATACTTATATATATGTGCATTGATAGAAGATTCAAAATCTTCAAACCTGAATCCCCAAACAGAGATAACTGATGTAAAATACTTTTAACTACTGTATTTTGATCTCCTTAACCACACAGGACATACTGTTTTCAATTTTTCATGTCTAGAACAAAACCTAAAACATCCTAAGGCAGGAGTCCCCGCCCTCGGGGATCTAATGCCTGATGATCTGAGGTTCTGTTCAGTTCAGTTCAGTTGTTCATTCGTGTCTGACTCTTTGTGACCCCATGGACTGCAGCATGCCAGGCTTTCCTGTCCATCACCAACTCCCAGAGTTTACTCAAACTCATGTCCATAGAGTCAGTGATGCCATCCAACCATCTCATTCTCTGTTGTCCCCTTCTCCTCCCACCTTCAATCTTTCCCAGCATCAGAGTCTTTTCCTATGAGAGCTTTTCCCACAACTTCAGCTTCAGCATCAGTCCTTCCAATGAATATTCAGGACTGATTTCCTTTAGGATAGACCGGTTGGATCTCCTTGCAGTCCAAGGGACTCTCAAGAGTCTTCTCTAACACCACAGTTCAAAAGCAACAATTCTTTGGCACTCAGATTTCTTCATGGTCCAACTCTTACATTCATACATGACTATGGGAAAAGTCATTGCTTTGACTATAAAGACATTGTTGGCAAAGTGATGTCTCTGCTTTTCAATATGCTGTCTAGGCTGGTCATAGCTTTTCTTCCAAGGGGCAATCATCTTTTGATTTCATGGCTGCAGTCACCATCTACAGTGATTTTGGAGTCCAATAAAATAAAACCTCTCACTGTTTCCATTGTTTCCCCATCTATATGCCATGAAGTGATGGGACCGGATACCATGATCTTAGTTTTCTGAATGTTGAGCTTTAAGGCAACTTTTTCACTCTCCCCTTTCACTTTCATCAAGAGGCTCTTTAGTTCTTCTTCACTTTTTACCATAAGGGTGGTGTCATCTGCATATCTGAGGTTATTGATATGTTTCCCATCAATCTTGATTCCAGCTTGTGCTTCTTCCAGCCCAGCATTTCTCATGATGTATTCTGCATATAAATTAAATAATCAGTGTGACCATATACAGCCTCGACATACTCCTTTCCCAATTTAGGACCAGTCTGCTGTTCCATGTCCAGTTCTAACTGTTGCTTTCTGACCTTCATACAGATTTCTCAAGAAGTAGGTCAGGTGGTCTGGTATTCCCATCTCTTGAAGAATTTTCCACAGTTGGTTGTGATCCACACAGTCAAAGGCTTTGGCGTAGTCAATAAAGCAGAAATAGATGTTTTTCTGAAACTCTCTTGCTTTTTCAATGATCCAGTGGATGTTGGCAATTTGGTCTCTGGTTCCTCTGCCTTTTCTAAAACCAGCTTGAACATCTGGAAGTTCATGGTTCATGTGCTGTTGAAGCCTGGCTTGGAGAATTTTGAGCATTACTTTGCAAATTTGTGAGATGAGTGCAATTGTGCAGTAGTTTGAACATTCTTTAGCATTGCCTTTCTTTAGGATTGGAATGAAAACTGACCTTTTCCAGTCTTGTGGCTACTGCTGAGTTTTCCAAATTTGCTGGCATATTGAGTGCAATACTTTCACAGCATCATCTTTTAGGATTTGAAATAGCTCAACTGGAATTCCATCACCTCCACTAGCTTTGTCCGTAGTGATACTTCCTAGGTCCCACCTTGACTTCGCACTCCAGGATGTCTGGCTCTAGGTGAGTGATCATACCATCATGGTTATCTGGGTCATGAAGATCCTTTTTGTATATTTCTTCTGTATATTCTTGCCACCTCTTCTTAATATCTTCTTCTTCTGTTAGGTCCATACCATTTCTGTCCTTTATTGTGCCCATCTTTGCATGAAATATTCCCTTGGTATCTCTAATTTTCTTGAAGAGATCTCTAGTCTTTCCCATTCTATTGTTTTCCTCTATTTCTTCACATTGATCATTGAGGAAGCCTTTCTTATCTCTCCTGGCTATTCTTTGGAACTCTGCATTCATATGGGTATATCTTTCCTTTTTTCCTTTGCTTTTAGCTTCTCTTATTTTCTCAGCTATTTGTAAGGCCTCCTGAGACAACCATTTGGCCTTTTTGTATTTCTTTTTCTTTGGATGGTCTTGATCCCTGTCTCCTGTACAACGTGATGAACCTCTGTCCATAGTTCTTCAGGCACTCTATCTATCATATCTAATCCCTTTAATCTATTTGTCTCTTCCACTGTATAATCATGAGGGATTTGTTTTAGGTCACACCTGAATGGTCTAGTGGTTTTCCCTACTTTCTTCAATTTCAGTCTGAATTTGGCAATAAGGAGTTCATGATCTGAGCCACAGTCAGCTCCCGGTCTTGTTTTTGCTGACTGTATAGAGCTTCTCCATTTTTGGCTGCAAAGAATTAAATCAGTCTGATTTTGGTATTGACAATCTGGTGATGTCCATGTGTAGAGTCTTCTCTTGTTTTGTTTGAAGGGGATGTTTGCTTTGACCAGTGCGTTCTCTTGGCAAAACTCTTGTTAGCCTTTGCTCTGCTTCATTCTGTACTCCAAGGCCAAATTTGTCTGTTCCTCCAGGTATTGCTTGACTTCCTACTTTTGCATTCCAGTCCCCTATAATGAAAAAGACATCTTTTTCGGGTGTTAGTTCTAGTAGATCTTGTAGGTTTTCATAAAACTGTTCAACTTCAGCTTCTTCAGCATTACTGGTTGGGGCATAGACTTGGATTACTGTAATATTGAGTGGTTTGCCTTGGAAATGAACAGAGATCATTCTGTCGTTTTTAAGATTGCATCCAAGTACTGCATTTTGGACTCTTCTTGACAACAAAGGCTACTCCATGATCTGAGGTGGAGCTGATGTAATAAAACAGAATAATACAATAAGATAAAAAAACAGAAATAATAATGGAAATAAAGTGCACTATAAATATAGTGCACTTGAAGCATCCTCAAACCATCCCCCACCCCCTTAGTCCCTGGAAAAACTGTCTTCTATGAAACCGTCCCAGTTGCCAAAAAGCTTGGGGACTACTCTACTGAAGGATCATGAACCATTCATGGTCACTGCTGTAATTTTACGCTTATTTGTTCATTATGTTTTGACTGATTAACAAGTGATGTGACTCCTAGAGCTAAACACTGTGGTGGGTACCAGAGAGGAAGCAGACATGAGCTCTGAGGTCGTTTTCTCTTATTGGAGCCAGTAGTTGAATTATGGAGATAGACTTAGGCAAAAAAAGGAAAAAGCGATCAAGCAAACTGTTTTCATCTTTCTCATTGCTAGCTTCTTTGTGGGCAAAGGGAGGCTTGGCAAAGTTGGGAGGATTAAGTAAGCGGAGTTCCCCTCACTGACCCATGGGGCCCACGTAAATGGGCTGTCCCAGCAGCTCTGCCTCGGTTAAATCGCCAACACAACCGGAGTGGCGCCCGTCTAATCGCTTCCACCAAAGGAGAGTGCTCCACTCAGAACAGTCACTGCTTTCTCTGCGACTAAGGGGCTGGTTATGGGAGACTGGGCAGCGGGACGCAGCTGTCCTGACCCCCAGGATGAACTCCCCCCACGGATACTGAGAGGTCTTCTGTGTGGAGCCCCAGTGACATATTTTCTGGACACACCCCTGCACACTCCCCCTTCTGCCCATCACTAGCTATGTACCGTGTGTCAGGGACACGCTAGGCCCCAAAGTGCAGCTTCCGCCTGCTTCTTTGGTGGGTGAGTGATGACACCAAGGACTCTAGAAAAGATGGTCTAGTGGTTCAAAGATCCCTCTATTGGGCTGTATAGGAAAAACATGGAAGCATAGATTTTCGGGGTCTTACATCCTGAGGTCAAATTCTAGGTCCTCTTCTTACTAGTTCTGTGACCTGAGGCAGTCTCTGCAATAATGAGTGAGTGAGCTTTTAAGTGCTCAGCCCGGAGGCACAGTGGTAAGGAATCTGCCTGCCGATGCAGATGCAGGTTTGATCCCTCGGTCGGGAAGATCCCCTGGAGGAGGAAGTGACAACCCACTTCAGTATTCTTGCCTGGGAAAATCCCATGGACGGAGGAGCCTGGCGGGCTATAGTCCATGGGGTTGCAAAGAGCTGGATATGAATGAGCACGTGCATGGACACAGGCTGGTGACAGAGTCCGTGTTCTATGTGTGTGGCTAGTTCCCTTGTATTTCTCTCCTGAGCTGGCGTGTTAACAATAATGCTGACCTGATGGGTGTGTGGTCTAGGTTCTGTCCAGTGCAGTAGCATCTTGCCCATTCACGTCCACGTGTAGACACAACTATACAGACCTATAGAGGAGACTGCACTGAATTTGGAGTTCAGACTCTGCTCCACACAGGGGTCCTTTCCATGAGGCCCTGCAGACAGTGACCCTCACCCAGGAGTCAGGGAACCTCAGCCTCTGCACGATGTTTACTTGGCCCACTAAAGCTTCACTTTGGGAGTGTTTACTATTCTTATTTATTTCACCAAGTGCACATGAGTGTGGACTCAGTTGTGTCCACCTCTTTGTGACCCCATGGACTGTAGCCTGTCAGGCCTCTCTGTCCATGAGATTCTCCAGGCAAGAATACTGGAGGTTATGCCCGCCTCCAGGGGATCTTCCCGACCCAGGGATCAAACCCATCTCACCTGTATCTCCTGCACTGCAGGCAGATTCTTTACCCGCTGAGCCACCTACTAAGAGATCTCCTTATTACATCTCCACGTCAGTCCTTATGCTGGTTTCTAAGGAAAACAAAATCCTCCCTCTACTGGATGATGGTCTTGTAATATCTCAACATATTCCTGCTGTTAAAGAAAATTGGGGGAGACCTAGGTTCAATCCCTGGGTTGGGAAGACCCCCTGGAAGAGAGCATGGCCACCCACTCCAGTTTCTTGCCTGGGAAATCACACGGACAGAGGAGCCTGGTTTGTTACAGTCCAAGGGGTTGCAAAGAGTCAGACACGACTGAGCAACTAAGCATAGCACTTTGCCATTATTTCATCTCTACAAAATCTTCTTTTCCCCCAAACCACTCCTCTCCCCAAGAAACATGTATTTAGAAAAGGAAATCTGGCCCCACTCTGAAGAATGAAAAACACACACACAAAATAGCAGATGACATTTGGGTTTTGATCTGTGCTTGGTCAATGCTCCAGGTACCTGGTCCCCTCCATCCAGTCTGTGTCATGTGAGACCATTTCATGAGCTGACAGATGGGAAGACCCAGGTAGAAAATCTCCTGTCTTTCTCCCTTGTCCCCAGCATCTATTTATTCACTAGATTCCCCAGGAGCAGTGAGATCCCAGCAAACCACAGGGCAGATGGTCTTTGCTGGCCAAGGGGCTTGAGCATTCAGGGGCCCCTTGTCCTGTATGTCCATCATTAAAACTGTAGGCTGCCTCTACAGAATCTTATTTTGGAATGGTGTAAGCATGTTGGCCCTTTGGAGGAAACCATAAATCTCCCTGGATACACAGGAACAGAATCTCACAGAACAGAAAGATGAACTCTTGCCAGTCTGATGTTTCATCTCAACCTGACCATCTGTGTTCAAACAGAAACTCAGGCTGCCATGCTGTATGAATGCACAGCAAAGAAGCACCCCACTGAAGTCTTCTGAGGCTATGACATTCTTCATCACTATATTTTCTGGTGCGCTATGATGACAGCTACTCCTTCCCCCAATTTCTCTCAAGTTTAGCCCCAATTCTTGCTGTGGAATCTTCTCATACACATGAGGGGAGCTAGGTCAGATGAAAACTGGACATGAGGAAGTGACCTTATTGCTTACCAGGAATATAAGCTTTGCAGGCAAGAAGAATTTGGGTTGAATTTAGATGCAGGAGCACAGCTGATGAGCCTGAGACTGCTCTGGGCTTCCAGTGAACTGTAGTTTCACCATCATGATAACATCAGAAGTGGTTGAAACTTTGCTGGTCAAATTAATCAGGGTCCTGCATTGATGGGGGCTTCCCTGGTGTCTCAGACAGTAAAGAATCTGCCTGTGATGCAGGAGACTCAGGTTCAGTCCCTGGGTTGGGAAGATCCCTTGGAGAAGGGGATGGCTACCCACTCCAGCATTCCTGCCTGGAGAACCTCATGGACAGAGGAGCCTGGCAGGCTACAGTCCATAGGGTTGCAAAAAGTTGTACATGACTGGGTGACTAATACTACACTTTCATGCACTGATGAGTCAGGTTCTGGAATGCTAAAGAAACTGCAGGAATGTGCCTTTATCAACTTGTATTCAGTATTGGGGGCTCTTTCTTCCTGGTGATAGCCTACAGTGGGCCCATCTCAAAGACTAAGGGAAATGCCTGGCTAGGGCTGCAGGACCCCAAAACCATAGCTGGCTGGTGGTTGACCAGAGCTGCAGCTGAGCTAGTTCTCACCCAGGGAACCAACAGACAGCTTCAAAAGATTTTTTGTAGATTTGGATTGAGGATGCTGGGCTGCTGCTGCTAAGTCACTTCAGTCGTGTCCGACTCTGTGCGACCCCATAGACGGCAGCCCACCAGGCTCCCCCATCCCTGGGATTTTCCAGGCAAGAACACTGGAGTGGGTTGCCATTTCCTTCTCCAATGCATGAAAGTGAAAAGGGAAAGTGAAGTCGCTCAGTTGTGTCCGACTCTTAGTGACCCATGGATTGCAGCCCACCAGGCTCCTCCGTCCATGGGATTTTCCAGGCGAGAGTGCTGGAGTGGGCTGCCATTGCCTTCTCCATGGCAGGTATCAAACATGATGATTCATCCAACTGCTCGCACAACTTTCTGAAGCAAACAACTATCATGTGCCAAATATACTCCAGTTCAGCAGGCTTTACGAAGAGCTATGATAGGCTTATGTTTGAATAATACAGTTGGAGGATGCACAGAAAAATCACTGGAATGGGGTAAGGCAGGGCATTTCAAAGGTAAGGCCACAAGTGCACAGCCACTGCTCAGAGTTCAGAGAGGGGAGCATGATCCCTGAGCCCCAGTGATCAGAGAAGTATGGGCCACCTGAGCCAGACCCCCAGGCAGGGTCCCCGGCTTGGCTTTCCTGACCCCAGGGAGCTGAGCAGGGGGCCCTTGAGCCAGGGCCTTTTGTCCTGGAGCTGCCCTGTTTTCAACAGCAAGTGCTTGAAGATTAAGCTAATGAGCTTCCCTGCGGTTGATGGTGGGCAGCCAGGGCCTCCTCCCTGGCATCCAGCCCTGGTTATTTTTCTCTTGAATAAAGAAACAGGCTGTCTACCATCAGGTGGAGACCTAGGTGTCTCGCATAGCCTCAGGTTGGAGAACATCCTTGCCTCGGGTGACAGATGGCCCCTCACTCTCCATCTCCCAGACCTCCGGCCCCAGCCATACCGCACATACGACACGGTGCTCACAGCCACTCTGTCATCCTTTCCCATTAAGGTGTGACAGGCCTCAATCCATCCAGCTGCCAATCCAGCTTCACAGCCAAGCTGCAAAGAGAACCACGAGGCTCTCTCCAGGATCTGGTTCTTCTCCTCCCGGCCGAGACTCCAGGAAGCATCTCTCAGCAGCTCAGCCAGAACTTGAATTCTCAGTGGATAAAGTGCTGAGCTGACCCTGTGATGCCGTTTACCCATTCCTGCTCCTCTGTGGAATTCTGGTGCACGTCAATATGGACTCGAAAATCTCAACAGAGCTCGACTCTGTTTTTGTTTAACGCAACTAAATTTGAAGGAGGTGTGTTGGTGGGTGAGTGTAGGTTTCGAAGGAAAACATTTCCTATTTTTGTGGGATACTGTATGTCAGGTTTTTATTTACCATTCTGTTGTTTATTGTGCTCTTTTCGTTTTTATTTTCTGCTTTGTTTTGCTCCTAGTAGCAAAGCAGTTGAGAGTGATGTCAGTTTTAAGACGGCGGAATCCTGTCTTCATTGTGGACTTGGAAAAGAATCCCAGAGTTGCTCATACAGGAAAATGTTGCTGTGGCAGAGAGCCACTGAAGGACAACACAGCACCTGTTCATCCCCTTCTGAAAAATCAGAATGCCTAATACCAGTATGCTCCAGGAAATCTCCCTATTTCCCAGCCTTCTCCCAGTACAGATGGCCATGTTGCTAAACTCTGGCTAATGGACAGAGGAGTCTGGCAGGTTACAGTCCATGGGGTCAGGAAGCATCAGACATGGCTGAGTGACTGAACACACACACACACACACAGTGGGGCACAAACACATGGTCTGCGTGATCTGGGGGTTATGGCCTATGGAGGGAAGCTCCTTCTACCACCATCTTGTCCCCCACATACTTCCTATACCATGAGGATGGGGAAGACACCTTTGAGAAGGCAGAATGATGGTTTACCGGTATCTCGTCTCTGAAGATGATGGAGAACAACCGTATCAACCCTGGACTACGTCTTGGTCATGAAAACATTAAATCTCGTGGGTTTAAGACACCAAGTTTAAGGTTTTCTGTTACAGGCAACCATATATCCCAGCTGACATACCACTAACACTTCAAAGTTACTTGCAATGTATTGTAAATTTTTTTGTACATTGCCAGCTCCAGAAATGCCCATTCTCTACCGATGTGTGGCATCTTAAAATAAATGGTACAAATGAACTCACTTACATAACAGAAAGAGACTCACAGACGTAGAGAACAAACTTAGGGTTGCCAAAGAGAAGGGATAGTTATGGAGTTTCGGGTGGACATGTACACACTGCTATATTTAAAATGGATAACCAACGAGGACCTGCTGCATAGCACAGGAAACTCTGCTCAATGTTATGGATGGGAGGGGGGTTTGGGGGAGAACAGATATATGTATATGGCTGAGTCACTTTGCCATTCACCTGAAACTATCACAACATTGTTAATCAGCTATAGCCCAATACAAAATAAAAAACTTTTTTTTTTTTAAAGAAATACTGGTTCTCTAAATGGATCACTACAGATGGTGATTGCAGCCATGAATTAAAAGACGCTTACTCCTTGGAAGAAAAGTTATGACCAACCTAGATAGCATATTCAAAAGCAGAGATATTACCTTGCCGACTAAGGTCCGTCTAGTCAAGGCTATGGTTTTTCCTGTGGTCATGTATGGATGTGAGAGTTGGACTGTGAAGAAGGCTGAGTGCCAAAGAATTGATGCTTTTTAATTGTGGTGTTGGAGAAGACTCTTGAGAGTCCCTTGGACTGCAAGGAGATCCAACCAGTCCATTTTGAAGGAGATCCGCCCTGGGATTTCTTTGGAAGGAATGATGCTAAAGCTGAAACTGCAGTACTTTGGCCACCTCATGTGAAGAGTTGACTCATTGGAAAAGACTTTGATGCTGGGAGGGATTGGGGGCAGGAGGAGAAGAGGACGACAGAGAATGAGATGGCTGGATGGCATCACGGACTCGATGGACGAGTCTGAGTGAACTCCGGGAGTTGGTGATGGACAGGGAGGCCTGGTGTGCTGTGATTCATGGGGTCGCAAAGAGTCAGACATGACTGAGCGACTGAACTGAACTGAAATGGAAGAAATACCCAGGTGCCACATGCCTTTGCTCAGCTCCCATCCAATTACCCATGAGAACACCTCCCCTATGCACAAACCTCGAGGACAGCTGTGTTCAAAGATGCGGTGGCATACCTGATGGACTGTCCACTGGAGGGGAAGATCTTGCAACTGAGCTTGAAATGGAAACACCGGAAAAGAACAAGCCCCTTAAGCAGCCATCAGTGGCATCTCTTCCACTTTAGTTGGGCTTCTTCAAGGAAGGATGATAGCACAAAAATGCCAACTCTTATCTTCCTTGGCCCTCCATGCAGTCTGTAATCAGTCATGCCTGCTACCTGAAGACTCAGTCACACTCTGTTCTCCTGATCAGTCAAGAAGGTCTGACCAGGAAGGAGGCCCTGGAATCTGTGTTAAAGTCTATTACCTGGTGGGACTGAGGGCAGCCTGTCTACCTACTGCTGTCTGAGTCTTAGCTTCCCTCTAGCATCCCCTCAGCTACCCAGGCTCTCTCCCAGAGTATCATCTCGGAGTGTACACCTAGCACTTCAGTACCTGCCTCATCCCCAGGTCCTTCTACTGACCTTTGATCACCTGTACATCACTCGTCAAACTTTTCCCTAGGTGGCTGCGGTCTGCTTGCTTGTCCTTAATCCACAGATTTATTGCCTGCCAACTACAAGGTATATTCTGGGCCAGATGCTGAAGGTGATTCAGGGTCCACCTGTCACCCGAGCTCCTTGGCTGTGTCCCCACGCATGACGTGGTTTCCCACAAATACTGTGATAACTGTGACCGTGTCTCCTCCTCTGGGCTTGGCGTGTTGGATATAATCCTTTGGGGTCATTGCTGCAACTGGGTCCTGTTTACAGTCTGTGATCCGCCTCTTTTCCATCCCTCCAGCCCACGTTGCTTATATCCTAGTCATAAGCCACGCCATTCTAGTACTTTGCTGAGCAGAGTCTTATTGGTTTTATCTTGAAGCATGGCTAGCTCCTTTCAGATCAGAGGGATGCCTGGTTCATTTTTAGAGCGTGTGGCTCTAATCCATTAAATGCACCTGTGTTGAAAAATAACTGACCTGATTGTAAAACACAATAAGCACTTTACTGGAGCACTCGCGTGTCTTCCCGTGGTGAGGGGGAAAACGGCTCTGTGACTGGTGGGGACTGGGGCTGAAACAAAGGAAGGGGGCATGGTGGCAATAGCTGGGAGGCACTCTGTCACCTGCATGCAGGGAAGTGGGAGGAATGGGGCAGAAGCAACACCAGCCCCCAGCAAGGACTCAGGGGGCAGGGACCCCCCAAAGGGTGGGAGAGAAGGCCTAATACTGACCCCTTCAACTGTGTAGTTAGAAACAGAGAGGGGCCTGGTCAGTGAGTCTGGCCAAATAATCTATTGCAGTTCTTCCCAGCACTGTCTTAGATGCCAGGAGAGAAAGGGGGCATTTACAGGCCACAGAGCCCCTGCCTCACATCCTGACAGCACCACCTGCAGATCCCTGGAAGGGCTGTGCACTGGGGGACAAGGTGAGGCTTGTCCCAATAACCGGAAACTGGAGTGACTGAGTTGCTCACCAGTTACACTGCTGCAAAAACAGTCAGGCATAACTTGACTACACTACCCTTTCTTCTTTCAGAACCTTGATTCACTCACATGGACCCTGTCTCAAAATATCAGCCTATGCCAAGGGTCCCCTCCTTCTGTCCTCCCTTAAGAATGTCTGAGCCCAACACATCAGCAATCAAAACTGGGCATTCATGTTCCTTAATAAAAAAAGAAAAGAATTACAAGTTGTCTATATAGTTGTCCCTCACTACATCAATGAAACTCAGATGTGTGTTCTATCACAACAGGTTGCTTAGTTTGCGGAAGGCATGTTCCATCATTTGGAGAATTCAGCAAAACCCAGCTACGTCTCCCCAGCTGAGACTTGGACCACAATTCTTGATGCAAAGCACTTGTGTGGGTGTTTCTCCAGACTTTGTTCATCTCTTCCTCTTGAGGTCCCTGGCCCACAGTAGAGATGAGTCCTATGTGGGGTCTCTGCTTTGATTTTTGCCGAAGCTTCAACACTTTATTTTGTACCAGGAAAGCCATATTTCACTTGTGGAAGTCTTCGTTCTGATTGGAATTATCTTGGTGAAATTTTGTGCACCCGACCTGACTTTGTCCTGCCTTATATTGTCAAGAACATCGTTGAAAAGAGAACAGTCCATAGAGAGAATGCCGATAAATGCCAATGGTGTAACAAAATCAATCCCAAGAACTGAAAAGATGAAGGTCTCATCAGCCTGCTGCCCCTCCTTGGACAAACAGTGTCAGGCCACTGCCTGAAAACTGTAGGGTGTCTGTTTTGCCTCCATCCTGTCTGCCTTCCTGAGAGCTGACTTAAAAGCTGAAATCTTTAAAAATGCCTCAGCGAGAAAAGGCAGATTGTCAGGTCTGTGGTCAGAAGCAGTCCTCTTCTGCTCAGCTGGCGTGAAACAGGAGGCTCTAAAGGATGCACTCGGCCAGTTGCTGATCTTTGACATCTTAGCTAGGCTGGATGCCTGACCCAGATGTTGAACCCACTTCTCTTGCATCTCCTGCATTGTCAGGCATATTCTTGACCACTGTGCCACCTGGGAAGCTTCTTAAAAAGTAGCTCAATGTCATCAATTGTAATTTCACCAAAGATAATACAGGGGACGTTCAATTTGACCAAACTCTCCATCTTAGAAGTACTTCAGGACAAAAAGACAGTGCAATCCCTAGTATTTAATGATCTGTCTTTAGCATCTGGCATGAAAAATATTCTAAAAGGATTTCAGGCTCAAAAAAATGGCTTTATTAAGGTGGTCTCTGAGGGAGAATTTAAGTCCCAGCTTCCAACTCCTCCTTTAAACTGACAAGAAGTATCGTTAAATATTGAGGGCCAAGGCCACAGTTTTCTTATCGATACACCAGTGTTCAAATTTTGTTAATAAATCTAACCCCTGGGTCCATCCTCTTCCTCAGAGTTAATACCAAGCAGCGGGCATCATCTCCATTAGACTCAGAATCTTCTTGTGCCCAGTCAGGGACGGTTACCTGGGCCCTTTGATAGAGGAGGTGTTTTGCATTGTTGCGATAGCAGCCACAGCAGAGATCAAATTGCCAACATCCACTGGATCATCGAGAAAGCAAGAGAGTTTCAGAAAAACATCTACTTCTGTTTTATCAACAATGTCAAAGCCTTTGACTGTGTGGATCACAATAAACTGTGGAAAATTCTTCAAGAGATGGGAATACCAGGCCACCTGACCTGCCTCTTGAGAAATCTGTATGCAAGTCAGGAAGCAACAGTTAGACCTGGACATGGAACAACAGACTGGTTTCAAATAGGGGGAAAGGAGAATGTCAAGGCTGTATATTGTCACCCTGCTTATTTAACTTATATGCAGAGTACATCATGAGAAATGCTGGGCTGGAAGAAACACAAGCTGGAATCAAGACTGCTGGGAGAAATATCAATAACCTCAGATATGCAGATGACACACTCTTATGGCAAAAAGTGAAGAAGAACTAAAGAGCCTCTTGATGAAAGTGAAAGAGGAGAGTGAAAAAGTTAGCTTAAAGCTCAACATTTAGAAAACTAAGATCGTGGCATCCAGTCCCATCACTTCATGGCATATAGATGGGGAAACAATGGAAACAGTGAGAGATTTTATTTTATTGGACTCCAAAATCACTGTAGATGGTGACTACAGCCATGAAATCAAAAGACACTTACTCCTCGGAAGAAAAGTTATGACCAACCTAGACAGCATATTAAAAAGCAGAGACATTACTTTGCCAACAAAGGTCTGTCTAGTCAAAGCTATGGTTTTTCCAGTAGTCATGTATGAATGGGAGAGTTGGACTATAAAGAAAGCTGAGCGCCAAAGAATTGATGCTTTCAAACTGGTATTGAAGAAGACTCTTGAGAGTCCCTTGGACTGCAAGGAGATCCAATCAGTCCATCCTAAAGTCCTGAATATTCATTGGAAGGACTGATGCTGAAGCTGAAACTCCAATACTTTGGCCACCTGGTGCGAAGAAATGACTCATTTGAAAAGACCCTGATGCTGGGAAAGATTGAAGGTGGGAGGAGAAGGGGACAACAGAGGACAAGATGATTGGATGGCATCACTGGCTCTATGGACGTGAGTTTGAGTAAACTCTGGGAGTTGGTGATGGACAGGGAGGCCTGGCATGCCACTGTTCATGGGGTCACAAAGAGTGGGACATGACTGAGTGACTGAACTGAACTGAACTGATATCAGCCATCCAACCTAGCTGGGAAAATTGTTAGCAAATATGACTGTTAGAGTGAAGGTTCCTTGTAAGCTCCAATGTGAAGCTTATGGATTTCCCTTATTTATGCTCAGGTAATAGTTAATATGGCTTTCCAGGTGGCAGAGTGGTAAAGAATCTACCTGGTAATGCAGGAGATATGGGAGACATGCATTTAATCCCTGGGTCAGGAAGATCTACTGGAGTAGGAAATGGCAACCCACTCCAGTATTCTTTCCTGGGAAATTCCATGGACAGAGGAGCCTGGTGGGCTATAGTCCATAAGGTCACAAAGAGTTGAACATAACTGAGCACAGGGCAACAATAGTTAATATGGGTATAGACTTACTAATACTCTTGTGCTCAAATCAGACCCAAACTTGAATGGGGTAGCAGACAGATCATAGCATATGTGGAAGATTTTAGCTATAAAGTGGAAATAATAATAGCATCGGTACCAACTGAATAAGATCCCAGTGAAAAGAACTTAGAAGAATGTGTGGCACCCAACACATTCTTAGTCATCACCATCATTGGAAGGATGAAAGGGAATGTTGATTCTAAATCCACTTTGTGCATTGGAAAGTCTCATGCCAATGAGAGTGGTACCATCTGATTCAGTCACAGAACATGTTCTTCACAGACATAGAATGACATCACTTATCTTTCCAAATCAGACCACTGACATTCTTCCTGTTGAATCATGGAAATTGCATACATCACTTTATATCTTGTTTAGAGTAAGTAACCAGATACAAGGAGATATGAAAAGAACTCCTCTGTGATCATTATTTGAAACACTTTTAATTTCTTTTAAAAATGTATTTCTATTAGAAGTTTACAAATATGGCTCCCCTACAAATTCAAAAATCAAAACATGACATTTTCTGGAAAAATATCCCTAACATGTCCAAAGGTATATATAAATCACTTGGGTTTGTGCCGTATGAAAAATCACCCAGTTTCCGTGCCCAGGATAATTTTGTTCTTATTTTTGCTCCATTAACCAATCGATCACATAAACTTGATCTTTTCCCTTTACCTCTCTGTTCTTCAGTTTTCTCATCTGTAAACCAAGGAGGCTGAAGATAAAAACTCTCAGGTTTCAGCCAGTTCCATTACTACAAACCAGTGATTCTGTGAAACCTGTTTATCGTGTCTCACCTCCAGGTGAATTACCCTGTGTTCTAATGCCATGGTAACCCAGGTGCAATTGCACTTCACTGCAATTCATCAGACAGCACACAAACAGTGCCCAGGCAACAATGCTGGGTATCAACCCAACAGGTGGGTTTTACTAAAGATGGATTCCAGGTTCAGCATTTAAAGCGACAGGTACATTAAACAGAAAAAAAGAAAAGAAAGGTAATCCTTGTATATTATAGAACCAATTAACTCAGAATTCAAGAATGAAATGTCATTATCACCATGAAGAGATTTCTCAGTATCTATCACACCTTTATCTGAGGCTTTGGGGCTGGGAACCAAGATGAGCCCTTTTACTGTGAGGTTAAGTCACTTCTGTGACTACAGACCACACGTTCCTGATCTTCCTCTGGGTTCCATATCTGACATCGAAACACTGATTAGAGAATTGCTGCTATTTCCTTGGAGCTGGGGGAACGGCAGTGCTTTGCTGGAAGCCTGGTACCTTGATTAATGTATAGCACCCATCATTGAAGAGCAGCAAAAACATATATTATGCTTTTCTTGATTCTAAATATATGTACTTTTAATCTCTGTATTCAGTCTCTGCAACAACTCGCCAGGGAAGAAAATCAAATTGCATACTGTACACATAAACCTCAAAAAGTACTGATTACTGATTAGAGAAAGGAAAAAAAGTAGGATAGAATTGCAAAGCAAACCATGAAAAGGCATAGATTTGAACTGTTAAGATCTTATTACCATATTGCTGCTCTCAGGGAAATGAAACACATCAATATATATTTTAATTAAAGGACGAAATATTCAAGCAAATTCCACAAAGTTCTTAGTCAGCACCTCTATAAAAAAAGCTTTTATTTTATCTTTGTTGAAACCAAATGCAAAGTGATTTATTTGCCTGGAAATTTATGATTTGTGAGGCTGTATAAATCAACCATTTGGGAGTAATTGCTTCAAGGGGAAGACATTTGTATTTGGTAAGGCAAGTCAGGGTTTTGGAAGAAATTCATTAGCTTTATGGGAAACTAAAATGCTTGCCGACAAATGAAATACAAATGTATGTTCCGAAGCTCTATTTCTGGAATGAACCATTTGAGGAATTGCAGTGTTACTTGAGATGCATTAAAGAAAACATACATATTGTGTGACTTTAAATGCCGCCTCAATAACAATGCTAATAACCTTTCTTCCACTCTTGCTAATCAAATAGTTTTCCTTGAAAATTATATTTTGTTGGGATTGAATACAATATTCTATGGGTCTAAATTACTCTCTTAATTAATTACTGATATAAGCTGAGTCAAATAGAGCCAAGTCTTTATTTTTGGAAATAAGGTATAGAACATTTTCATGGTTTGTCTCATCTCAAATCAAAGAGATCTGCTCCTAAATAGAAAAACATATTATTAATACTACCTATCTGAGGGTAAGTCTGGCCATATGGGATATATGGAAGACTCTTGTGAATCTGAGTGAATGCACATCATTTTGTTCATCTGCTTGATTGTTATTTCAGAGTCAGAAGTGAAGATGTCTTGCTGTTGCTGTGTATACAGCAAGAATACCTTAGGTTCAGGCACTGTACAGAGACTCAGAACTGAGGGCTTGCAGACCCAGAAGAGACAGTTTCTGAGGACGACTTATTTGCTGGACAGATTCACTGACTTACTCAGAGCAAGGGTACAAGGTTGGTGGGGGATGTGGTGATCAAATTCCATAAAATGCTCAGGGTATTTTTATTTTCTTTAGTTTCATCCTTGCTTCTTTATATCAAATGTAAATTCTCCAGAAGTTCTAGGATGGTCAATGTTGCCGCAAATAGAGGATTGGCCTGAGGGGTCGTTCTGTTACATCCTGGGAGGTCTGCATACCAAGCTGTTTCAGAGCATCCCCGTGGTCATAAGGCAAATGGGACCCACTGACCTAGAGACCCTCATGTGTTTACAACCTCAGAGCTGGAGAACCTTCCCAAGCGATTTTTTTATTTTTTCCACGACAGAAGTTTCTGAAGGGAGGATTTGATGATCATATGTAAAAGCTCTCACCCACACATGTTTTTAATTTGAGCGTCCATCTTGAACACTTTAAGCTTCAGAAACTTAAAGGAATATAATTTGTTTATTGTCCTAAGTTTACTTTAGCTTATTAATTTCTTGCCTTATGCCAAGTTTGGAATATTTTATGGTGTCAACTTGGAATTGTAATGAATGTGTGTTCTGTTTTCAATTTATTTATTTTTTAAACTTAAAGAATGACCATTTGCTGGCTGTGCTGGGTCTCCTTTGCTGTGTGGGGTTTTTCTCTAGCTGCGGTAAGCGCAGGCCACTCTCTAGTTGCGATGTGTGGGCTGCTCGTTGCGCTGGCTTCTCTCATTTCAGAGCATGGACTCTGAGTGCACGGGCTGGTAGCTGCGGCACGTGGGCTCCGTAACTGTGGCTCCCGGAATCTAGAGCAGACTCAACAGTTGCGGCACAGAGGCCAAGCTGCTCTGTGGCATGCGGGATCCTCCCGGATCAGGGGTGGAACCTGTGTCTCCCGCATCGGCAGGTGGGTTCTCTGCAACTAAGCCACCAGGGAAGCCCTCTCTTTTCAGTTTAATATGATAAAATCTTACTGGGCTGCTACCATAGCTGCTGTACCAGGGTAAGACAAGTCAGTACCAGGCTCAGGGAAGTTTTCAGTCTAACGAGGGACGCAGATTATACATAAAAGGATTTGGTACTTGCTTTCGATAAAGAACTGAAGAAGTGGAGAGAAAGTTGAAGACTTCTGATTTGGGGAAATGGCTGTCAGAGCAGCTAGAACTCAAGACAGAGACTTTGGTCTAGATCCTGAATGAGTTTTCAAGGGGCAGGCATGGGAGGGGGCGATGGGGGTACACTGGGATATCACATCTTGTTTGGTTTTTCTTTTGGGAATCACTCAACAGGCTATGAGCAAAAGGACAAAAATAGTCACCTGAATTAGAATTTGTCACCATCATGATAAAAATAGATGACATATGTAAGTCAAATGGGGAGTTGGGTGTTTTGTGTTAGATGCTTTGCAAAGGATCATTGCTCATTCCTTCGATATTTTAAAATCTGAGAAGTCTAAAATTTCAGCATGTAGCCCTTTCATACTGTGAAATTAAAAGGCACTTATTATCTGTCAATATTTTTGAAATTATACTAATTACTATGATTTTGATTAGCACAATTCTACTTGGTTCTTTCTTCCAATCACTTGTTGATTTTGCATAGTGGCTCATTTTTTTCAGGTAGGTAGTTTTGGAACCTTCTTTTATCCTTTAACCACTAAGTTTACAACCTCCTTCAGCATCTTGTCTTATCATTTCAAGTACTTGAGATGCTAATTGTCCTTTTTCTGTGTCTGCTGCCTGTGTTCCGGTGGAATCCCTCACATGTGTAACTGTAGGTCCTGGTTCCGCCTCCGATGGGAATCTTCATGAGGAAGACGCTGTTGAATGATTTCCAACTCGTTTCTATGGAGGGTGTCACCATCCTGGGCTACATTTTCTATTTTAATAACACTGACTCATAATTTGAGTTTTCTTTCATAATGAGGGAAATATAATTTGGGAGCCCAAGTCTATGTGAAGTCATGGCTTAGTTTCCAGTGGATGTTTCTAATGAAATACACTGTTCTTCCACTGAGGGCAAGCTCATCTTCTCTTTTTTTTCTCTTAAGACTGTTGGACAGGTTTCACTGGTTTTCATTTCTCTTTGTCAGTGGCGCTTTGGGAGTTCTGGTTTTGTGCAAGGACATTATTTCTGGTCCCCCACCTCTCACGGGCTCCAGGTTTGTCCCCCACGTGTGTGTGTGGTCATGAGGGCTCAGGACTCTCCTGGGGCTGCAGAGGCTCCATAATGACACGAGTGATACTACTCGAGTTTCATGCTCAGCCGGTCAGCTCCTTCTCCATGTCTGGTAGCTCAGCATAGTTCAGTCACTTCAGTTGTGTCTGACTCTTTGCCACTCTGTAGACTGCAGCACACCAGGCCTCCCTGTCCGTTGCCAACTCCTGGAGTTTACTCAAACTCATGTCCATTGGGTCAGTGACGCCATCCAACCATCTCATCCTCTGTCATCCCCTTCTCCTCCTGCCTTCAATCTTTCCCGGCATCAGGGTCTTTTCAAATGAGTCAGTTCTTCGCATCAGGTGGCCAAAGTATTGGAGCTTCAGTTTCAGTATCAGTCCCTCCAATGGATATTTAGGACTGATTTCCTTTAGGATGGACTGGTTGGATCTCCTTGCAGTCCAAGAGACTCTCAAGAGTATTCTCCAACACCACAGTTCAAAAGCATCAATTCTTCAGTGCTCAGCCTTCTTTATAGTCCAACTCTCACATCTATACATGACTACTGAAAAAAACAAAGCTTTGATGAGACGGACTTTTGTTGACAAAGTAAAGTCTATGCTTTTTAATATACTGTCTAGGTTTGTCATAGCTTTTCTTCCAAAGAGCAAGCATCTTCTGATTTCATGGCTGCAGTCACCATCTGCAGTGATTTTGGAGCCCAAGAAGATAAAGTCTCTCACTGTTTCCATTGTTTTCTTATCTGTTTGCCATGAAGTGATGGGACAAGATGCCATGATCTTCACTGAATGTTGAGTTTTAAGCCAACTTTTTCATTTTCCTCTTTCACTTTCCTCAATAGGCTCTTGAGTTCCTCTTCACTTTCTGCCATAAGGGTGGTGTCATCTGCACTGTCTGGTCATAGCGAGTTTCTTTTTTATGGCAACACCACCAGGTGCAGCTAGTGGTAACGAATCCACCTGCCAAAGAAGGAGATATGAGATGCTGGCTTGATCTTTGGGTGAGGAAGATATCCGGGAGAAGGGCACTGAAACCCACTCCAGGATTCTTGCCTGGAGAATCCCATGGACAGAGGAGCCTGGTGGGTTACACTCCATGGAGTTGCAAAGAATTGGACATGACTGAAGCAACGCCTGCACCTAATCCTTATAAATAAACTGAAGTCATCTTTAAGAGAGGGAAAAGGCAGCCTATAGTGGTGGGAGATGTTTATCAAGGGGGTATCAAGGAGCCCAGAGTGGCTGAAAGGGAGGAAGCAACAGGGAGAGGGGAAGTCAGTGAGGCTTCAGAAGAGTTTGGGGAGCATATCATAAAGGTTTTCAGGGCTGAAAAGTTGGACTTAATTCTGAATGAGAAGGGAGATCACTCTTGGTTTTGAGGAGAGTTGTGGTAAGGTCAGGTTTAAGTTCTAAAAGAATCACTCACCATATGTGGACAAAGGGCTATCAGGTCAGTTCATTTCAGTTCAGTCACTCAGTCATGTCTGACTCTTTGTGACCCCATGGACTGCAGCCTGCCAGGCCTCCCTGTCCATCACGAACTCCCAGAGTTTACTCAAACTCATGTCCATAGAGTCAGTGATGCCATCCAACCATCTCATTCTCTGTTGTCCCCTTCTCCTCCCACCTTCAATCTTTCCCAGCATCAGGGTCTCTTCAAATGAGTCAGTTCTTCGCATCAGTTGGCCAAAGTATTGGAGTTTCAGTTCCAGCATCAGTCTTTCCAATGAATATTCAGGACTGATATCCTTTAGGATAGACTGACTGGATCTCCTTGCAATCCAAGGGACTCTCAAAAGTCTTCTCCAACACCACACTTCAAAAGCATCAATTCTTTGGTGCTCAGTTTTCTTTATAGTCCAACTCTCACATCCATACATGACTAATGGAAAAACCAAAGCCTTTACCTTTTTTGGCAAAGTAATGTCTGTGCATTTTAATATAATATCTAGGTTGGTAATAAGTTACTCCTGCCTAGGTTACTCCTTTCTTCCAAGGAGTAAGTGTCATTTAATTTCATGACTGTAGTCACCATCTGCAGTGATTTTGGAGACCCCAAAAATGAAGTGTGCCACTCTTCCCACTGTTTCCCCATCTATTTGCTGTGAAGTGATGGGACCGGATGCCATGATCTTAGTTTTTAAGTTTTTAATCAGGTAGGAGGCCTTCGTAATAACCAGGCACAGGATGAAAGTGCCTTGGACCAGAGCATTTAGTGATGGAGATGGTGCAGTCGTGTTTGATTCCTGATGTATTTGGAAAGACAGGATCTTTTGACAGGCTGAACATGTATTCTAAAAGAAGTAGAGGAATCCAAGTAACATCTAGGTTTTTGGCTTTAGCAACTGAATAGAGTTGCCAGAAACCGAGATGGGAGATGACTTCAGATGAAACAGGTTTTGGGGAAGAATAGAAATCTGGATTTGGGTATGTGAAGCTGGAGAAATAACTGGAGATGTTGGACCGGCAGTCAGATAGATGAGTCAGGAATTCAAATGAAACAGGTGAATTAGGTCTTTAAATCTGAAAGAAGTCTGGTTTTTGATTGATATTTAAAGCCTTTAGGGTGAATGATATCACTAAAACACAGGGATGGGTAGAGAGACGATCTGAGGATTAAGCCCTGGGCATTCAAAGACTAACAGGTTGGAGAGATGGAGACAAGCCTGAGAAGGAGCCCTTGCTGAGGAAGGAGGAGAACCATTGCAGCGTAGAGTCCTGGAGACCAGATACAAATTCATTCTTCACGTGACTGTCTGAGCAGCTAATCTAAAATGCAGATCTTATCTCATCACCCTGCTGATGGCTTGACAGGGGGCGCCCCTATCACCTGCAATGTTTACACACATCAGCCTGGGCTTCAAGGTGGTCTATGACCTGGAGACTTCCTACCCTCTCTTTGTCCCCGCTCACGGTCCACTCCCTTGGTTTACATTTCAGCAGCAGAAAACAATCTGTGTGTTTCCACTTCTGGGATGCCCTTTGTCATGTTATTTTGTCTTCTCTCAGCTGGAACTGCCTCTCCTCCCTCATCACTTTGCCCAATTCTTTGTCAAGCAACATTCAGTTCATCAATTAAGTCTCTATTCAAGAATAATCCTATTTTCCAGGAGGCTTCCAATGCTAGAATGGTTGACACATTACACCAAGGGCAAATTCTTTTTTTTTTTATTTAAACTTTTTAGTAGATCAGAAATATATGTGGAATGAGTAATAACAATTGAATAATTGGGCTTTTTCTTTTTACACTTTGGGTGAATTTAACTTATAGTAAACTAAGATGCTTTAAGATATATCTCACTTTTTGGGGGCAGTTTTATATTGGAAAGTCAGTGAAAAGGAAATAAGATTAAAATGGTATTTTATGTTACTCTAGTTAGTCTGAAACAGTCTGAGAATGCAAGTCCTGAATGTTTATTTTTGTTGTTGCTGTTGTTTCGGCCATGCCTCCTTTCATGTGGGGTCTTAGTTCTCCAGTCAGGGATCAAACATATGCCCCCTGCATTGAAAGTGAGGAGTCTTAACCACTGGACTGCCAGTGTTTACAGAGGAAACTGCTCACAACTCACAGTATCCATTTGCAGGTACCAGTTCATAGACTGTGACCAGGCTCTGAACCATCGGCTTTGTGTCCTCAGTGAGACAAGGAGCTTGCACAATCACCCAAACGCGTAGCATTCACACTCCAAGGCTGTTCACACTTAGCTCAGCTGCCATGGGTTTTGTAACCAGACTTTGCTGACGATTTACATCGTGGCACAAACTCATCTTCCTGTTTTGAACAGCATCGTCCGCTTTATTGTTCATTTTATCAGTGGGGAGACTGAGGCACAGTGAGAGTCACATAACCTGCATAAGTCACAGAGCCGTTTGCTGCACTCCTGTCTGTGACTCCTCGCTCCCACCCACCCTTTGGACTCCTTCTTAGATTTGTCTTCGGTTTTAATCATCTGACTTAGCTTTTATTTTAAAGAAGTTAAGTTCATTGCTCGTCCATACTATTCTTCAGGTTTATCTTTCCCAGAAAGGCTTTTTTTTTTTTTTCCTTCCCCTTCTTCCTGGTGGAAAAGAATCAGCATGTGTTGTGGTATTATTATTTAAATGTTTATAGTCTGCCATTTTCCACACACCAAGTCCCCAGCAGCGCCGAGTCAGACGGCCCCGCGCAGGTATCGTCTGCTCCATCTGGTCCTCGCCTTGCTGCAGGCGGGCCCCTGTATGGTGCAGCAGCTGAAGGCCCATATGGTCTCAGGTGTAGCCCCAGGTAAAGCATATTGCAGCCTGCCAGTCTGCAGGCCCGAGGCAGGCGTTGCTGCCAGGAGGCACACATCTGAGTGAAGTGGCCACCGCTGTGCCCAAATCAGAGGGCAGAAGGTGTTCTTGGCCTCTGGGATGCCCTGGCCTTCCAAGACTGGTTGGGGACCAAGAAGCCATAGTGAACTGCAAATGTCAGTGCCCAGCAACATCCAGAAAATCTACCCTCCCCATTCCCTTCTCTCAGTCCCTCCAAGGCAGGTGAGGAATTTTGCGTTGGCCTGGTGGTAGAAAACATAGATGAGGGGAATCACGTGCACCCAAATCTCAAAGTGAGGTGTTGACAGTTGAGTCTTTGAATTTGGCCTTTTTATTTTTGGTGTTTTGCTCTTTGTTTCATTTCTAAATGTCTAGGAAGACGACCATATTCTGAAGGGAAATCTGGTTTGGGGTTGAGAGTGCTTGTTCTTATTTTAGTCTGGATTTTATCAATAAAGTCAACACATAATGAATGAGCTGTACTCATTATTCTTTGAAAAATAAGAATTTCACCTGAAGTGTTAAAATTCTGGTCAATGGCAGAGAAAGATAACAAAAGGGATGTGCGTGTGCAGTCTTTCAGCCATGTCCAACTCTTTGTGACCCCGTGGAGCCTGTGAGGCTTCTTTGCCCGTGGGATTCTCCAGGTAAGAATACTGGAGTGGGTTGCCATTTTCTCCTCCAGGGGAATCTTCCTGACCCAAGGATCAAACCCACGTCTCCTGCATTGCAGGCAGATTCTTTACCCCTGAGCCACTGGGGAAGCCCACAAGAAAGACCATTTGCAGTGATTTTGCCGTGAGGTCAATCCTGACAGCCTCTCAGAAGGGCTGCCCTTCTTGGATTCTCAAACGGGTCACCTTTAACAAAGATGTCACCTCTGGACCACTCCTCAGTGGCTTTTCATAGTGGGGATGCAAAAAAAAAGCCCTTATTATCACACTTTACCATTCCAGATGAATCGCTGGGTCTTTTAAAGTAATTTTTAAAAGTCATCCATAAGGCCTGAGGATAACTCTATAATGAAGCTTCCAAGGGTACTTAAGGAGTTGGATTACATTTTTGGTGTGAAATTGGCTAGTCATTTTTAGAATTCTCAGAATTTAGTTGAAGCTCCCAAGGCAAAGAAAATATTAATGTACATCTATGTGTAAGCCTTGAAAAATGGACAAAGCAAATAATTTTAAGAATGCTCATTTTTATAAAATATACATTGAAAAGCATATTTTACCTCCCAACATTCATAAACTCATGTTGTCTTATGGAAACAAATCCATTTACTTTGTGAAACTGCACCTGTCCAAACTTTACCAATAGCCAATATCCAGGTGCATTAAAGGGAAGATTTTAAATTACTTTCACTGCCTATGCTCCTCAATGTGCTGAGAAAACGAGGATTAAACCACTCAAATATTTAGGGGGTGACATAATTGGAGGGTTGAACTCAAGGAGCGAGGGCCAGAGATGGGATACTAGCAGAATTTTACTGGGAATGTGCATTACTGGAAATGGGAAATTGAGTCTTAAGTTGATAAATGGTGTAGGATTATGCTGGTGGCTCAGAGGTTAAGGAATCCGCCTGCCAGTGCAGGTGACTTAGGTTTAATCCCTGAATGGGGAAGATCACTTGGAGGAGGAAATGGCAACCTACTCCAGTACTCCTGCCTGGGAAATCCCATGGACAGAGGAGCCTGGTAGGCTACAGTCCATATGGTCACAGAGAGTCAGACACAGCTTAGTGATGAAACAACAGCTACAAGGATAATGAAAGGATATAGCAGTGTATAGTTCTAAGCAAAGTAAAACATGTAAGAGATAATAATGTAAAAATAGAATATTCACTATTTTTATAATTATCTGCAATTTACTGATGGAGGAACTAGGGCTCAGAGCGGATACTTGGTTTTTCTGACACCACAGAACCCTAAAGCTTGAATGAACCATCACATACAGTCACTGCCTCCAGTCTTTGGAGAAAAAGTTAAAGGAGCACTAAGGAAAACCTGGGTTTTGAACCCAGTTTTTCAAAGAATATCCAACAATTCAGTACAGTATTAAAATGTTTGATTTAGGTGTGCCTTGCCAGTCATTCTGCCTGTAACTAGATATGTAGGAGGCTGGAGGGCATCAGAGCTGGGAGTGAGTCCTGGACTCTGGCAATCTGAGGCCTGAGGTTGCAAAGGTGGGTGTAGCCTGTCTTCCACACAGAGTGTGTTTACAGGATGGTGGTGAGGTTTCCATGTCACATGATCCAGCTGTGAGATCCAGATTCCTGTGAGCAGCCTGACAACATGAGAGTAAATCCTAATGGAAACTATGGACTTGAGGTGATAAACTGTGCCCCATAGACTCGTCAATTATAGCAAATAGACCATTGGTGGCAGGTGGGGGATGTGATCATGGGGGTAACTGCCGTGTGGGGGCAAGTATGTATGGGAGCTCTGTAGTTTTCCCTTGATTCTTCTAAGGGCCTAGAATATAATAAATAGTGGCTCAGATGGTAAAGAATCTGCCTACAATGCAGGAGATCCAGGTTCGAATCCTGGATTGGGAGGATCCCCTGGAGAAGGGCATGGCGATCCACTCCAGTATTCTTGCCTGGAGAATCCCATGGACAGAGGGAGCCTGGTGGGCCTACAGTCCACGGGGTTGTAAAGAACTGTACATGACTGAGTGACTAACACACTTATTGATTTAAAAGAAAGAAAAGAAATTAAGGTTAAATGTAAAAATACAATCTCATTTAGGGTGTTTTCTAGTGTAAAAAGAATGCTGAGGACATCTGAGAAATGACCTTGGAGAAACTATCTCAAATCAGACTATGTAACTCATTTTGAATGTTAACAAGGTAATCAGGTGGGTTCTATATTTTTTATTACTCTCTAAGCAGATAGCAATATTATACTAGTTCATCTCTGACTCTGAACACATTGAAACAGGAAACTTCTTTTTCTTCGCATGAATTATTTGCCTGTGAAGTCAGTCTTCAGTAATGTTGGGGCATTAATGCAGTCAAGACTTCACTAACGATGCCTTGCCACCGGAAGATGCCTAGGTTCTGCAGACCCAATGCAAAGCAGAGTGGTTATAGTCAACGAGACTGTGCTACACACTTCAGTATTACTAAGATACTAGATCTGAAATCTTCTCACCACAAAAAGGGAAGGATGGGACTTCCCTGGTAGTGCAGTGGATAAGAATACACCTGTCAATGCAGGGGACACGGGATCAGTCAATCTGGGAAGATCCTACTTGCTGCAGAGCAACGAAGCCCATGACCTCACCTACTGAGCCTGTGCTCTAGAACCCAAAAGCTGCAAGGGCTGAAGCCCACGTGCCCTAGAGCCTGTGTTCCACAACAAGAGAGACCCCTGCAGTGAGAAGCCCCTGCACCGTAAGAGTAGCCTCACTTGCCGCAACTAGAGAAAGCCTGCGTGCAGCAGTGAAGACCCAGTGGAAACGAAAAACAAAGGCTAAAAAAAAAAAAAAAGGAAAGAACGATTATGTGACTATGATAAAGCTGTTCACTAAAGCTATGGTGGTAATCATCCTTCAATATATAAATGTAACACATTGACATGCTTTACCCCCAAAACGCTACATATAAATTATATCAATTTAGAAAATGTGCTTTATTTCTTTTTCTTATTTCTTTTCTTCCCTTCTCAAGGTCCAACAGTGAAGAACATCTAGATTTCAAGTCCTCCCACCAACTAACCTTTTGGGAACTTTCCTTGTTCACCTACTATGGGCAACCCAGGGCAAAGGAAGTTTGTTTCATGTCCTCCCAGCCTTTAGACTCCTGTTTCCAGGATTAAAACTGTAATTCAGGGAGTCTTTCACTCTGAGTCCCTAGCTACATATATTTCCCACCTTCTCTCGTCTTCTCACACTTCCCCAATGACTATACCTTCAACATGGGCCTTCCTCACCCAGAACCAAGCGTGATATTCTCAATATTTATAGTACAGCCCACTCTGCTACTAAAATATTCCTGACAATACCAAAAAGAAAATAACATCTGCTTTCCAAGAAGTGTATGTTTTTGAAATCCACCCAAAAATGCATTTTCCCTTGCACCTCTGTTGCCTGTGTTTACACTGTGAATATCTTAGCCCACTTATTTGTGGGGTGCTGCTATCTGAGAAGGGGTTTGAGAACACCATTAGCTCAGAAGGTTCTCCTTGAGACCGCCTTGCTTCATGATTCACACATTTCATTGAGTCCTGCTGAGATGAAGGGTTAATTGCTTTTGATAGCCTCTGAGTGGCAGAGAAACTGGTCTTTTGGAGAGGTTCATGCTGTGGTTCAGCCTCTTTCCAAACAAAAGCCTGGGTAGCAATGTTATCAAAGGTTTGCAGACAGGGACTGTGGAGGAATGCTACTCGACAGGTGTGGAGAGAAGGGGCTATAGTCTGGGATTTGGGCTTGTGGGCACCTGGTTTCCTGATAATGTTCATTTCTGTGCTGTACCCACGTGAGTCCTCAGCCAGGGCACAGAATGGTATTATTTCTAATATCACTCCCAAAGGATATCAGTCCTGAACATTCACTGGTTTTACCACCTGATGCAAAGAACTGACTCATTGGAAAAGACCCTGATGCTGGGAAAGACTGAAGGTGGGAGGAGAAGGGGATGACAGAGGGTGAGATTGTTGGATGGCATCACCACCACAATGGACATGAGTTTGAGTAACTCTGGGAGTTGTGATTGACAGGTAAGCCTGGTGTGCTGCAGCCCATGGGGTCACAAAGAGTCAGACATGACTGAGCGGCTGATCTGACCTGTTGCAGAATAGAAGGGTAATTACTAATAAGAAAAGAAAATTCTGGAATGGGAACAGGAGGTTTGATAGGAAGACTTGAAGAAAGGGAAAGTAAGACCTGAAGAGAAGGAATAATTAGGTATTCAACCTTCTTGGAAATCGTTGAAAGCCTCTGGAGCAGGAAGCTGGTCTTTAAAGTGGAGGTGCAAAGTTATATTCCTGAACAGAGGTATTAAGTTACAGGTAATGTTATGACTTTGTTCATGCCCTTCCTGAATTATTCTTCAAGGTCTAACTTAATGATGTAACCTGCTCCAGTTCTCAAAATGAAATCAATCTTCTACTCATCCAAGATAAGGTCTGTCTCTGTGGGAAGGCTCTTATGTCATTCAGAGAACATTTGTGGCCCACACCTGGTTGGGGCACTCTTCTTTTCCTCTTGGAGTCCATCCTGGAGTGGGTACAGTCATGTACACAGAATAGGAGCTCAGAGAGTGTTGAAGTGATTTTACCATGGATATTTTGAATGCCAATGATGGAAGAGCTCTTGGAAACACAGTGTTTCAGCTTCCCCACTTAGAGACAGTGAACTTTAGAAGAGCAAAGATGATGAGAGATGCAGGCAAAGAACAACTGATCAGAAAAAATCCCCCAAAGGCAACTCAAAAACCCTCACAGTAAGTGCCACAGATGGGATGAAAGGCACGAAAGAAGGGTATATTCATGTGTCAAATATTATTTTCTTAGCAGAGGTAAAATTAATAATCTAATATAAAGATTTGAGAACAGAATACTAAAAATGAATCTTGAAATGAGACACAGGCATTCCTTTTTATATCTATAACTATCTTAAATCCTTCCTAAAGATTATTGCAGGGGATAAAAGCAGATACTTGAGTAAGAATTATTGTGAGCTCAGTCACTCAGCCATGTCTGACTCTTTGGGACGCCATGGACTGTAGCCTGCCAGGCTCCTCTGTTCATGGGATTCTCCAGGCAAGAGTCCTGGAGTTGGTTTCCATTTCCACCTCTGGGGATCTTCCTTACCTAGGATTGAACTTGCATCTCTCCTGTCTCCTGCACTATTACTCGTATACTCTATTAGCTCAGGAACTCCATGATATCAGGAGTCTTGCCATTCATCTCTGCATAGCTGCTGTCATGCTCAGCTCTCCTCTATCATACGGTTGTGGGCACACACAGGCCCTTTCCTGACACAGTGCCTGGTGCAACACCGGTGCTCAGAAGAGTTTTAAGTAAAGGGAACTATTCAGCCATTTAACAAATATTACGAAGTTACTTGGAGACAATCCTTTGCTGGTGCTTTCACAGTAAGTAACATGAAACATCTGCCTAATGGAGTTCGTCATCTAGTGGATGCAAATACATTTTCTGTTTGTAATTTTCAGTGAACTATGATAGGTACCTGGCCTAAGGGGATCTCCAAGGAAGAGTTAGTTAAATCTACTCAGAAAGGTGCAGTAATCTGCACAGATCAGACAATCACACCATATTTTGAAGTGGGAATTTTCCAGGTAATCTGGAAAATATCATCTACTGTGGAGGAAACAGTAGAAGTGATATTGTGGATGCAAGGAAATCAAGTCAGTTAATCCTAAAGGAAATCAGTCCTGAATATTCATTGGAAAGACTGATGCCGAAATTCCACGACTTTGGCCACCTGATGTGAAGAATCGACTCATTGGAAAAGACCTTGATTCTGGGAAAGGCTGAAGGCAACAGGAGAAGGGGATGGCAGGGGATGAGATGGTTGGATAGAATCACCAACCGAATGGACATGGATTAAAGCAAACTCCAGGAGACAGTGGAGGACAGAGGAGTTTGGTGTGCTGCTGTCCATGGGGTTGCAAAAAGTCGGATACGACTTAGCGACCGAACAACGACAAGAACGACAGCGTTGCGGATGCCGAGTGCAGAACGCGCCCCACTGTGCCAGAGTGGCCAGTCTACTGTGTGCATGCAATAATCCTACATTTCTGGATTATGTTGGGAATATGGAACTCACACTCATCTCTGTAGCCCCAGAACTTTCTAGAAAAATGCCTGGTGACTAGCTGGCGCTTTGTAAATGCTTGCTGGATGACTACGCAGCAGCAGATGAACGGCCCCAAAGACACTGTTGGACCATTTGCTCAGTTCCTCTTACCTCATTTTAAGAACTTGGCATTTAACCCGATCTCCCCACATATGGCTTATCTACAATTGGGGGTAAAAATCAAAAAATTGTGCTGAAGTGACTTAAATTTCTCAGAAGAGAGCAGATGGAGATTTTAAATAGTTGTGGAAAGAATGTAATGGGAAAGAAGACAATGGCAAGAAAAAACCAATGCTTTCTCTGAGGCATATGTCTGGGTGAGGTCGCCAGAGGGATTGGCTGCACTCTGGACCAACCTCTTCCTGCAGTCAGTCCCCAAGGACTCTGACACTCAGTGACATTCACTCCAGCCGGCACGGAGAATGTGACAGGCAGGCCTATTTTTAAAAGGTGGCAGTTGAGTTGAATTCATGTCAAGAGGAGAGAGGATGGATGGCGGGGTGGGGAGCATGAAGAAGAGAGAGGAGTTTTAAGAGGCTGCGTGAGAAGCCCGTCAAGACTTCTGGGGAGGTCTTTCCTGTTTGGGAAACAGTCAGGGCAGAAATGAAGTTCAAGTTCTATCTAGTAGTGCTTTCTGTCCTGACTACCGTCCACAGCCTCACACTCAGCGTGGGTTTTCTTTGAAAGCGGACAGGGCCAGACAGTGGGGACATTCTGGGGGTCCTGGATATTGTGAGACCACAGAGATGCCTGGAGGAATCCTCAGGGACCCTCAGCCCAGGGCCACCGTCACACTGGATGAGGACAGACATTGCTGAACAACCGGTGTGTGTACCTGTGTTTGCAGGGGAGCGGAAGGGGTATGCGAAGGCAGAGAGTTGGGGAAGGGGCTGATATTCTGAGCACAGCCCCTGCCGTGGCAGCTGGTATTGACTGAACTGTCAATAGGCATCTGGGCTTAGGGTGGAGTTTAGAATCTTAACTTATCCTTAGTCCAGAGAAATTCCAAGGTTCAGGGGAAGAAACAATAAGCAAAAATAACAGAAAAATTAGACCTTACTTTTAAAATAGCTTGAGGGATATACCAGAAAAAAAATGTAACCCTCTCATAGACTTCATTTCACATTAGCTAGCTTCAACAGTTTTAAAAAATAGTCATGTTAAGAAAATGTCAGAACAGCAAGTAGAATGGTAAAATCAAGGTCATTCACCTGTCTACTCAACGAGATACATTTTCTCCTGCATAGGGACTGGATTAGGGTTGGGAACCCTCATGGAAGAGCTTTGGCTTATAAAAGCATGAAAAAGACAGAGGAAGTGGCTGGCTGGGGCCCTTCTTCTAGGTGTCGGGGAGTCTTAGCTTATAACTCCAGTTTTCTGGAAATTTCTGAGACTCCAAGTCTTGGTTTGTGGGTTTGGCATGGTTGAAAATAGACGATATGGGTATGAAGTTTACTATCATGTGTCGACATCTTTGGACTCAGGGAGTCCAAGGAGCTGGGCAGACATTGTTTCTGGGTGTGTCTGTGAGACTGGCGTTAGATTAGCAAGTGAGCAGCTTCCCTGGTGGCTCAGAGGTAAAAAATACACCTGCCAATGCAGACGACATGGGTTTGATCCCTGGGTCGGGAAGATCCCCCAGAAGAGGAAATGGCAACCCACTCCAGTATTCTTGCATGGGACATCCCATGGACAGAAGAGGCTGGCAGGCTACAGCCCACGGGGTCACAAAGAGTCAGACACGACTGAACACACACACACACACACACACACACACACACACACACACAGTTTTATTGGAATTTTAACATTTTTGAATTCATAGACATCATGAGATATGGTAACTGATCCTCTTTCTCTCTCTGGTGATGCGGCAGATCAACTCAATAATCTTAGACTTGTATACATTTTATAGCCTGGTTACAAATGGGTTTTCTTGAATATGGCTGATGTTTTGGGATTAGCTGCTTTTAAATACAGTGATGCATGGATTCTACAGCATGCTCTGAATTGACTTTAAAACATGAGCCACTCTGATTGAAATTTCAGGTCACCTACCAGAAATTCTGTACAGTACCTTGCAAGGAATAGGGCATGGATTAGATGAAGGAGCTGTCAGCTGAACATTCATGAGGGTTTCAAATATAAGGGACCAAAATTAGGAGGGTAATTTATCTAAGACATACTCAGCTCCTAAACCCCTAGTTCCTAAAATCATTACTAAAATCTTCCATGCAATTCTATGTGTCCAGAATCGCCTATCCTCTTCTGATTCACTTCCTTTGAAATTTTCTGTCCAGACACTTTCATCTTTTATTCTGCTCCCCCAGAGAAGAGAAAACTCCAGGAACCAGGAAGGTAGGGCTAGGTGGGCTGTCCCTGAGAGGCAGGCTTATCACTGGTCTCTGGATCTCAGTTTCTCACTTGCATGGGGAGGGCCTTGGACCAGGCATTCCCTCCAATGCCCCCTGGCTCGTAGAGCTGACATCTATGTTCCAGTTCAGAAGGGGAACACAGGCCAGGCATCATCGCCTGTGCCTCTTACAGCTCAAGGGGAATTTGACATTATTCAGGAAACAGGCTCCGGTGAGAGTCATCAAGACTGAATGCCCCCACCCTCAGTTTTTGCAGTTGGGAAGTACTCAAATGTATATGTCATCCCTGATTATTAAGACTCCTCATTATTGTTGTTTTTATTGATTTTTAAAGTGTGTTCATTACTCAGCTTCAAAATCCATTACAAAGAACAAATACGTATTTAAATATTTATTATTATCCGAGATTGTGGTCATACACTTCCTTATCCACCCACTTCCATCTGCTCTGTGATTGACTGAACAGATGGGTGTTGCACCCAGTTCCAAAAGCCAGAATACAAGGGCTCTGTGTTTTATACTAAAAGAAACTATGTAACAAAGGCAGAGGAAGGATGCAGTTTTATCATTTCTTCTTTTAGTTCTTTCCTTATTAGCTGAGCAGGAATTCTGTGTGTTTTTGAAACTCACTATAGTATGTCAAAGAATACAGCAGAGGAAATCATGGCTATTGAATTATTTAGCTCTTCTCCTGGGTTTCTTTGCTCCATTTGGCAACATTTTTCACCCAGTCTTCCAAGCTAGAAGCCGTGTTGCTACCTTAAACTCCCTTGCCTGTTTTCATCCACCTTGGTAACTTGATTATCGAATTCTAAGCACTTTTAAATCTGCAATACTGCTGAAACCTATTCCCCTCTCACCAATTTCCCTGGCTTCTGCCATACAGTTGAGGCCTGCAGCTCTTCTCTTCAGTGTCTCTTCTAAATCTCTAATTTTCTATTAAACAGAAGTATGCAGAAATGCCCTGGAAGGTCAGAGGGAGAACAAGTGATTGCATGGCCATTTTCACAAAACAGCACAGTCTTGGGCCACAGCTTGGGTGCACAGGTACAGGGCTAAGAGTGGCCAGGACCTTATTTCCTGGGAGGCAGTTTGGACCAGCTGTAGTAGGCTCCAGGGCACCATCAGGGGCTTATTGAGACAGCAGGAATCACACAACTGCTTCTATTATAACAAAGATGGATCTACCAAAGAAACAGAGAAAGGACTGGAGCGGGGAGATTAACTATCACACAAGTTTAGATGAGCCATTCTCAGAAGCTGGGCTATGAGAGTGCTGGTGCACACAGAGAAAAGCAGTGAGTGAGAAGGTCACTGTGATGATAGAATAGGAAAGAGTAACCAAGGATGGAGTGGAAGCAAGAGAGGAGGGTTGGGTCGATGACTCAGCCTCTCACTTGGATGACTGGGTTGATACTGGCACAAGAGCACAGAGAAGGAGCCCAAAGAGAAGAGAGTCAAAGGAGGAAAGATTAATAGTAGTTTCAAAACTGTTGGGTTTGAAAGGATAGGATAACCCAGGTTATCCCACCAAAAATACTGCATAAGCAGTAGAGAATTAAGCCTAAGTGTGTGTTAGTTGCTCAGTCGAGACCAACTCTTTGTGACCCCATGGACCGCACCTGGCCAGGCCCCTCTGTCCATGGAATTCTCTAGGAAAAAAAAAAATACTAGAGTGAGTAGCCATTCCCTTTTCCAAGGGATCTTTGCAACCCAGGGATGGAACCCTGGTCTGCTGCATTGCAGGCAGATTCTTTACCATTTGAGCCACCAAGGAGTAGTCTTGCCTGCTAAAGTTAAAAATATTCATAACTATTATCCAGGAATCTACCTCCAGACCTTGTATACTTGAAAAATACTCTCACTTATTCAGAGGAGATATTTCAAAGCAAATCCCCATCACCTACATACTTTGGCTGGAAGTGATTTCTAGTCCGCTACCTAGGCCCCAGTTACTCACAGTGATCCTGTGTACTTACTACTCTCCTACCTCACAAGTACCAAAACATTAGGTGACCTTTGTCTTGAAACACTGCATCTGCCTCAACGTTGCGTTCCCACGGCAGGCTCCCAGGTAGCAGCTCCAGATACTGGTCTTCAGGGAGCCATCCATCATAGCTGGTGAAGAGCAGTTCTGATGGACCTTTCATCTTCCCATGTCCCTCAAGACTGGACAGACAGAGGCCCAGCACCCAAAGCTGTGCTGATCATGATGTGTGCACCAGGCAACAGAAAGGACCACACATTTTAGGACAGAGTCAAGGGCAACTTTGGGCTTCCCAGGTGGCTCAGTGGTAAAGAATTCACCTGCCAATGCAGGAGACACAGGAGACTCAGGTTCGACCCTTGGGTTGGGAAGATCCCCTGGAGGAGGAAATGGCAACACGCTCTAGTATCCTTGCCTGGAGAATCCCAGGGACAGAAGAGCCTGTCAGGCTAGTCTATGAGCTTGCAAAGGGTTGGATAAGAATGAGCATGCGTGCAAGGGCAACTTCTTTTTCACAGAGGAGCAGAATAGTTATTTGGATCACTGTTATTCTTTAGCATTGCAGAATTCATGGTAATCAATGGTTACTTGGCATCTATTATATAATAAATAAGACTTGGTTTTTGCTGTTGGGGAGGGACAAGCATGCAATTTTTATTGCATAGACTGAAGTAAAGGCTCTATCAGAAGTGTAACACACAGATTTCCAAATTAAGTAATTTTGACTTGGGAAATTTAAGGCCCCTTGGAAGAAGCATCAGTTGAACAAACCCAACAAGGTATGTAGGATTTCATCAACTGGAGGGGAAGGAAGTTCTGGGGATCTTATATAACAGCTGCTGAAAGCCGATGCATTCTCCTTAGACTTGTAATTGAAATGATGTAGAGAAAATCACTGCTCCCTCCTGTCAGCTTAGTGGAAACAAAATAATAGTTCAATAGTTTGGCAAGAGGAACACAAAATAACCAGCTGATATCAACTCTGTTCTACTTTTCAGGTTATTGCATTAATATGCACATTCGGACACAATCTATTGTTTGGAGAGTTCCCTTTAGAGACGGGAAGCAAATAGGTTTTTGTTTGTTTGTGTGGGCAGCTTGGGATATTCTAAAGAGGCAATACAATGCAGAGAAATTGCCCCTCAAAGATGCAGTCTAGCTTATATTTAACTGTTTTTCAGTGAAGTCGGAAGAAAAGTGTCAAGATTGTCTCTGCCGGCAGGGTGCATGTTGGAGGGTCAGCAAAACCCCCATTTATCTGAACATATGCTAAAAGCACCGCATCATTTATGGATCTTAATCTTTTCCAACTGAGCAAAATGTTCAGCTTGAACTTTTAAATAGAGTGACACCTTGTGTGTCCAATCTGCTGAAATTTGCAGCAGGAAACCTGTAATGGGGAAAGCTGTGAAGGTTTGTCGTGATTAAATGCTGCCAAGAGGCCACATTTTCTTCAGGAAAGTGAAGATGGTTGACTTGGCAATTGACAATCAGATATGCAGAAATTTGTGTGTGTGTGTGTGATCCATAATTATATCTGGATTATTTGGAAGGAGAAATTAAAGTGAAGTCTTGAAACTGTAATGTTTCCAGTGGTCAAAAGGATTTTTAAAACTATTTTTTTCAAAGTAGTGATTTTAATCAATATAATTGTAAGTACTACATTGCAATGTATGCTACATTGTCGAATTTTCCACCAGTAGTTTGATAAATGGAGAGACTAGCATGATTTACTGATGCAGTTGATAAGGCCTTTTCATTTCTATTGTGCCCATGCTCGTCAATAAACCAGAAATTGTGCACACACACCTTTTTAAACTGAACTATAGTTGATTTACAAGTATAGTTGTGTTGGTTTCAAGTGACAGCAAAATGATTCAGTTACACATATTATATGTAATATTTTCCCAATTTCTTCTCTAATGTTATTATAAGATATTGAATACAGTTCCCTCTGCTATAAAATAGGTCCTTTTTGTTTATCTACTTTATATATAGTAGTGCGTATCTGTCGATCCCAAATTTCTAGTTTCTCTCTCCCTGTTTCCCCTTTGGTAATGATAAGCTTGTTTTCTCTGTGAGTCTGTTTCTTTTCTGTAAATAAGTTCATTTGAATCATGTTTTTATGTTTTTAGATCTCATAGGTAAGTGCCATCACCTGCTGTTTGTCACACACACACTTTTGATGTGGCATTTTCCTTGTGTGACCTGAGAGGCCGAGGTACACAAGTGGTTAAGGTGCCCATTCACTGGTCATATTTCTAGAAAGGTGTCCATCAATCAGCAGTTATTAAGCATCTAGTAAGGAAATAAGGAGGCTTCCCTGGTGGCTCAGATGGTAAAGAATCTGCCTGCAATGCAAGAGACCCTGGGTCCCTGGGTCAAAGAGACCCTTTGATCCCTAGGTCAGGAAGATCCCCTGGAAGAGGACATGGCAACTCACTCCACTGTTCTAGCCTGGAGAATTCCATGGACAGAGGAGCCTGGCAGGCTACAGTCCATGGGGTCGCAAAGAGTTGGACACAACTAAGCAACTAACACTTCCACTTTCAAAGGAATAAGGATGCAGAAAGAAAGTCCCTCCTTTCCATGTCCTCATACTGAAGGGATGGAAAGAACCAGGCTCAGACCTGCTGAATGAAATCTGGTAGCTGCCTCGCCCGGGTGGAGTCCAGAACCTACAGAGCCTGCAGGAGGGGTGATGGGTGAGACAGGACCAGAAAAGGATTCCATGAGATGTAATGGCCACGCTAAGCCCTGGTTCTCAACCTGTTGAATCCCCAGGGCCTGAGAACATTTTTAATCGAAAAGCAGTTGTTAACTGAATCAATCCCTATGAAACTGCTGTGTGACTCTTAGTGCTCTATAAAAATGTCAGGTGTTGTGATAATGCATTACCTTTGGCTGCAGACCTCACATCTCAAGCCCATCTCCTCCTGACTCTTTGACTTGATATAAGCTTGCCACAACCTGGTCCTCATCCCTGCTGTTTTCCTCCCTAGACTGTCACCTTTCCTTTGTGCTTCCAACATATTCACCACCGCTCCTTGTCGCTTGCTCCTGGCTTGACACAATCCTCACCTAAACTTGACCCCCAGGGATCTGCATCCAGGGAGACGTCACACAGCGAAGATAGCTGGTGAAACCTAGCTTCAGGGAACCAGCAGCATACTTTGATTTATTTCTAGTAAATTCAGTTTAATCATGGTGAAGATTGTTTCGTGTTTTGCTGATGCTTTTGAGTACCTGTAACTTAGGCTTTACTTTGCCCACTATTTCCGTTTCAAAGCTCTGAAAACCAAGACTGAGAAAGTCAAAGGAGTGGCAACACAGAGAATCAGGTTTTCTAATTCCCAGCTCAGGGTTCCTCCCTGTTTTGATAATAGGAACTTGCTCACCAGCGAGAAGCCAGACAAAGGGCACGGTGTTTTGAAGCAGGAAGGATGAAGAACCGGACACCCAGGCAACTTGAAACCACAGGGTGAATCACCTATTTTCTCCAAAGAAGATCCAGTCTGCAGTTGGACCTTTCAATATGTGATAAGAGATGGAGGTTTTATTTCAGAGAACCCGGTAAAGAGTCGCAGAGGGTGACTTTGACATTTTAGGTTATGTGCTAGGGAGGCTCTGACATCTGTGACCTCCATAATTGGAGGATTTCGCCCTGCTGTGAAGGGGGCCTGGGGCCAGCAGGCAGACCCTGTCAGATCCCATGTCAGATTGATGAATGCGTTATCTGGGGCTCTGTCAAAATGCTCGTGCGAGCTGGGCGTGATCTCTCTCGTGCCTGGAACACGGGTTGCACCATCTGCTCACTTTGGAAGTGAGATCTTGAGCCCATCCCCTGTGCCCAAGCCAGGCCTGAGTCTCGCCCCCAACACTAGAGGACGGGTGAGTTCAGAGAGCTGCCAGGCTCCGACCTCGTGCGCGTACGCCCTGGTTCGCACGCGGCCATCGGAGCGTCGCTGGCCTCCGCCTGCGGTCCTGGGTTCTGATAAATTACCATCGATGTCCCCCGCCCCTCCAGACACGGGATCGCAAGCCTTGCTTGAGTGCTAATGCTTTTATAATGTGCCGCCTCGGCGTCAGATTGGGATCAGAGAACACGCTGTTTGCTGCCCTCTGTTTCTTTTAGGAATCACTGCTGTCACCAAACCAGGGGCGGGGTCTGCGTGGCCGGGCTGCTCGGGACCGCTGCGCGTGCTGTTCCGTCGTGCTCTGCCAGCTCTCCGGTGCAGGGGTCCCCTAGTGAGGTGTCAGGGGAAGGAGGCACCAGACACTTGATTAATGCTCGCGTCCTCCCCGCACTCTGTCTTCGTGTCTAAGAAGCACCCGGGCATGGCTGGGATGTTGGGGCGGAACCATTGACCTTGATGAGTGGGCGCGGAGTCTGAGCAGAGGCGGTGGGCTCCGGGAACCCCCAGACCTGCTCTCACCCCGCACCCCAGCTCTGATGTATCCTCTGCGCACCTCCGGGGAAGCCTCCAGTTCTCTAGGCCTTGATTATCCCCTCCATGAAAAGGATCCTTTCTGATTCGTGGAATAAGAAAAGCGTAATGACTTAGCCTTTCCTGACACTTGGCTCCCGACCTAACAAATGCCGGTTTCCTGCTGATTCATGTTGCTGGCAGCGGAGGGTCCCGGTGTGACAGAGGTTGTGAGCTAAGTCAGGAGGGAAAGTGTCCGGCTGTGTCACATGAATGGGCAACAGGCACGTCACTGATGCGCTGCTCATTTTTTTCTGAGCCTCAAATTTGAAACTTGTGTGTGCTTAGTCATTCCAGTCATGCCTGACTCTTTGTGGCCCTGTGGACTGTAGCCCACCAGGCTCCTCTCTGAGAGTCTCCAGGCAAGAATATTGGAGTGGGTTGCCATTTCCCCCTCCAAATATTGGAGTGGGTTGCCATGTCCTCCTCCAGAGGATCTTCCTGACCCAGGGATTGAACCCACAACTCTGAGGCCTCCTGCATTGGCTCTTCCCCACTAGCACTACCTGGGATTATTTGCTTTGAGGTCATTATAAGGACAACAGAGGAGAAGACAGAACTTCATTGACAGCATATGGAGAAGACCAGGGACCAAGGCCTCTTCTCAGAGGCCGACCACCTTCCCTGCCGATGCAGACATCATGGTTTTAGTGTTCTCAGCTGATAGACACCAAGACTTGCATGCTTCCACTGCCAGGCAACTCACTATCTCATCATAGAGCTGAAAACATCTGTGAATGATTCAGAACACGTTGATGGCGCGTCACCAGCCTATTAATAAGAGAAGACAGGTCACCTTAGTAATGAGAATTTCTGAGGAGAAACCCGCAATAGCAGGGTCCATATGTCTCCTGGTGTTTGGAGAATGGAGACCATGCAATATGTCAGAAGAAGATCCTGGTCTCCAGACTAGAAAGGTATAAAAGGACAAAGCTAGCTGGGTATGCCCCTGACGGCAGAGCACTTAGCAGGCTTCTTTGATGGCACACTCATTTTCTGCTATTGGGGACACAAATGTATGAAGTATTTCCCTTGAACCAGAATGGTACCTTCATAAACAGGCTTGGGCAATTCTGAAAAGTGTCCACCCCAAAAACCTACCCGCTAGGGCAAGGCAACCCATACATAAATGATTGATCCCAAACAGGTGCTCAGGAAGAGTTGGAGGGGGTCTGATGAAGAATGCATTACCCGCATTAAGGGAAAGATGACGTGGAGGAACACTGAGCATGTCTGAGAACCCATAGATGGGCTCCATATGAAAAGTCCACATTCGAAGATCTACTGCATGGAAGAAGCACATGGCAGAGGCCGTTGTAGAAGTCAAGACTGCACTGTATTTTATTTATAATTCTATATGGTTATAGTATACACACAATATATAATTCTATTTGTATACTAATATACAAATATACGGTTTTGCACACATACACAATGAATAATCGTTGGAAGAACTGATGCTGAAGCTGAAGCTCCGATACTTTGGCCACCTGATGTGAGGAGCTGATTCACTGGAAAAGACCCTGATGCTGGGGAAAGTTGAAGGCAGGAGGAGAAGGGGAAAACAGAGGATGAGATGGCTGGATGGCATCACCAACACGATGGACCTGAGTGAGCAAACTCTGGGAGATAGTGGACAGGGAAGCCTGGTTTGCTGCAGTCCATGGGGTTGCAAAGAGTCAGACACACGACTGAGCAACTGAACGACAACGAGAGCAACAACAACAACAACACACACACACACACACACACACATTGGGAGACTGGGAGCGGAGAAGAAAGAAGTGTCTCCCATTGCTCGTCTTCAGAATCACAGACCTGGCCTGCGTGAGGAGGTGGGAACAAAAACTTTATATTGCACAGCAGACTGAAGTTTCAATATTAGACTCGTTTTTGACAACTTAAGGATGAGAGGGTGCGTTAATATCTAAAAGTGATCCAATAAGGTATGGGACTGTGTTTTATTTGATGAGGAAGAGAGAGAATAGAGCAGGTTTAAAAGGCAATGATGGGAAATAATTGAGTTATAGGTTGCTTTTAACCTAATATGGTGTGGCTGGCATGTCTAATAAATAAGTTACAGAGTGGATGCATCAATGATCTGGAGTTTGGATGGCGTCCAGCAAAGACTTGCCCTCCATCAATTTTGTGCCTAAAAGACACAGCGCTGAAATTCTTTTATGAAATGTGGCATATGCTTCTTGCGGAGTGAATGTGACTGGGATTTTTCATCTCCCTCGTGTCCTAACCCAGGAAAGGCTAACACACGAGATGTCCCCAAAGTATTCATGGTTAGAAATTGGCCATCAGTGACAAGCAATGGAAACCTGCTATCAGGCTCAAGGTTGGTGCTGGGCTTCTTCCTGCACCCTGACCCCTGGAACCTGGTTCACATTTAACTCTTTACCACCTAAGCCTGACTGGGTAAGCCTTCCATCCTTCTCTGTGTCTTTAGGAACCTTCCCCACCTTCCATGTGCAGGTCAAAGCTTCCATGCTCTGAGAATAATTTTCTGGCGAGCCCAGCCTTCAGAGAGTAATCCCGTGGAACATCACAGTACTCACTCCGAATCTCCTGTGGACCTCAGAGTCCAGCCAGCAACTGTGTGTGCTGACTGTTTAGCCATATTTACATTTGTTCAAAAAACAGAAGAAAGACATCTTACCTCAGAAATTCTGATACTTATGTCTTTTGTAATAAAAAAAGACTATATAGATTATTAATTGGTTAGTCTGGCCCTTATTTAAGAAAAAGACAACAAAACATTTCTTATCCAGTGCCTCCTCTGTGCCCAGCACAGGATTTTTTTTTTCTAATTCTTTTTCCTTCATGTTAGTGCTTTGAGCACGTAACACTATTCCTGTTTCACCTTTGATAAAGCGAAGGTAACCAGAAAGATAAGGGCTTTTTCTGTGGTTACAAAATAGAGATTTAAGCTATCACTTCAGTTGAAGTTTTTATTGCTTAAAGGTGTGAGGTGGGGTGGGAGGGGGGAGGGAGGTTCAAGAAGGAAGGGACATATGTATAAATACGGCTGATGTATGTTGATATACGGTAGAAAACAACATAATATTGTAAAGCAATTATCTTTCAGTTAAAAGCAAAAATATTTTTTAAATGCAATGCTTTCTAGTACAGGTTGCAATTTTAAGTCAGTATAGATCACCACCACAAAGTCTAGCACGTGGTAGGCGCTTGAAATATATTTATCAAAGCAATGAATAAATATAAGAAGGAATGAATTTTTATATAATGAATCATACTCTCCAATTCCTGATTGGAAAAAAAGTGCCATATTTTATTATCCCCTATTTTGATATTATAAATATCAGCTAAGAAAACCAAACAGATAAAACCTCTTCTACGTTAGCTGAAAACAGGGGAGACTTGATAACTGAATGAGAAAGCAAATAAAAAAGTCCTATTGAAACAGACACTGTTTTTATGATTTCTTTTCTGATTGTTGCCCACCTGTCAGGTAATCAATGGTCTCCAAAGAGATATCCAGATAAGCCCCCCAGACATACACTATTTAAGGGAACTGCAAACAAATCTTTTGTGGAAGCAAAATAGAAATGCCTCTTCTTTGCTTTTCGTTCTATTTATTTTCTTCACTCTCTTTTCTTTCCTTAATCAGCCTGCTTTGTGTACCCAAAGGCAATGGATTGGGCACAGGCTACTATGGTGAAAATTCAAGGTCTCTGCCTCCAGGAGCATATACAGTGGAACAGAGACTTAATTGACATGAGTTTGAGCACACTCTGGGAGATGGTGAAGACAGGTAGGCCTGGCAAGCTGCAATCCATGGGGTCGCAAAGAGTTGGACATGACTGAGGGATGGAATAACAGCAACAAAGAGAAGCCACAAGGGCATCTTTCAGGGTTCTGCATGTTAGCATCCTCAGGCAGAGCCCAGGGGTATATGTCGTATGCGCCTTTGTACTGTAGGACTGCTCCCTTTCTGGCTCAGTCCTTCTTCGTTTTTGGCTCCAAGTAGATGCATGTGTGTGTGTGTGTGTGTGTGTGTGTGTGTGTGTGTGTGTGAAAGTGCAGTGAGCTGTACAGAGAAATTTTTTTTCTCTGCAGATTTTGTAGGTGTAACATCTCAGCCCACACAGCCCACCTGCTCTCGTCTCTCTTTCATCTTTTACAACTAGTGTTTTTAACAGCGGTGCTGACTCTGGTTTAGTTACTGAAGCATGAAGCAGCCAGATAGAGCTGACTTACCCAGCCTGTTGAGGGGAACGTGGAGCCAGCTGTCCAAAGGATGGTGGCCGGACCCCTGCCCTGGCAGAAGAAAGACCCCTACCCGGCCTGGCCACCAGCAGGGAGAGAAGTAAACACAGGAAAGGGATGGAATCATGGAGGTGTTTTGACAAAAAGATGTATGGTGAAGTAAAACCCATCTCAGCATGCAGGTGTGTGGCAAGCACTTCAGCTTTCTTTTCACATGTTTTCATAGGAAATTTCAGGTGTTTTTCCATAAAAACTGATCTTCTGGGACAAGAACACGTTCCCTGACTGCTGGGGGACGCCTCTGAGAGTCAAGCTGGGTAGAAGTGAGTCCAAGAAGGACTCTCTTCCACCTAATAGATGTGGACCACTCATTAGGGTCATAGCCAGTTAGAAATTTGTGCGAATCCTGGGTGATGGCAAATGACTCAACAACTCTGATGCTGAAGCTGAAACTCCAATACTTTGGCCACCTGATGAGGAGGACTGACTCATTTGAAAAGACCCTGATGCTGGGAAAGATTGAAGGTGGGAGAAGGGGATGACAGAGGATGAGATGGTGGGATGGCATCACTGACTCAATAGACATGACTTTGAGTAAACTCTGGGAGTTGGTGATGGACAGGGAGGCCTGGTGTGCTGCAGTCCGTGGGGTCGCAAAGAGTCGGACACGACTGGGCGACTGAACTGAACTGAACTGGGTAATGGCCATGCCAGAGACCTCCGGAAGCCTCTGGATGCCTGCCTGTTGCGGCTGTGGTCCTTTCCTCTGAGAGAAAGGGGCCTCCTTTCAGTCTGTTCTCCTCCCTGTGATTCCCATCTCCCCCGCCTCATTTCCAACCCTCTCAGGCCAGCTGCTGACTGTGCTCTGATAGCCTCCATGCTCTGCAGAATGATTTTGTCTCACTCTTTCTGTAGGCTTAGGATACGTCTGCATTCCCCACACCATCAAAACTTAGCATATCCGTGACTTGCTATGTCATTGAAATGTGAGAGACAATCATGTGTACCACTTCTGGGAAAAAAACATAAAGGTCTAGTGTGTAACTTACCACACCCTGGTAACTTTCCCTTCTCTTCAGTTCAGTTCAGTCACTTAGTCATGTCCAACTCGTTGCAACCCCATGAACTGCAGCGCACCAGGCCTCCCTGTCCATCACCAACTCCTGGAGTTTACTCAGACTCATGTCCATTGAGTTGGTGATGCCATCCAACCATCTCATCCTCTGTTCTACCCTTCTTCTCCTGCCTCCAGTCTTTCCCAGCATCAGTGTCTTTTCAAATGAGTCAACTCTTCACACCAGGTGGCCAAAGTATTGGAGTTTCAGCTTCAACATCAGTCCTTCCAATGAGCACCCAGGACTGATCTCCTTTAGGATGGACTGGTTGGATCTCCTTGCAGTCCAAGGAACTCTCAAGAGTCTTCTCCAACATCACAGCTCAAAAGCATCAATTCTTCAGCACTCAGCTTTCTTTATAGCCCAGCTGTCACATCCATACATGACTACTGGAAAAACCATAGCCTTGACTAGATGGAACTTTGTTGACAAAGTAATGTCTCTGCTTTATAATATGCTGTCTGCCATGGTAACCAGCAGTAAATGAGACCTTCTGTCACTTAGGGTCCTTGAGTGACATCAGTAATGATGGAAAGTCCTTGCAGAAGCGGGAGGGACAGTTAGCATGGAAGGGACATATGTTGTTTTTGTTGCTGAAGCTCATCCCCACTAATGCAACTACCTGATCATGCTGAGCCACCCCCCCACCCCACAACATCTTCCTGTGTCAGTTACTTGTTTTCTCAAAGTATCAATTACTTTGATTTCTTATCGCTCTTGCAGCTACATAAGGGCATGTCATTGGGTCCTAGCCAAATACAATGTTTCCAGCAATGAAACTACTACAACATTCAATAGTGGTGTCTCCAGCTAACTGCTAAGTAATTCTGCCAAGCAAAATCATAGGCTCAGGCTTCACTGGTGACTCAGTGGTGAAGAATCAGCCTGCCAATGCAGGACACATGAGTCTTATCCCTGGTCCAGGAATATCCCACCTGCCAAGGAACAGCTAAGCCTGTGCACCATAACTACTGAGCCTGTGCTCTAGAGCCGGGGAACTCAACTACTGAGCCCAGACACTGCAGCTACTGAAATCCACACACCCTAGAGCCTGCTCCTGAAAACTAGAGAAGACCCAGTACAGCCAAAATAAATAAACAAATCATCAATAACTTGAAAAAAAAAAGCATATAATCTACAGTCAAATTCCCTATTCTCCAGGTTAGTCCAGGAATAGATTTTAGAATATTTTTGATTTAGACTGTTTAGAACAGGCATTGACAAATTGTGGTCGCAGGCCCAGTCTGGTCGTCATGACCTATTTTTGTAAATGATGTTTTATTGGAAAGTGACAGGCTCATTCATTCACATATTGTCTATGGGTGATGTCACACTACAGAGACAGAGTTGCGTGGTGGTGACTGAGAAGTGATGGTCCCTGAAGCTGAGTATTTACCACTTCCTCTTTACAGAACATGTTGGCGGGAAGCATAGTTAAGAATCTTCCAAATATGTTGACTTTCTTGACTAAACTTTCAGAAAGCATTTAGTTGAGAGGGTTCAAGTCTATGTTTCCAGAAACACACTAAGTTATATGTGTCAAATAAAGTATCATCCACAGGGCTTCTCTGGTGGCTCAGAGGTTAAAGCATCTGCCTGCGATGCGAGAGACCTGGGTTTGATCCCTGGGTCAGGAAGATCCTCTGGAGAAGGAAATGGCAACCCACTCCAGCATTCTTGCCTGGAGAATCCCATGGACGGAGGAGCCTGGTGGGCTACAGTCCATGGGGTCGCAAAGAGTCAGACACGACTGAGCGACTTCACTTTCACTTTCACAGGCTCCAGTAGCAGATACCATGAATATTTTGAACTTGAAAGGTCTTTTTCCTTGAGCCTTGGAGTCCAGTGTGTCTGTAATTGCTGTCTAGCTAGAATCAGGATTACTTTGGCCTCTTTGTGTGAGATGAGGGACTTAAAAGCTTTGGGAAATTCCTTTCACCTAGGATGCTCTTTTCTCTCCTATTCCCTGACTTGATCAGGTCTGAGCTTAAAGATGGCCCCTCAAAGAGGATTCCCCGACTTCCATATAAAGTGAGGTCTCCTGGCTCTGTTCCCTGTTGGCATCCTGCATTTCCCTGTTAGTTACCCTGTCTCGCCAACAACTTCTCCCTTCCTTGTTGGGCTCTCAGCTTTGTAAAAGCAGTATCTGAGTCATATTCCTCAACAATCTACGTACTGGGGACCTGGCACAGGGCTGAAAGCATAGAACGTATGACCAAGCACTTCAGCATGGATGAAAACCAGCCCCAGTCCTAAAGGCTGGGATCACAAAATGCAGCTGTCTACAAAGTCTCAGGAACGTTATTCCAACATTCAGGGGCATAAAAATGTAACTTGCTTTATTTCTCTACACCCAAACTAAAAAGCTTTATGGACAATGGTGCTTATATGCTCCACTTCTACTTATAACAGGATATTTAATACATGGATCTTAGCAGGCCCTCTGTTTAGAATTGCTTTCTCTTCGAAAGCCATTCGGTCAAGTTCAAGGTCCTTGTCTTTTCCTGTATTTCTCTAAGAGGATAAGGTATTACCTTGGCTCTACATGAGGGTCTACAGACCAAGCTCCTGGTTTGCCTGGCTCCCACTTAGGTGTTATCCTTGGACACACTTCTGTGTTCACTGCAGACTTGGCTGACTCTTCTCATTACACTGTTCCTCAATTCCCCCACTCCCTGAAATCCCAAAATCTATATGTTCTGAAACTTTCTTTCAGTAACCATGGCTTCTTTGAGATTGCTGGCCAGCTTTCAGGCATTACTCTGCAGAAGGCAAGTATGGTTGGGTGGAACTCATCAGCTTTCCCCAGATGTCATGATTTGCATGGATCCTGAGAGTGAGGCTCAGACAAAAATGCCTGAATCTATTGTTCATATGTCATGGTGGGTGAGACAGGACTTTCCAGAAGAATAAAGGTCTCTTGGGAGGAAAGCTGTCCAGTGCCCTCCTGTTGCGGGACCTCCCATTACCTAGGGACCCCATTTGTCCTGGTCTCCTTTCCCCTACAGGCCTTGAACAATTGAAGAACATTAGGACTGTGGATCTTAGCAAAACTCTTGGCTTTTCAGTTGTATCTTCTCTGCTCTTCCTTCCTCCCTTCAGGAGGCTGATGGTTGAGGGCCCTTGCCAGAGGTGGGAGAACTTCTTATCCCATAAGCCTGTTCTTATAGAGAATGGTATGCAATAGACATCTGAGCTATGTCCCCAGGTTCTGAATATATTTTAGAGGAATGTTTTTCTCTTTCATGTGCCTGGCTCTTAGTATAAACAATTACATGTTTACAATTACAGTCTATCAAATGAAAGCCAAGAACCTATTTTGGAATATTGATGTCCAAGGCCATCCCTATTCTAATAACTCCCATCCTATCAGCTAGTCTCTAGCTAATTTAAAAAGAAGAGGGTCCAAACACCGCCCACTAAATGCTCACAGACTAGTGGTGGTAACAGAGCTGTAAACAGATGTTCCAATGTGCCAACGTTGGGAGGAACCTATAATGAAGCGATGTGCGTATTGCAGCCTGTGCTTAAGGCAGAGTATGCGCTACTCCTTGTTCTGCCCTGACTTCACGTATGATTTTCTTCTGCCCATCTGGACATCCATTTCTCCTTTGCCTCTCACATTTGGAATGTGCTCAGTCACATCAGTTGTGTCTGACTCTTTGTGACCACATGGACTGTAACCCACCAGACTCCTCTGTCCATGGGATTCTCCAGGCAAGAATACTGGAGTGGGTTGCTATTTCCTTCTCCACCACATTTTCAGTCCTTTCCCCCCAATTTTTATTGCATCGGAAGAAAAAGATTTATGAAGAGCTTCTGGTGTGCCAAGCATTATGGTTGGTGCTAAGTAAAACAAAAGATGAATCAGGTCTCAAGAAGGGACCACAAAGACACAAGGATGAGGGTGCAGTGTGAGGGCAAGGTTTTGACTGTTCAGGATTCATTTCCAAGTGAATGGGGCAATAAATTCTGGGATCCCAACTGAAAAAGAGAGTTTTTTTGGACATCCTTAAGGAGGGAACTCTGTCACTTAGACATGCTGACCTTAATCTGCCATATCACCCTTGACTTGAAGTCTGGGGACCCTAAGATGCATCCTTAGATTGAGCCAATGACTTAACCTGAGCTTGATCTTCACTCTCACATGACTTACCTCTTGCCAGTGGTACCCATCCCAGCTTGGGCATCAGGGCCATCAAGTCACACTTTTTCTTTTGTTTTCTCTTCCAGGTCTTCCCGATCTTGATATTGCTTACATGGACTCTTTTGCACTTGACTCTTTCTGGGTCAACTTCAGGAGCACAGTCATGAATTTTTCTCTAAAAAGAACTGGTAGCTAAAATCCTGCATCTTCTGGTCTGGCTTATTAACTGGCTGCAACCCCAGGAAGTACAGTGTTGAAGACAAGATGATGAGTGTGGTTTGGCCTGGTAGAAAGAATATTGACCAGTGAATTAGTGGATTATTGATGCTTCCTCTGCTCTTCTGTGGCCCTCAGGATGGAAGTCGTAGCCTGAGACTAAGCTGTCTACCTTCTGTGGATGCCCAGGGGTTCTGTCCCTCGGGGCTATGAGCTCTGTCATTGAATCATAAACACAGGCTGTTCCTACTGAGAAGGATGTGGGAAGTCCGTTTCACTAAATACTCTCATGGACCCCTCCTTTGATACAGAGTGGAGGAGGTTGGAGCATCTAAAACATTTCATTTTGCAGATGGAAAAGCATAGGTGAAGACAGATGAGATGACTTACCAGGGACAAAAAGTCAGTACTGGTTTCAAACTTGGCTACATGTTGTAATCACTTGAGAAGCATTAAAAATGCTGTTTTGAGGGTATTAACCCCACAGATTCTGATTTAACTGGTCTGGGATGTTGGGGGTCAGTGAGTTTTAAAAGCTCCAGGTGATTCTCATGTGCAGACAGCACTGAGAACCCGAAGGCAGTTAGCAGTTAACCAAGAAATCAAACACAGATGTTCCATCCCAAGACCTACCCTGAGTAATTAATTTTCAAGAGGAGGGACGTGGGTTTTTTGCACATCACTGTGTCATGTAAAAGTTGGAGGAGGAACCACTCAGAATTCTGTCTGTCTGTGGTTTTTACCATCATACTAAAACTCTTCCCACTGCTCACCAATAACTTTTTAGCTGCCAACTCTGGGGAGGAATCCTCAGTTTCAGTACCTCTGAAGAAATTGCAGTATGTTTTCTCATAGGGTAGGAAGCAATCGTAAAAGTTATGTTTTCTTCATTAATCATGTACGGATGTGCGAGCTGGACCATAAAGAAGAATGAGTGCTGAAGAGTTGACGCTTTTGAACTATGGTGCTGGAGAAAACTCTTGAGAGCTCCTTAGAGAACAAGGAGATCAAACCAGCCAATCCTAAAGGAAGTCAGTCCTGAATATTCATTGGAAGGACTGATGCTGAAGTTTCAATACTCTGGCCACATGATGCAAAGAGCTGACTCTTTGGAAAAGACCCTGATGCTGGAAAAGATTGAGGACAGGAGCAGAAGCGGGTGATAGAGGATGAGATGGGTGAGTGGTGTCACCGACTCAATGGACATGAGTTTGAGCAAACTCTGGGAGATGGAGAAGGGAAGTCTCATGTGCTGCAGCCCACGGGGTTGTAAAGAGTTGGACATGACTTAGCAACCGAGCAACAGGAAACTTAAAAATTTCTTAATAAAAATTATGCTTGCTGTTACCAAAGAGAAAATTTTCACAGACTCTTAAGGTCATTTGGGCAGAGCTAATATTTCAACATGGAACCCACTGTAGTCGATGTCGGAGAAGAATCGCAGTAAATGTGCACCAGTCAAGCTAGTTAGCAGTCACCCACAGGCACGCATCTCTCTTCAGTTTCACAGGCTGTCAGACTTTAACAGGACACACAATAATTTAAGCTGCTGCTAAACTTTTCTAGCAGAACCTCAATATGTCAGACAACAAGGTGGCAGCAACACCAAAAGTAGAAACCAGTTGTTGGTGAAGATGGAGATATAGCTCAGAAAGTCTGGTAAAAAGTTCTAGAAGGATTTTAGTCCTTGCACAGGAATGATAACTGATGAAAGTGACAGGATTCCTTTAAAATCAGATCTGCCTGGGATTCATCAAACAAATAGCATAGCAGCTTGGCAACTTTTTAAGAATTTTTTTTTTTTTTTTTTTTGCAGTATTTTCACCTTCTCTGTTGGTAAAAAATACAAGTTTGTCTACTGCTTGACATTAAGGTGTTTCTGAAACATCACGGGGAGCAATGACTGCATTTTATCACATCTGTTTTCTTTTGAAAGGAGCATATAGCTGTAGACTCTATGAAATTTATATTAACATATCCACATTTAATGATGCTACTATTGCTACTGCACTCCTAAACTCTAATACTTTATTTAGTATAATAACATTCAGATTAGTCGACCATTTCCTTCCTAAAAGATTACTACGCTTTTTATCCTTATGTCTCCCAACTTTCCCACATATTTAAAGGCTGATTTCTTTGTTGTCTGTATTCTGATAGTTCTTTGTTTCATCCCAATTAAAGCACTTACTGCCTTGAAATATTATAGTTTATCTTTGATATTTTTGTTCTGCTAGTTCATGAGTTCCTTGAAGGTATCTACCATGGCTTTAAAATGTTTTTTCTATTTAATACCCATGGCGGATTCATGTTGATGTATGGCAAAACCAACACAATATTGTAAAGNAAAAAATTTTTTACTTTGCATTAGGGTATAGCCAATGAGCAATGTTGTGGTAGTTTCAGGTGAACAGTGAATGGACTCAGCCATACATGCACCCATTCTCCCGCAAACTTGTCTCCCATCCAGGCTGCCACACAACTCTGGGGAGAGGTCCTGTGTTACGCAGTAGGGCCTCGTTGGTTATTCATTGTCATTGTATCAGTGCATACACGCTCATCCCAAGCTCAGGGAGTATCATGTTAACCTGAAATATTAGAGAGAAGAAAATAAAGTCTTGGTTTTTAAATGAGAAAGTAAAGGAGGCCTGAGAAAGCTATAATGAACATGAAATATCTCTCAGAAGAAATGAGAGGAAAACTTAAAAGTTTCCCAGTAAGGAAGAACCAGAACAGAGATCAGGTAGTCTTTGCCTGGGAAAGAAATGTATGAATGGGTGGTGTCTTTATATTTTGGAAAGCAGGAAAGATTCCATAAGGATGCAAAGAATTAACTACTTCGTTCATTGATGTACAAGCCAACTCGAGTTAAAATTGGTGAATAATCAACCAATATATGTTTCGATTAACCAGTGAAAATAATGCATATTACTATCCTTGTATTTATTATAACCTGCAACATAAAATTTCTATAAGATGAGAAATAAAAATGCATGCAAAAGAAAAACATGCAATTCAATAAAATGTAGCTGATAATGCAGTGTCTATATATAAATATGTCCAATCAGTGTGTTCATGTGTATGTCATAAATAATAATTTTTAAAATGAAGAATTATATTAGGACACATGTCTGCTTCAGAATGGAGATATATGAGTTTTAGATGAGATTCTGAGAATTAGACAAACTTGTGTTAGTCTGTATTTTAATGGAGTTATAAATGCCTTTGCATATAAGTTGCCCAATATTTGTTTTATTCCTGAAAATACAGCTAGGGAAATCTAGTACACACTTGCCATGCATCCACAAGGACAAATTAAAGATCCAGTGCTTCACTGACATATAAAGTTCCTGGTTTAGAAATTATTCAACTTCCTATGTATTTTTAAATATTTAATTTAAAATAATCAAAACCTTTAAATTGGGTAACAGAATTGATCTTCCAAGCACCTGCAGTTTTTAATGAGGTACACAGAATGGTCAACGGGGTGTATATCAAGGAATTTTTTGTGCTGAGGTCTAATAATGGAGTTTTCTTATCTAGTAGGTGTTTAAAGGGAAAAAAAATCTAAAATGTAAGGGTGTGCTATGGCAGCAGAGTAGTCGAGGGTGGGCTGCACCCCTAGAGGACATGGTCATAGGTGTCCCTGTTGAACCAGACAACCTCCCACTTCTGCCAATAATCGATTATTAAAGTGTATGTGTAACAGAAAACTTGCTCTGCCAAGAGGATAAATGATAAAAAAAGAGACTGAATCCAGTGGTGCTGAGCACTGGAGTTTTAAGACAAAACGCAGTCACTGCCATAGCAGTTCAAAGACAGATATTAGCAATTACTATGGAACACAAGAACAACAGAGTGCCAAGGAAAAGCTAGGACCCAGAGGAGAAAATAACCGCGATATAGGATGTCTGTGCAAGGTCACATCATCATAGAGAAAGAGAATTTGTTCCATGGGATTCTTCTGATATTATGTGATGGTTTCCTTTCCTTCACTCTTTTTAAAACATTTTTATTTATTGGAGTACAATTGATGTGCATTATTATATAAGGTATAAGTGTAGAATATAGTGACTCACAGTTATACTCCCTTTATATGGGAGCTTCCCAGGTGGTTCAGTGGTAAAGAATCCACCTGCCAATGAAGGAGATGTGGATTCCATCCCAGGGTTGGGAAGGTCCACTGAAGGAAGAGATGGCAACCCTCCAGTGTTCTTGCCTGAGTAATTCCATGGACAGAGGAGCTTGGTGGGCTACAGTTCATGGGGTCCCAGAGAGTCGGACATGACTAAGTGACTGAGCGTGCAGGAGCACACATACTCCACTTACAGTTATTATAAAACATTTGCTGTATTTCCTGTGTTGTACAATATATCCTCATAGCCTATTTGATATGGCAGTTTGTAGCTCTTAATTCTCCATTCCTATGTTGCTCCACCCACCAACACTTCCCCATTGGCAAATAAATGAGAATTAAAAGAAAAAACATAAAGGACTTCTCTGGTGATCCAGTGGCCAAGACTGCACTCTCATTGCAGGGGACTCATCCTTCACCCTTAATTTAATCTAGTTTGAGTTTGTACCTATTTCTTTTGATAAATATCCCCAAGAAAAATGTAAGTAAATAATGTCCAAAATAAAAATTAAAAACCAAAAATATTGTTTGCCAGGATCTCTACTAGAAAGAGAAATGAGTGAAATTCTGAAAGGAGCAGCAGCTAAGATTGGGAAACATCAATTTCAGATATGACATCAGTCACTTAAGTCTACAGCCTGGAAGTGTTGAGATAGGATGAGAGCTTCATGTGAGCCCAGGAAGGGCTGCTGCTTCTCAGTTCAGTTCAGTTCAGTTGCTCAGTAGTGTCCCACTCTTTGTGACCCCATGAATCACAGCACTCCAGGCCTCCCTGTCCATCACCATCTCCCGGAGTTCACTCAGACCCACATCCATTGAGTCTATGACACCATCCAGCCATCTTATCCTGGGTCGTCCCCTTCTCCTCCTGCCCCCAATCCCTCCCAGCATCAGAGTCTTTTCCAATGAGTCAACTCTTCGAATCAGGTGTCCAAACTACTGGAGCTTCAGCCTTAGCATCATTCCTTCCAAAGAAATCCCAGGGCTGATCTCCTTCAGCATGGACTGGTTGGATCTCCTTGCAGTCCAAGGGACTCTCAGGAGTCTTCTC
>SJYQ01094071.1:0-13404 GCA_006410935.1 Redunca redunca | reverse complement strand
GACTCTTGAGAGTCTCTTGGACTGCAAGAAGATCCAACCAGTCCATCCTAAAGGAGATCAGTCCTGGGTGTTCATTGGAAGGACTGATACTAAAGCTGAAACTCCAATACTTTGGCTACCTGATGCAAAGAGCTGAGTCATTTGAAAAGACCCTGATGCTGGGAAAGATTGAGAACAGGAGGAGAAGGGGACGACAGAGGATGAGATGGCTGGATGGCATCACTGACTTGATGGACATGGGTTTGGGTGGACTCCGGGAGTTGGTGATGGACAGGGAGGCCTGGCGTGCTGCGGTTCATGGGGTCACAAAGAGTCAGATACGACTGAGCGACTGAACTGAACTAAACTACTCTTAATGTCTTTTGACTCACTGCAATTGACGATAATATAAGATCTACAAACTCAAAACAGACTTTTAGTTACTGATGCTTATCAGACACCTGTATTTTAATATCATGACTAAAATGAAGGAGAGTAAGGGGAATTCCCAGCACTCAGATGAAACTTGAGTGCTTCCAAAAACAAACTCTGATTCTCCGGGCTTTATTTTGGGGGGCGGGGGGTAATAATTTTAAACCACTTTTGTTTATGCTGTTGTTAAGTCCCTCTGCCTAAACCTACTGAATCAGAAGTCTTGTCTCAACAAGCCCTCCAGGTGATTCTGAAGAATACTAACATCAGAGAACCACTGCGTTAGAGACTAGCTAAATGAGGATCCTTGGAACGCTGGTGTTCCACTTTTGACTGTCACAATGCCAGCTGATTATGACTATTAGTATTTTCTGGTTAAATGGTTTTATATTCACTGTGCCAATACAAAAATCATATCTTTGGGAACTATTCTTCCAGATTCGATCCAAATGTCAAAAGAACACAGAACAGATTAAGTCATTACATTCTTCTTCAAACAATGCATGCAAAATGCCAGCCTAAGAAAGGTACAAAAGTTGCAAATCAGCTATATTCCAATATAAAATATTTTTTAATAAATAAGGAAAAAAAGAGAAATGTACAAAAGTGAAGTGTCCTGGTTGTGACTAAAGGGTGATGATGGTGGACCTAGAACCTTACCTGTTGACCTTCCCAAGCCCTAAATCTGTCCCTCCTCTAGCCCTACAATAGCCCTGGAGTCACCTCTGTGGAGTTTCTGTAGGAAATACTTTTTAAAAATTTTTATTGGAGTACGGTTGATTTACAATATTCTGTTAGCCTCAGGTGTACAGCAAATTGAGTCAGTTATAAAAGTATTCAGTCTTTTATTATTATTATTTTCCCATATAAGCATTCACAGAGTACTGAGTAGAATTTCATGTGCTATACAGCAAGTTCTTACTAGATATCTATTCTACTAATATATATTGCTTGCTTGTTCAGTCACTTCAGTCACGTCCAACTCTTTGAGACCCTATGGACTATAGCCCACCAGGCTCCTCTGTCCATGGGATTCTCCAGGTAAAAAAACTGGAGTAGATTGCCATTTTCTTCTGCAGGGATCTTCCTTACCCAGGGATCTAACCCGTGTCTTTTATGTCTCCTGCATTGGCAGGCTGCTTCTTTACCACTAATGCCACCTGGGAAGCCCTTCTTCACATACATAGTATTGTGTATCTGTCAATCCTAATCTCTCAGATTATTGCCACCCTCCACCCCTTATTCCCTCGCAACCATAAGCTAATTCTCCACATCTGTGACTCTACTCCTCTTTTGTAAATAAATTCATTTGTACCATTTTTTTTTAAGATTCCACATAAAAGTGGTATCTTATGATACTTGTCTTTCCTCTGTCTGACTTAACTTCACTCAGTATGTCAATCTCTAGGTCTACCCATGTCGCTGTAAGTGGCATTCTTCTTCTTCTTTTTTTTTTATGGCTGAGCACAGGATACACTTTGAAAAGCATTTGCTCATAGACTAGTCATCTGGCCCTTCATTACATACTGCCTTGGCCTTGTATCCAAGCTTCTCACGCTCAGTCGTCTCCTAGAACCATTGACAGAACTCAGAGAAGCTCTTTATTACATTTGTCAGTTTCTTTTAAAGGCTACGACTCAGGAACAGACCGATAGAAGAGATTCAAAGGGCAAAGTGTGAGGATGAGGGAGGGGGTGTGGGGCCCTGCCCTCTCTGTTTGCTGCCCTCACTGAACCAAGATGCATCGCCCACCGGGAAGTTCTCTGAACCCTGTGGTTTAGGGGTTTTTAGGCAGATTCCATTCTGTAGGATTAGATCAGTGAACTCAATGTCTGGGTGTCCAGCCCCTCTCTTCTCTCTGGGGCTGAGAGTTCCAACTCTCCAATCACACAACCTGTTCCTCTGGCAACCAGCCCCCATCCTGAAGCCACCAAGGGATCCACCAAGAGTCACTTCAGTGGCATAAACTCAAGTATGGTCGAAAGGGGTTTGTGCTAAATAACAGAAGACACTCCTATCACTTCTACCCCTCGGGATATTCCAAGGGTTTTAGAAAATCTGTGTCAGGAACCATTGACAAAGACCTAATACATAGTTCTTAAAGGATCACACTTCTTATGCTTCCCTTTTGCGTTATTTTATCATTGCCTTTTGTTCGTTTAATTTTTGCATGGACTCAATTTCTGAGTTCTTTCATGAATAAAAGAAGAAGAGAAGATCATGAAGCACTAAATAAGGTAAAGGGCACACAGAGAAGACATGCTATCAAAACCAATATAGCCAATAAGATAGCCAGGTAACTAAAGGCATGGGTTCCATGCGCAGTGTATTTCTTGTATTTTTCATAGTTCTTGTATTCTTCCATGTCAACTAAATGGAAGAAGGAATATAACTGGCACATGGAAGACACAGCCCAGCAAGGTGGCAATGAGAGTCAGCAGCTATTCACATGGTTTTTTACTTAAAAAAATCATATAGGACCTTTATTTTTCTCCAATGAACCCTATATTTAGGAAGATTTTATTCACTAGGCCAACTTACTAAGTAATAAATTATTTCTGCAAATTTTCATCATGTAGATATAGGTCATACATTCTCAATGGGGGCAAAAAACGGTTTCTATGGAGTGGCTAAAAACATCTTACTCTTCTTATACATAAAGCACAGATATATATAGACACATAGATACACACAGTGCAGAAAAACACCTGTAATATATCTACGGTATTAAAGTGTCACAGGAGGGTTATTAGGAACAAAAATACATCTAAAAAGATTCCTCAGGGGATAATAATGGGGAAAAAGGTAATGATGCACGCATATAGGGCTTCTCAGCTGGCACTGATTGTAAAAGAATCCACCTGAGATTCAGGGAGACTTGGGGTTGATCCCTGGGTCGGGAAGATCCCCTGGGATCCCCTGGGAGAAGGGCAACCCACTCCAGTGTTCTTACCTGGGAAATTCCAGGGGCAGAGGAGCCTGGCAGGCTACAGTCCATGGGGCCACAAAAAGTTGGACACGATTGAGCAGCTGAGCACAGGCACTCATATAAATGACCTCCAATCAGAAGATTTGATCTGTGAGACTTACGTGTATTATCATATTCAGTTGGAATTCCAGTCAAAAGTAAATACATGTCAGGACTTCCCTGGTGGTTCAATAGCTAAGACTCAGTGCTCCCAATACTGCAAGTCTGGGCTCAGTCGTCGGTTGGGGAAGTAGATCTCACATACTGCAGCTAAAGATCTCGTAAGTCCCAGTGAAGAGGGAAGATCCCATGTGCTGCAACCAAGACCTGGTGCAGCCAAATAAATAAATTAATAAAAGAGAATAGCAGGCAAAAATGGGGGTAGGAGGTCACAAAATCACATCACTGAGTAAAACAGGAAGCCTGTGAAGGGTTTGAAGAGAGGAGTCCATGATGTGATTTTCACCTTCAGAAGTTGGTTGTCTTGCAGAGGACAGATCTTGGTTTGGTAAGCATGAAAGAGGCCAAACCAACTGGAAGACTACTGCAGAGGTCCAAGCAAGAAACAGTGGAGGCTGGACTAGGATATTCTGATTTGGGATATGTTTTTACAATATGTTTTCTTTTTTAATCCAAAATAGCTCAATATTCCCATAATAAAAGTTTTAAAATTAGGGACTGCAGTATTATCCCAAAGTTCTAGGTCTTACTTGGGGGCAATCTTTGGTAATTCTTCAGGTTAGCAAAAAATAAATGGATAAATCTCACATCCATAGGAAAATTTTGATTGTAGCTGGACTGAATTTACTATTTGGACAAAGAGTGGCTCTTATTAAAAGACAAGCTTCGTACATTTTACACATGTGTGTGGGCTCAGTCACTCAGTCATGTTGACTCTTTGTGACTCCATGGACTGGAGCCCACCAGGCTCCTCTGTCCATGGCATTTTCAAGGCAAGAATACTGGAGTGGGCTGCCATTTTCTTCTCCCAGGGATCTTCTTGACCCATGGATTGAACCGTGTCTCCTGCACCTCCTGCATTGGCAGGTGGATTCTTCACCACTGTGCCACCTGAGAAGCTCATTTTGGTACATGGATGTTCCTTTATTTTGGAAGCTGTCAGTATGTCCTTCTTCTAAGTCACTTCAGTCATGTCTGACTCTGTGCAACCCCATAGACAGCAGCCCACTAGGCTCCTCTGTCCCTGGGATTCTCCAGGCAAAAATACTGGAGTGGGTTGCCATTTCCTTCTCCAATGCGTGAAAGTGAAAAGTGAAAAGTGAAAGTGAAGTTGCTCAGTCGTGCCCGACTCTTAGCGACCCCATGGACTGCAGCCTACCAGGCTCCTCCGTCCATGGGATTTTCTAGGCAAGAGTACTGGAGTGAGTTGCCATTGCCTTCTCCTCAGTATTTCCTTAACTGCAAGTAATCTAAGTTGATGTAACATGCTATATCCTGTAGCTATTGAAGTGCATTTGTATTTCCAGGGCTCAGAAAGTACACAATAAGTATTAATGAATCTTTCTAGGCAATTTTTAAACTTCTGGCATTGATCAACTGTTACACTTACTGTGGTGAAACTTTCTTCCAGATAAAACCCGAATTTGGCTCTGAAGTCTGTTTTCCAATCCTATTAATCAATTTTGCAAGCTGCCTCAAATTCCTTTTGGTGAAAGACTGTCGTAAATAAGTAAAAATAATCATTGGTTAGTCCAGAAGTGGGGAAGTACAGGCTAGTATTACACGCAAGGCATTAGGGTTAGGACATATTCTGCATATGGGAAAGACCATTTCTTCTCTGTGGTTATATGGGTCATACACTTGTTTATCATCCTCTCCTAGCTGCTGCTGCTGCTAAGTCACTTCAGTCATGTCCGACTCTGTGCGACCCCATAGACGGCAGCCCACCAGGCTCTGCCATCCCTGGGATTCTCCAGGCAAGAACACTGGAGTGGGTTGCCATTGCCTTCTCCTCATCCTCTCCTCAGGCTAATACAAAAGGCTGTAAGGAGCATATAGTCCAAGAGTCTACTATCAAAACAAGTCCATCTCATGAAATGTGAGCTTCCACTTCATTTTAGCAATGACTTGAGATCATTTGTGAGGGGTTATAAAGCATGTTTTCAGAATGGGCCTATATTTCTTACAAAGAATAGAATTTATAGGGGAAAACTAATAAGACTTTTAAAATAGAGACTTAAACTGGCTTGTTCATTTCTGGAGTGTAAATTATATTGCTAAATCATATGTGGGTTTCCCAGGTGGCTCAGCAGTAAAGAATCCACCTGCCAATGCAAGAGATATGGGTTTGATTCCTGGGTCAGATAAATCCCTTGGAGTAGGAAATGGCAACTCCTCCAGTATTCTTGCCTGGGAAATCCCATGGACAGAGGAGCCTGGCAGGCTACAGTCCAAAGGGTCGACAAGAGTTGGACACAACTGAACAACTGAGAAAAGTATTCACAATATTCCTATATTTGTAGACCCCAGAGAACTCAAGACACCCAAATTTTTGGTGTTTAGGAAGTCAGTTCTGATCTATACCAGCCAAGACCAGGAGCCCATTTACAATATTTGAAAACTTTAATGAAGTTCTAACTAAGTTTGCAGCTCTAGAGATAAAATTTTACAGGAAAAGTAGCAAGTCAGCAAGTGCCTACAAATGTTTGAAAGTCAGCAAGGGCCTACAAATGTTAAAGGGTCTTCTCTTTAATTCTTGCTCTTAAGACTAACTTTTTGTAGTTGGAAAAGACTCTGATGCTGGGAGGGATTGGGGGCAGGAGGAGAAGGGGACGACCGAGGATGAGATGGCTGGATGGCATCACTGACTCGATGGNGATGTGAGTCTGAGTGAACTCCGGGAGTTGGTGATGGACAGGGAGGCCTGGCATGCCGCGGTTCATGTCGCAAAGAGTCGGACACAACTGAGCAACTGAACTGAACTGAGGTCCTTATATGAAAAAAGAATGTATTTTGTTAGAGGAAAACAAAAAATGAATTTATGGCTAATTTCTCTCAATCGTCTTTTTCTATAAGACCTTACTTTAAGGATATTCAGAGAAATAACATTCCAGTTCTAGAGACAGTTACCAGAGTCTCACACACTACCGAGTCAACATGTTTCATCTCTGGGTTGCATGTTTTAGCATTCTAAACTGCCTTCTTTCCAACACAGCTGGGCACTAAATTTCTTTCTCAGAAGGTGACTAAAGCAGTTTGGGGATCATGGTAATGTTGTATCACTGTTATTTCTGGATTTGCTGTCCTTCAGTTACATAAGAGAGTGCCTCATATTTTTGCGGAAATGTACACTCAAATGGGCATAGTTAATGTGCTGGCATGACTAGGATTTACTCAAATGGCTCTGGGGAAAAATAAAAACAACAGAAAGAGAATGATAAATCAAATGTACAATGTTAATAACTGGGTGATGAAATGAGGAAGGTTTTTTGCATTATTCTTGCAACTTTTCTGTAAGCTTGAAACTATTTCAAAATAAAAAGTAAAAAAAAATTCAAAGGGCACAGTTTGAAGAGCCTCCAACTGGCCAAAGTTTGCACTATGTGAAGCTCAAAAAAAAAATGACCAATTTTAATCTGATGAGTAAATAAGAATCTATGAGTCCACAATGATATTTAACAAAGGCTGAAAGAAAACAAGAGGAAGGAAGGGAGAAAACAGGAAAGAGAAAAAGAAGTGGCAGTTACTATTATTCCAAAAGTTTAATTTGCATTTTTTAGAGAAAAAAATTAAGCATTTGCTCTGCCATCAGTGCCAACAATCAATAAACAGTGTGTCCTAGGAAGGTTGATGTTTGACAGAAAACAACAAAATTCTGTAAAGCAGTTATCCTTCAATTAAAAAATAAATAAATTATAAAAGAAATAGGAAAATTTTATGTGAGCCAAGCCAAGGAGTATAGCCCGGGTGACATGGATTCAAGAACCACTTGAACTGTGTTCTGCTATACTATAAAATTGGGCAGGGGGCGAGGGAGGGTGGGCTTATGCAGCCAAAATCCACCAAGTTACATAAATTATTTGTACAGAATTAGGACTGGAGCTGGCAAGAAGTGAGAGTGCTTGTTAAGCAAGGATTGGTTGGGATCCAAAATGGTTGCACAGTTGTAAAGTGAGACCTTGAGATCCTAAGTATCAGCTGCCAGCAGATACTCTTTCGAAAATGCCTGGTGGGATCCTTGAGTTTGACACAGTTCACAAAATTCAAGTTCTCAGTGATACAGGAACATGTCTGAACAATGGCCATCTGGCTCCATTCTGGATGCCTGAACCACAGTTACTCCATTTTGATTTTTAAATGATCTTAAATAGGTTGTCATGGTCTTTTTTTTTTTTTTTAATGTGGACCATTTTTAAAGTCATTATTGAATTTGTTACAATACTGTTTCTGTTTTTGTGTTTTGTTTTTTTTGGCCCTAAGGCAGGTGGAATCTTAGCTCCCTGACCAGGGATTGAACTTGCACACCCTTTATTAGAAAGCTAAGTTTTAACCACTGGTTACCATCAGGGAAGTCCCTCATCATGATCTTTTTGAGAATTATCATCATCACCAGTTACTGAGTAAAAGGAATATTTTCTTTTAGGAAGAATGTCCACTCACATGTTAAAAGAAATGATAGACTAAAAATCACCATTTAACAGCCACTATATGTGTACCTATGGCTGAGTCATGTTGATGCTTGACAAAAAACAACAAAATTCTATAATCCTTCAATTAAAAAATAAACAAATTTTAAAAAACAGCCACCAAAGAAATAATCAATTTATACAAAGATCATTAGTGCATGCTGGGGGGAAAAAGTGTGTGTGTGTGTGTGTGTGTGTGTGTGTAAATACACAAGTAAAAAGATAAAGACAGTAAAATAACGATATGTTATTGAATCTATGATATGGGTATACAGACATTCTCTGTATTATTCCTTCATCTTCTTTGTATGCTTGAAAAGTTACTAATGTACAAAATCCTTTTCAATATCAATGCCACTCTATATTTGACTAGAGTATAGAAATCAGGAAAGAATCCATCCTATCAGTTGTTAAAAGACTGTGGAATATTTATTGCTTTGTTTACCCCCTCAACCACAAAATATATTATTGGAGGGGATTTTCTGCTGGCCGCTGAATTTAACTAAAGACCTTAATCTCTGAGAGCTGCAAGATGATTTGCTTGGCAGGTGCACAGAAGTGTTCAAGAAAACCTGGCATGGGGGATTTGTCCTTAAGTCCCCCATTGATGACTACTCCTGGCGCCAACCACAGAATCAGGCTGATTGATATTCTGAACGTAGAAATTAAATCTCCAGCTGCACTTGAGACTTACCATCTGAGAGTTGGTATTATTCACATACTAGGATAATAATTCTTTCTTATTCTCTACTCTTATTCATATACACCTATCTCAAGAAAATTCTGAGGAAACAGTGAATATTAAATTACGTCTTGTATTCATGAATACTCATTCTGGTATTTTCTTCACCTGAGAACTATCTCCATGGTGGTACAGGGCAAAGAGAAAGCTCAGGATTTCCCTGATGGTTCAGAGGCTAAGACTCCATGTTTCCAAAAGAGATGGCCTGGGTTCAAACCCTGGCCAGAGAACTAGATCCCATGTGTTTCAACTAAGACCCAGTGCAGAGAAATAAATAGATATAAAAGCAACGTGGAGAAAGCTCATTAATTCTAGCAAACTTTAGTGCCATCCTCAAATCAACAAATCCACTCATAGCTCATCTCCAAAGAAGATGTCCAGTTTCTAAAGCCATTCAGTATAAAGCTCTTACAGTAAATACAATTTTCTGCACAAACATGGCAGAGTGATTTCTAATGTTTCTATTCTTATTGCAAAATATATTTAAAATTATCTAATATCTAAATCTCTGAATCATACCACATCTAAATATGATATGTCTTTGTGGATAAAAACAGATCTGACTTACAACTGCGCTGTTTATGTGGCCACATGGCCCACTGCTCCCTGGGGACCAGAGGTTCACTTCAGTGACAGTATTTAGCAAACTGAAATGAACTGCTATCATATGCTAGAACTGGGCCATCTATCATAGGCCTGCCACAAACTCTAAGATGGAATAAGCCAGCTCTACAATCATGCGCAGCAAAACTCCCAAATGATACAGGAGAACAGTGGAAAAGCAGAATGGCATTAAACTGTAAGTTCCAGGGAGAGTTTGTTGCGGGTAAGCAGCATAAACAACTCTGCAAAAAACTTTCAAGGATCCTTGCTTTATATACATCAATCGTTCAAAGGATGGGTTTGGATGAGCTCTCATTTCAGCATCTAGTAACTCTATAACTGTACCTCAAGGGAGTAATGGTGTTCAAACTGGGGTGCACACTCTTCTGGATATGTACAAGAAGATTCACTGGAGAAGTTCTATTTACTTTTCATCTAAACACAAGTAAGCTTTACTAGTACTTAATATTCAGGTTGACATTGGAAGCATCCCTCCAGCTACACGTTAAGCTGCTGTTGGCTTGTGACCTATGGACCCCAAGGAGAACCTGATAGAACACCGCACATGTGCTGACAAGCACCTTCAGTGTCCAGTCTATTCGTATAGAAAGCTGTTTTGCATGACCCAGGGAAGTTGGGTCATGTGTTACCAACAGATGGGCTTGGGAAAAGAGTTAATACAAAAACAAGTGCGAACAGCAAGGTCCTACTGTGTGCCACAGGGAACTACATTCAGTAGCCTGTGATACACTATGTGAAAGCGAAAGTTGTTCAGTCAAGTCTGACTCTTTGCGACCCCATGGACCACACAGTCCATGGAATTCTCCAGGCCAGAATACTGGAGTGGGTAGCCTCTCCCTTCTCCAGTATAATGGAACAGAATATGAAAAATAATACATGTGTATAACAGATTTACTTTGCTGGACAGCAGAAATTAACACAGCATTGTAAATCAACTATGCTTCATGAAAAATTTTTAAAATACTAAAATAAAGGTAAAAATACGTCTTGAGCAGAGACCCAACTGAGCAGTGAACCCATAAATAGATGTCATTTTCAAGGCATTCAAATCTAAAGAACTTACAGGTGGTAGAACTACTTCTCAGTGGGCTGAATAATATTTATTATCTTGCTAATCTTCAAACAAAGCTGTAAGTTTAAATAGTTGGGAATTGTACGTGGTTGGCTAAATGTGGGTAAATTTCTATATTGAAGGTACAGGGGCATGGTAACTAATTATAAGCAGGGAGTGAGCCAGTTCCATCAAATTACCTGACGTGTGAAACGAGGGAGCCCTGAAATTGCGGTTCTCACGGGAAGAGGCTGCAGGGAAGCCAAGCCCTTGAGAAGCACACGAGGCCGGGCCGGTTGCCTTGGTGACCCTCCATCACACTTCAGGTGCTCTGAGCAGCTTTTAGATTTGATTTTCCTTGAGACGCTGAAATCAGTGCAGTTTACCCTCTCATCTAGGAGTACGTGGGGCAAGAAACATTTCCCATTCCAACCAGAGGTTTTCAAAAGTTTACATACTATAAGCCCAACTGTAATAGTAAAACAATGAAAAGTTACCTGGCATTGCTCTACGAATGCCACTGTGGTCAGTTTACATGCATTATCTATATCATTACACAATGTTTCTGAAGAAGTTTTATGACTCTGACCACACCTCATCTTAAAACAATCATGACTTAATGTCTTAATTCATATAAGCCAAAGACATATGCAGACTTTCTTTTCCCTGATAACCATTAAAAAGCACAAGTTTTCTTTACGCAAATATTTCAGGCTTGTTTTAATTCAGTTCAGTTCAATTCCATCGCTGAGTTGTGTCCGACTCTTTGAAACCCCATGGACTGCAGCATACCAGGCTTCCCTGTCCATCACCAACTCCTGAAGCTTACTCAAACTCATGTCCACTGAGTTGATGATGCCATCCAACCATCTCATCCTCTGTCGTCTCCTTCTCCTCCCACCTTCAGTCTTTCTCAGCATCAAGGTCTTTTCAAATGAGTCAGTTCTTTGCATCAGGTGGCCAAAGGATTGGAGTTTCAGCATCAGTCCTTCCAATGAATATTCAGGTCTGATTTCCATTAGGATGGACTGGTTGGATCTCCTAACACCACAGTTCAAAAGCATCAATTCTTCAGCACTCAGCTTTCTTTACAGTCCAACTCTTGCATCCATACATGACTACTGGAAAAACCATAGCTTTGATTAGACGGACCTTTGTTGGCAAAGTAATGTCTCTGCTTTTTAATATGCTGTCTAGGTTGGTCATAACTTTTCTTCCAAGGAGTAAGTGTCTTTTTAATTTCATGGTTGCAGTCACCATCTGCAGTGATTTTGGAGCCCCCCAAAATAAAGTCTGCCACTGTTTCCCCATCTATTAGCCATGAAGTGATGGGACAAGATGCCATGATCTTCGTTTTCTGAATGCTGAATTTTTAAGCAGACTTTTCCACTCTCCTCTTTCACTTTCATTAAGAGGCTCTTTTGTGCTTCTTTGCTTTCTGCCATAAGGGTGGTGTCATCTGCATATCTGAGGTTATTGATATTTCTCCCAGCAATCTTGATTCCAGCTTGTACTTTAATTATTCCAGCCTAATTATTCCAATAGATCACTAAATCTGCTTCCAATTCCTTCAATGTGAAGCTTTTCACAATGCCATGTATGAGGGACTTCCCTGGTGTCCAGTGGTTAGCATTCTGTGCTTCTACAGCAGGGGGCTTGGGTTCCATCCCTGGTCAGGGAACTAAGATTCCATATGTTGTGTGGCATGGTCAAAAAATTAAACAAAACAAACCATATTAAAGACCTATTCCCTGTATCTCTGTGCTTCTGATTAAAGCCCAGCCCAGGGACTGCTGAGCTCTATGGTAACTCTCAGTACCCCCAGAGCCCTCCTGGGATTGCTCAGAAATGCAGCTCGAAACAAGAAGTTGATGCCATCTACAGCTACCTCCTGGCTCAGGGGGGACCCTCCAGGAAGATGGAACATATGTTATCTCATTCCAAATTTTCTTTTCTGGAAGGAGGAGAGAGAAGTGTAACAACTATTCATGAGAACTTAATATGGGCCCTGTGGTTCACTAAGTGCTATTATATTTGTTCCCTGGAGACGGAAATGGCAACCCACTCCAGCGTTCTTGCCTGGAAAATCCCGTGGACAGAGGAGCCTGGTGGGCTACAGTCCATGGGGTTGCAAAGAGTCAGACACTACTTTGTGACTAAACAACAATAACATATTTGTTATTTTACACGTTGGCAGGCTTCATAGTCACAGGACCTCATTCATACCTTATTACTCCATTTATGAGTTATTTGGGCCTTGGTTTCCTCATCAGGAAAGAAAGAATAATAATAACATCTACTTCATAGGATTGCTCTGAGGATGAAATGGATATTTTTTTCTGGATAAAGTGCTGAGAACATGACAGTTACATAGTAAACTGTCTAAGAAAATCACTCCTGTGTTGTCTACTACAACACACTCCACTTCTGTATTTTTAGTTGGAAGGACTGACTGCTGAAAACCAACTCATAGAAAGGTGCTCTTCAACTGAATTTGGACTTTATTCCTTTGACTTCCCCTCTACCTGGAACAATAGTGTAACTAACCTATTACTGGCTTGAAATATGTTATTTCTTTATTGGTTTATGAAATATTGGCTTGCAAAATATTATTATAAATGATAATTCCTGTAGTGAACCTGTGTTAAATAAATTACTGGTGAAGACAGTCTCTGAGACTGGTTTGCCTCCAAATAAAACATCTGTGCTTCTGACCGACCATCCATAAATCAAATGTCCCCATGATCCCTTCCTTGGGTTTGACCAATTTGCCAGTGGCTCGCAGAACTCAGGAAAACAGTTTACTTACTAAATTACTAGCTTATTATAAAAAGATATAACTCAGGAACAGCCAGATGGAACAGCTGCAAAGGGCCAGGTACATGGAAGGGGCTGAGGCTTCCACATCCTCTCTGGGTGTGTCAACCTCCTAACACTTCCACTTGCTCATCAGCTGGGGAGC
>SJYQ01094063.1:0-18065 GCA_006410935.1 Redunca redunca | reverse complement strand
GGGGGAAGGGAGTGTTCTGAGGACAAAGGGTTTTGCAGTGGGGAGGAGGGCCCAGAGGGCAGCACTGGGCTTTGTTGGGGTCTTGAGCTTCTGGGCTCAGAGGCAGAGCATCTGTGATGAGCCAGGCTGATGGAGGGAGCCACAGCTCAGGAGAGGGCCTGGTAACGCAAAAGCAGTTTTCGTGTGTTGGGTGTGTTCTCAGCCAGGGTCTGTGCTCTGTGCTTTATATACCAGATTTCACGAGTGATCAGCTCACCGTAATTTCCCTGGGACGTTCTCAGCACCGCACAGCTTCCAGGATCATAGCTTCCCAACCAGGGATTGAACCCCGGCCCAGCAGTGAAAGCACCAAGTCCCAACCACTGGACCTCCAGGGAATTCCTGATGTTCCCAGTTTTATTGCATTTCCAGAACCCATCCTCTACCCCCTACCAGTTCCAAGCAAACCGGGACAGATGCTCACACTATGCGTAATTCTCTCAACAACTTGAAGAGACCGCAGAGCCACTAACCCCATTTTACAGATGGAGAAACCAAAGCTCAAGGGGTTGAGGGTTTTCCAGGGCGAAACAGCTGCTAAGTGCCAGAGCTGGACCTGGACCCAGGCCTATCTTCTTCCAAAGATCCATAGGGCATGGAATCCTCCCCGGTGCCAAAGAGCAGGGGAGGGCAGGTCCTCACATTCCAGCTCGCGGTGTGCTCCCCTCTGCCCTCCCCTGCCCTGCCTCGTCTTTTCTTTTAACCCTGGCTGAGGCCTTGGAGCCCCTGCCCACCCAGCTGCCCATAGGGTTTCCACTTTTCTCTGTACAGACCATCTCTCCCGGGCCTAGGACTGGGCCAGACTGAGCGGGGGTGGACGGTGCAGAGCCAGGACCTGACTGGACCTTGGAGACAACGCGCTCAAGGAAGCGGAAATGCTCTGGCCTCGGAGCCTGGGTGATCTCAGCCCGGACCTGCCACCAAAGTGCAATAGCAGAGGCCCAAGCCTCCTTTGTGGGGAGGAGGGGTTGGCTTGAAGGCTGGCAGGCAGAAGCCCCTTCCAGCTCTGCCTGCCAGCTGGATGTAGCTCATCGAGCGGCTGAGAGTCCGCGTGCCTGGCTTTGCCGCCTCAGCTGACTCTGTCACCTTGGGCAAGTTACCTAACTACCTCTAGAAGGTGCTTCCTAAAGTGGGGATAACAATGACGCCCCCCCCACCCCCGCCCCACCAACCTCCCCAGGTCTTAAAGAGACAGTACATGGAAAGCTCTCAGTATGATGCCTGGCGGAAATAACAGCTAGTTGTTGCTATTATTGTTGTTATTATTTTTAGTGCTCTCCTCCTCCCTGGGGCTGGGGACTCAAGCTAACACCCCTCCACCCCCATCCCCAGGCTGCATCAGGGTCCTGGCAGGCCTGGCTGGATGTTTGAGCCAATGAGAGCCGAGGGGAGAGACCGACACTACCCCGGGGACTAAAATAGCGACAAAGCCGACTCCAAAGCCAGGCTTTCCAGGACAGTTTTGCCCATACAAGGCCAGAGTCGGTGCCACCTGGTAGCCCCTGGGGGCAGGAGTTGTGGGGCAGACTGCCTCGGGCCTGCTCTGGGGTTTTGCAGATCCGCTCTGGGACTGCCCCCGAGTGTCACATGCTCTTCTCCCTCAGACTGATGGCTCTCTGGGGGCTGAGTTTTACTGGAAATCAGTTTAAGAGAAGCAGCCCCCGGCTCCAGGCCCCCCTCCTGGCCAGACGCGCCAGAGCCTGGACAAGAAGGAGGCCCCAAGGCCCGAGACTTCCCAGATGTCCCTCTTGGATGTGGAATTTAGAGTCATTTCTTTGGGGGAGCCTCTGAGCAAAAGCCAGGGCTTCAAGATCCCCCTTAGCAATAGACTTCCAGGGGCCTAGGCAGTCATTGGCCCCCTAGCTCCTCTTAACCAACTCCTGGTTTCTTTACAGAGACCAGGCCTTGGATTTAGCCCAAGAAAAGGCACTTGAGCGTAGTGGGAAAGATAGCTCTTGAAACTTGCCTCAGCCATGCAGAAGCTGAATGACCTTGGACTAGGCACTCACCTTCTCTGAGCCTCAGGCTGGCCTTCTGGTAAATGGGGATAATAATGCATGCCTTGACAATCTGTGGTCAGGATTACGGGATACAGTGGTGGGATGGGGTGAACAAGCCCAGGGCTGGCACTCAGTAGGCCTTCTGTGCATGCTCGTCTTTATTCCTTTGGTCACAAGAGGGTGCAGGCGGGAGTTTGGATGGTATAGAGAGACCAGTCTCCACTCCTGGAAATAGTGAGGTAGGGTTGACCTCTCATTCGAGGGGCGTCAGACGCTTGCATGTAGGAAGGAAGTTCTTGCACAGACAGCATCCACCCAGCACTGTGTACAAGAGACTCTGGTCCAGCCCAGAGAGGGAGATGGCGGTGGATTCTCCAAGCCAGTTGCCAGGCTTCTGTCTCATCGTCCCATCCAGCTGGACCTGCCGATACTTCAGTGCCCAGAGGACATCTGCCAAAGGCTTCTCAGCCCAGGATGAGTCAGCCCCTGCGGCTGCCACTTACTCCAGGCCGTGCTCAGTGGCTGCTCTCGGAGGTGCTGCTGGGGACCCTGACCTCTGTGGGAGTGAGATCCCTCCTCCCTGCAGAAAGCCAAGAGGTGGCACAGTCACCATGAATCTCATGGTCCAGGGTCAGGGCCTGGACCACAGTGCCTGATCATGCTCTGGTCAGCGGGCAGCTTACCTCTCAGAGACCTCCTCCAGCCGTCAGGGCAGAGCGGTGCTGAGGGCCCAGAACAGCACTACGGGGAACATTCTTACTCTGTCGCTGGGGTGATCAGGGCTCCTCTGAGCCTTGTTTTTCTCATCTGTAAAAGGGGAGTTTGTCCATTGAGTGCAAGAGTTTAGAAGGTGGGCTTGGGGTCAACCACAGGAGTTTTTTGTTTTGTTTTGGAGTATAATTGCTTTACAATGTTGTGTTAGCTTCTGCTGTACAGTGAAATGAGTCAGCCAAAGTCATACGTACGTCCCCTCCCTCTCAGGGTTCCCTCCCACCGCACCCCCTTCCCACCCATTTAAGTCATCACGGAGAACCAAGCTGAGCTTCCTGTGCTTTCTAGCAGGTTCCCATTAGCTACCTATTTTACACATGGGAGTGTATGTATGTCTGAGCATATCCCTTGAGAAAACCATAATTCAAAAGGACACATGTACCCCAGTGTTCACTGCAGTGCTAGCTACCATAGCCAGGATATGGAAACAATCTAAAAATTCAATGATGGATGACCGGGTAAAGAACATGTGGTACATATATGCATTGGAATATTACTTAGCCTCCGAAAGGAAGGATACTTGCAGCTGCGTGAGTTTTAAGTGCAGACCTCCCGCATGTGATCTGTGTCCCCCTGGGCAAGTTTTTAGCCTCTCTGGGCACTGGGTATGGCAGTGGTGGTAATACCCATCCCCTAGGTTTGCTGCTTGAGATGGTCTGAGGGAACACTCCTGGGTGCCGGGCAGTGCCCGAGCAAGTTACCTGTACCAGCGAATTCCATCTTCCCAACAAACCTGGAAGTAGGTGCTAACATCAGCCCTTGTTTACAGACCAGGATATTGAGGTCCAAGTTCATATAGCTAAATAGTGTCAGGGCCAGGATCCAGCGCCAAAGGGTTTGGCTCCAGAGCCCTCATGCTTAACAAACAAACGTCAGTTTTTCTTACTTTTGCTGTTGTGTTACTGAAATTAAGCACAATGCCATGTTCGTTGTTGTTTAGTTGCTAAGTCCTATCTGGCTCTTTCATGGCCCCATGGATTGTAACCCGCCAGGTTTCTCTGTCCTTGGGATTTCCCAGGCGAGAATACTGGAGTGGGTTGCCATTTCCTTCTCCAGGGAATCTTCCTGACCCAGGGATCAAACCCACGTCTCCTGCAGATGAGTTCTGTACCATTGAGCCACCCAGGGTCCGCGAATGGGAGCCTCCTTTGTTATTGAACAGGACAAGACTGATGTGGTTTCAGTGTCCCCAGGCCTTTGCTGTTGGAAGCGGATTCTGACATCTCTCTCCTTCCCCAACCACGTGGGAGGGTCTGTGCGTGTTCAGCCAGTTCCTTAAGTCTAGGCTAGGACTTAGATGGAGGAGAAGGATTAAGAGAAGAGTGCCATTGAGCACGGGTGTGAAACAAAATTGCAGGAAGACAAAACTGTACGTGAATACTGTCTTGCAGAACTTGTGAGTTGGTTCCTCTTAAGTACCCTTTAAACAAATGTGAGCTTTGGAAAAAATCTACTAGATGAATTGTGAACCATTGAATTATCTCATTTGATTCCAGTACCACTTAGAGACTGCGCCATATGGTCCTGCCATCAGCAAGGTTATATTTGGTGTTGAGTGAGAATGTTTGCCCAGGCTTAAGGGAAAGCTCTCAATGCATAGGTAGATGAAGGCAGAGGGCTGGCCTTTGGTGCCTCCAAAACAGCCTCAAGTCTTGGCACCCTCATGAACGCCTTCCCCCTTGATGAGACTGCACATTCCACCTTTCCTGTTTTACAGCCTTCTAAGGCCTAGAGGGACTCAGGCCCCTCCTGGAGATGATAACCATGGGGGAGTCTCAGCTGCATCCCTGTGAGTTCTAAGCAAATCCCCTCTCCAAGAAGCGCCTGGTGGGCAAAGACAGCTGGAGGCCAGGGTCACAGGGGAGTGCAGCCCTGTCAATGTCTGGGTCAAAGGCCCCCAGAATCCTTATGATTAACACTCATGTGCAGCCAAGAGGGAATTGGGAAAGGCAAGAGCCACTGGGCAAGTGCAGGGCATGGGAGTGTTCAGGGGAGCGGACAATGGAGCTGACCACGAGGGCCAGCTCACCTGCACTTCCAGTGAGGAACCAAGAGGTCTCGTGGAGTTGATGTGCCGAGTGATGGGATAGTGTTTTTCAAAAGCGAAACTACTGTTGATGTTGGCCAAAAGTTTCGTTTGGGGTTTCCATAATATGTAATAGAAAAACCCAAACAAACTTTTTGGCCAACCCAGTATTCCCATCAGTTGTAAGATAAACCACTGATTTTATCCTAGCTCTGTGGGGGAGTAAAAAAACAAAAATGCTGCCTTTTATATGTGCGTATCAATTGGAAGGCCCGATCAGATATCCAAACTATTAAAATGTGTGTCTTGGAATCTAGGGACTCTGGCTGCCCACAGATAAGGCATCCTCGTTTCTCTGAATGGTCAGATCACTGTCCTTGGCCCTCTGCTCTCTCCTGCCTCTGTCTGTTCTGGCCATAAAGGTCTTTTATTACGTGATGCTAAGTGTGAGTCCAGGGCTGCCTGCTTCCAACAACTGTTTGCTGATGGAAGAACCAGACCAAGGAGACTGAGATGTAAATGAGAGATAACAAAACATCTTCTGGTTCATTCACTCAACAGATGTTTACTGAACACTTCAAATGTGCAGGTACTGTTCTGGGAGCTGGAGATACAGGAATGAATGTCCTCAAGATAAAGTGGCCACATGGTTAACTTGAGTTTTCAGAGAGGACTTACATATGACTGGCAGAGTTTAAGTCCCCACCTCTCCTGTCTCAGTGGATGACGTGAGAGGCAGGGTCTCCCGTCTCGCTTGAGCTCTTTGCTGGGTGGTTCTGCTCTGTTCGTGTGTTACTTGGTGGCAGGTCACAAGCATACACCCGAGACTGCCCCGAAGTCATCAATTCCAGGGAGTCAAACCTGAAACAGAGGGGCCTCCCCTGGTGGTCCCGTGGTTGAGAATCTGCCATGGGGTGCAGGGGATGTGGGTTCGATCCCTGGTCAGGGAACCAAGATCCCACATGTCACGGAGCAACAAAGCTTGCACAATGCGACTACTGAGCCTACAAGCGGCAGCTAGGGAGTCCATGTGCCACTCGAAATGTCCCGCTGCCGCAGCCAAGAGCAGACACGGCCAAACAGATAAACAAATACTGGAAAAAAATGAGACAGAATCATACATGGTGCTGAAAGCTAGGCGCAATGGATTTAATTTGTTATCTAAGCCCAGAACCATTTCCATGCCTTCCGAGAAGTTAGCTGNTGGGGGAGTAAAAAAACAAAAATGCTGCCTTTTATATGTGCGTATCAATTGGAAGGCCCGATCAGATATCCAAACTATTAAAATGTGTGTCTTGGAATCTAGGGACTCTGGCTGCCCACAGATAAGGCATCCTCGTTTCTCTGAATGGTCAGATCACTGTCCTTGGCCCTCTGCTCTCTCCTGCCTCTGTCTGTTCTGGCCATAAAGGTCTTTTATTACGTGATGCTAAGTGTGAGTCCAGGGCTGCCTGCTTCCAACAACTGTTTGCTGATGGAAGAACCAGACCAAGGAGACTGAGATGTAAATGAGAGATAACAAAACATCTTCTGGTTCATTCACTCAACAGATGTTTACTGAACACTTCAAATGTGCAGGTACTGTTCTGGGAGCTGGAGATACAGGAATGAATGTCCTCAAGATAAAGTGGCCACATGGTTAACTTGAGTTTTCAGAGAGGACTTACATATGACTGGCAGAGTTTAAGTCCCCACCTCTCCTGTCTCAGTGGATGACGTGAGAGGCAGGGTCTCCCGTCTCGCTTGAGCTCTCTGCTGGGTGGTTCTGCTCTGTTCGTGTGTTACTTGGTGGCAGGTCACAAGCATACACCCGAATTCCAGGGAGTCAAACCTGAAACAGAGGGGCCTCCCCTGGTGGTCCCGTGGTTGAGAATCTGCCATGGGGTGCAGGGGATGTGGGTTTGATCCCTGGTCAGGGAACCAAGATCCCACATGTCACGGAGCAACAAAGCTTGCACAATGCGACTACTGAGCCTACAAGCGGCAGCTAGGGAGTCCATGTGCCACTCGAAATGTCCCGCTGCCGCAGCCAAGAGCAGACACGGCCAAACAGATAAACAAATACTGGGAAAAAATGAGACAGAATCATACATGGTGCTGAAAGCTAGGCGCAATGGATTTAATTTGTTATCTAAGCCCAGAACCATTTCCATGCCTTCCGAGAAGTTAGCTGGTCTGGGAAAACAGCAAAAGAAAACTGGGGGAAAGAAGGGGGAACAAGAAGTATGAACAAGAGAGGGAGGTTTTGCTGACATAAAAGCCCAGATTGAAGAGTTTGCACTATATTTTTAACGAAAATCTATAAACATGTCCATGTAAGTTAGCTCTAGCCTTAGTCGTTGAAACGGTGACTCAAGTTTGGCAACTTGCGTGATGGAAAAGCTGGGGAATAAAAGTCCAAATAAGTTAAAATGTTGTGTTACCCTCGGGGTGTGTAATCTGGGGCTCTTCCAATCTTTCCACCCTTTGGTGAAAGAAACCCAGGAATCCCCTACACCTCCCTTTCCCCTCCCCACCCCCATCTCCCCATCTCCCCTGAAACCTACTTAGTCCAGGCTGCCTTCACCTCTTGCCTGGACATTTGCTCAACCAGCATTTCCACCCTGACACCCCATCAATTAGACCAAATCCCCTGTCGCTGGCTCCAACACGGGCACTTCTTCACAGCACTTAGTGGTCCTAACTGTGGATTTATTGCTGAGCTTGTTTAAGTCAGGGCTGCCTCCCCCACCTCATCACAGCATCCTTGAGAGCAGGGACTACATCTGTTTTTGCTCATGATTCTGCCCCCTGCGCTTAGCACACAGCTAGGAAGGAGTTTGAAACGTGTTTTGACCAAGACTTGGAAAACATATCCAAATAAGTTAGCTCCATCCTTACACTATCTCTCCTTATCTTTAGCCATGGAAAGTGCTCAACAATATTTGTGGAAGGAATTGATAAATGAATAAATGAGTTTTAAACACAAAACAGAAAATAATTTTTTTTCACATGTATGAAATTGGTTTTTCTCTTCCCCCGCAAAACAAATGCTGCAGAAATATTTCAAGATCGTCCATTTGGAAGGACATATTGGCCTGTTCAGAGCTCACTTGTGGGTGGTAGAGACCCTCACAAACATGTGTGTGTGTGTGTTGCGTGTGTGTGTGTGTGTGTGGTTGAGAGGGTCAAAGAGGATTCCCTGGGGAGTGTAAACAACAGGAAGGCAGTGAAGATTCTATCTCATTACCTATTAAGATACAAATTCATCCAACTGAGAATCCTGAAGCCTTATGCTAAGTAGAAACCTACTAAGCATTTGTGTAATGAATGGAAACACGAGGGAATCATTCTCTTGTGCTGATGCTATGAGAGGGTACAGAGGAAAGGCTCCCCCTTGTAGCCTTTTCTGTCTCCATCTCGCCCAGGTCTTCTCCTGGACGATCCTGTGGGCTTTTGTGAGGAGCTGATGGCCCAGGCAGTGGTCAGTGGGGCTGCTGTTTCTCTCCAGACATATCCCCTCTTTGTACCCACTTTGTTTCCCCTCCAAAAAGACCAAGTGCTAGCTTCATGTGGGAAAACAGGGTGTCTTAAATTTGATCAAATTTTTTTTAGGACAGTTTAACAATATCTGTCAAAAATTTAAAGACATATATCCTTGATGGGGGCAAATTCCCTCCCAGAAATCTCTTCCATGGGTATACCTGAACTGTGTGCGGAGATAGAAAAATAAAGATGTCCATTACAGTGTTAATTATGCTAGGCAAAAATCAGAATAATCAAATGTCTACCAGTAAGGAAATGACCTAATATATTGTGGTCCCCCCATACCGTGGAATATTATAAAGCTGCAAGATGGTTTTCTCCATATCACACTCTCTTGGTTCTTCCCACATTAGGAATATCACTTCTTAGTGTCCTTTTTCGAGTTCACCTCTTCTCAAGAACAAAGGATTCTCTGGTCCTGTATGTTGGTAGTGCTGAGCTCGCGAATCTTTAGGCTAGAACAGTGCCTGGGACAGAGGAGACATTTACTTCATATGTGATGAATGAACAGAACCTGATGCATAGTAGGCGCTCACTAAGTAATTGTTGAATGACTGAAGGAAAGAGAATGAAGTAGACCCACATGTACCAATAAGAAAATAAGTTTGAGACACATTGTGAAAAAGCAAAGTTAAAAACAGTATGCATATTACCATCCCTTTGGTGTTAAAAATAAACAAATGGATATGCTTGTCTATGCATAGGAAAGTCACGTAAAAGAACATGAAGTCTTTATAATGTTATAAAGAGTTATATATATATAAAGAATGTTATATCTATGAGTGGGACAGAGTTTGGAGTGGAGAGTAAGGGAAAACATTGGCTTTTCATGTCATAGTTTTTGAGCTGCTTTAATATTCTATTATGAGCATATCGTGATTCTGGAACCAGCACCACTGCCACCAAGCCTAGTTTAAGTAAAAAAAGAAAAACAGAATGAGATGGCCGCCTGGCTCACCTTTGCTGCAACCCGACTTGTATGTCAACAGTGGCAGCTGAGGCCTTGTGGGATGAGACCTCTAAGTCCATGACAGTTGGATATGAGTTTTTCACAGCATGCAGAAAAGCTCACAGATGAGCATGTGAACTCATCTCTGTAGGTCTTTCTGTCAGCTCTAAGAAGAAGGCCTCTCTCTCATCATTTTCACTGCTGAAGAAGCTGAGGCCCAAAGAATTTAGTGCCTTGCTGAGGGGTAGACAGCAGAAAATGACCCCATTTGTTTTGACCCCATGGACGCTGGTTGGGGAGGGTGATGTGTATTAGCTAGCTATTGCTGTGTAACAATATCCCCAACTACACCTTTTTTTTTTTTTTTGATGTGGACCATTTAAAAAATCATTGAATTTGTTACAATATCGCTTCTGTTTTATGTTTTGGTTTTTTGGCCATGAGGCATGTGGAATCAAACCTGTACCCCCCAACATTGGAAGGCAAAGTCTTAACCACTGGACCACTGGGGAAGGCCCCCTCACACTGTATCTTAAGATAACAAACGTTTAATATCTCATAGTTTCTGAAGGTCAAGGTTTCAGAAGTGGCTTAGCAGGTGATTCTGGTTCAGGGTTTCCCAAAAGGCCTCTGTCGAGTTGTGGGCAGGGCCTGCCACCATCTGAAGGCTGGACAGTGCGTGTGGGGTGGGGCCTAGGGGTGGGGTCTGCTTCCAGCCTCACTGTATGGTCATTGGAGCCCCCGAGTTCTTAATCGCTCTTAGCCAGAGACCCTGATTCCTCTCCACATGGGCTGCCTGAACGTCCTTGTGACATCTGGCTCCTCCCGTGGTGATGAGCTGAGAGAGAAGCCATATAACCTAACCTAATCTCAGGAGTGACGTGCCATCGTTCCCACCGTATTCTACTGGCCATACGTACAGCATGGGAGGGGACCACAGAAAGCTGTGATGACCAGGAAGCGCGGTCACTGGGAGACATCTCGGGGGCTGGTGACCACAGGGCAGCTCCTTCACTGAAAGCCTGGACTCCATCCTTGGGTGGCCCCTGGGGCGGAGGCCAGGAGGACCTGCCTGGATGGGTCTGTGGTGCAGTGGCGGGGAATCACAGGCAAGTCCTTGTCCCCTCTGCTTGCGACTGAGTCCCCTCCACCCAGAGTCAGTGATGACTCGACCGCCCTCTGCCTTCCCTCCTCTCGGGGATGTGGTGATGCAGGCGGGGGCTCCTGGGAGCCAGTGGCCACTGTCTGTGCTATAATCAGAAGTGCCAGTGAACTGCTCTGGACAGATGGCCTCACCACGCTGGCGTGTGATAGGAGCTTGACAAGCCCTTGGTGATGGCTCATTGCTTCTTCTCTAAACACGTGTACTGAATGCTTCTGCGTACCAGATCCTTCGATAGGGCACAGTGCGTGCCTTGTATCAGCGTTTGTTGCCAACTCACATGACAAGGTTGGTAACCACAGTCGCCCCATTTTACAGATGGGAAACTGAGGCTGGGAAGGTTAAGTACAGTGCCCTGGGTGCCTGGGTGGACTTGCACTCAGATCAGCCTGGCTCCAAAGCCCCTGCTCCCGTCTCTGATGCAACCCTTCCTCCCACCCACTCTCCTCCCGTGGGAGTTAGGGCCATCTGATGCGGGACGTGAGCCTGGGACTGAGAAGTGCCTTATCTCGGCCTCCAAATCCTCCATTCCTCACTAAAGAAACGGAGAAGGTATAGTCCCCAGACACGAAGCCCCTTCCCTCCTGGAGTGGGGAGCCCAGCCCAGCCCTGAAGCCTCCCAAGAGCCAGGCCAATGGTTTTTCACTTCTGTCTGGAAGCCCAGGCCTCATAGCAGATCATGCAGAAATGCTTCGGCATAAGATGGATTCACTTTTAAAGTCTAAAGCTAATTCCAAGAAGGGTGGCATGCTAGAAAGAGCCTGGGCTATGGCAAGAAGCAGACCTGTGTTAAAATCCCACTTCTCTGTCCTTAGGCAAGTATTTAACCTTGCTGGGACTCAGTTTTCATACCTGTCAAATGGGGAAGTCACACTTATTTCTGAGTTCACCATGAGGATTAAATGAAACATAAACAGTAAGAATACCCAGCTGTCATAAGCACCAAATCATATCCATTCCTTTGTTCCCTTTGTTCTTTTTTTAATCATATCATAGAATCTCCAACATTCCCTCCAATAAAAAATGTTCTTTGGGTTGAAAAAGGGACTCTTAGTCTAGCCTGCTAGGTGTTTCCTCTCTGGGGCCCTTCCATCCCCAAATACAGCTTCTAACCAGTGAAGACCTCTGTGCTGCAGCAGTCCCCAACATTTTTGGCACCAAGGACCAGTTTAGATCGGGGGTGGGGGGGCGAGGGTTCGTTTAAGCGGTAATGCGAGCGACGGGGAGCAGTAGAGGAGGCTTTACTTGCTCACCAGCTGCTCAGCTGCTGCTTGGCCGAGTTCCACTGATGGTCTGTGGCCGAGGGTTGGGGGCCCCTACTGTGCAGCACTGATGGCAACTCTGTGGTCTGTGCCTTAATTAAAGTCGGGCCTGAAACCCCCAGGAAAATGGAGCCCTGGTACAGCTGGCTTAATTTCCGCTGACTGTCCTGCTGGTCAGGGGAGGTTCCTGCAGTATTTCTGGAGTGGAAAAACCCCAGGTTGCTGGGCGCTGGCTGTGGCAGCACTGCGGGCCAGCTTAGTCCCCCGGGGAGGCCTGGGAGGTGCTTGGATTCCAGCAACAGAGGTCCCTGGGGCAGTCGCTGCTTCTGTCCTAGCAGAGCTGGGGGAGGGGGCACAGGATAGCAGCCATTCTAGGGACCCTCAGCTGGTCCCTAGTGGGACTGGAGAGGCCCCTAAATCCTCTCCTAGTTACTTGGACCTGTGGTTTTAGGGAAAATCAGGGCCCTGTATTGCTTGCGTGCGTGCATGGTAAGTTGCTTCAGTCGTGTCCAGCTCTGTGCTACGGACTGTGCGATGGACTGTAGCCCACCAGGCTCCTCTGTCCATGGGACTCTCCAGGCAAGAATACTGGAGGGGGTTGCCATGCCCTCCTCCAGGGGATCTTCCTGACCCAGGGATCGAACCCGCCTCCCTTACATCTGCCCTGGCAGGTGGGGGTTCTTTACCACTAGCTCCGTTTACTTTGTAAGTACTGCCCACTTACTCACAAGTGGTTGATTGAATATAACGTGAAAAGGGTAGTTTCCATTCCCGTGGGGTGGCTGGCTCCAGGCAAAGGGTTGGGGGCAGCCCTCAGGAACTGATAGGTGCTTGGACCAGGCCTCGAAGGTCCTTTCTCATCCTGAAAATACAGGGCTCTGCACTATGGGGCCTTCCTGGAGATAAAGTAGACAAGCATGGGGGTTCAGAGACAGAGCTGCTGCGGCATTTTGGGGGGAGAAGAGGGGCCACGAGCCAAGACCCTGGGTGGTCCATGGAAAGAGCGCTGGAAGGGGACTCTGAGCTCTGACTGCCCCCGTGACTCTGGGCGAATCACCCCCCTCTCTGAACCTCTCAGTTTCCCTACTTGGAAGACAGGGAGGGCATGCTCTTTCAGAGACTTGGCCAGCTCTGAAAAACCTCTGATTCATTTCTGGGGTTTTTGCCTCATCCTTGGTAAACTGGAGATCTGCCAAGGTACAAATATTTATAGAACCTTTGGCATTTTGTCAGGTGAGGTGGGAGAAACAAATGATTTCAGAGCCAGCCTCTGCCCTCCTGGAGCTCTTCAAGGATGCTCTGATATACAGAAGCCCACACACAGAAGTACCCAAACGGTGGTACCTATTGATAGGGGATTAGAGAAAGGGAGATCAAGGTGGCCTTGCATGGTCCAGGAAGACTTCTTGGAGGAGGGAGAATTTGAGCCATGCCTGGTGAGATGGGCAGAGTTCACTAGGTTAGAAGAAGGGAGCAGGGTGTCCCATACAAGGTCTGGTCAAGAGCTGGGGCTCACACATACAGCTGTGTGGGATGGTACACTGCTCAGCCTCCAAAGGCACCATTCACATGAGGTCTGGGTGACTATCACTGCCTGTGTACAGCCTACATGGCCTCATGGAAGTCCCTGGAAAATCTGCTGGGATAGATGTCTTCCAGGACCACAGGTAGCTGTGCACTTGCCCCTTGGCCTGTGAGGTGGTACTATTCTCCTGGCTTTGAGGATCAGCTCTGCTCATTCTCTGAATNTCTTTGATTTCTTTCATCAGTGTTTTATAGTTTTCTGTATATAGGTCTTTAGTTTCTTTAGGTAGATATATTCCTAGGTATTTTATTCTTTTCATTGCAGGGATTCTGGGAAGATGGCGGAGGATTAGGACGAAGAGATTACTTTCTCCCTCACAAATTCCTCAAAAAAACATTTCAACGCCGAGCAAACTCCACAAAACAACTAGTTTCATTTAGTCTGACATCTAGTATTACTGCTAAAAATCTAGAAAGTTTATTATTTTAATGATTTAAAAACAAAAAACTGAATGAATCATGAAACTTCTAATCCAGTTCTGAGAATATAAAGAAATACTGTGGCATTAAAAAAAAGACAACTGGAAATTGACATAATACAGTATTATTAACTAAAGTACAGATTTTGTTCAAATTTCCCAAAATTTTATGCTAGTATCCATTATTTGCTTTCATACCTTATTTAACTCCACATTGTATTAACATTTAGTTGCATTAAGCGACTTCAGCTGCATGCAACAAATTCTGATAAATTCCCTTTTCATTTTTATTCTGTTACAAATATTTTCTATTTTTCCTTGTTATGGCTTCTTAGATACACCCATCATTTAAAAGTGGACATTTAATTTCCAAATACATGGGGTTTTTAAAGTATCTTTGATATTAATTTCTCATTTTGATATTAATTTCTCACTTAAATGCTTTCTTCTCTGCAATCACCGTTTGTGTTTTTTCAGTCTTTTAACTTTATTGAGGCTTTCAATGGCTAAGTCAAAGCTCTCTCGTGGTAAATGTCACATTGCACTTGAAAATATGTGGCTTATTTTCAAATATCTTTTGCTACTGATTTCTAACATAATTCTACGGTGATAAGAGAACAAACTCTGTATGACATCAATACCTTTAGACCGCAAAATTTTTGCACTTTGTTTTATGTCCCTGGATATGTTCCAGTGTCTCCCTGGTTTATAGTCTATGGGAATTTGAATAGAATTTCTATCCTGCTGCTGTGTGAAAATTGTATAAATCTTAATTATGTTGAATTGGTTCATAGTGATTTTCAGGTCTACTGTATCCTTCTATTGTAACTTTCTATCTATTCATTCTATTAATTTTTGAGAGTTTGATATTGAAACGCCAATTTAAAAATTTTAATTTATCTACTTAAAAAAATTAAGAACTATATGTAACTTGGTTCTGTGTTTTCCAAGTCTCCTGTAAATGTGTTATCATACTTCAATAACTTAAAAAATAAAAAAGAAGGAAGAAAAACAAAACATTAATCCTTTAATTTCATACAGTATATCATTGTTAGCTTGTAGTTGACTGTAATTCATTAGCATGTTAAGATTAATAAATATACATAAACCACACATCGTTCTAAATCTGAGTGGAGTGAAAGATTATGGTGACAAGTTTGGAGAAGGAAATGGCAACCCACTCCAGTATTCTTGCCTGGAAAATTCCATGGACGGAGGAGGCTGGGAGGCTACACTCCATGGGGTTGCAAAGAGTCGGACACGACTGAGTGACTTCACTTTAACTACAGATGTCTTGCTTTTTTTCGCTTGTGTTCCAGAAATATTGCTATTATAGAATGGTTGTTTGTATTTAATATTAAGATATTAACACTAAACCCCTCAAAAAACCCCAAAGTATACAGGTCAGAACTTACCTGGCAGTCTAGTAGTTAAAACTCTGTGCTTTTAATGCAGGGGCACAAGTTTGATCCCTGGTTGGGGAACTAAAATCCCACATGCTGTGTGGCATGGCCACAAACTTTAAAAAATAATAAATAAAATTTAAAAATATACAGGTCAAGGGTTTTAAATATATTCACAAAATTGTGCAACTGTCACCATGATTTAGTTACAGAACATTCTCTTCACTCCAAAAAGAAATTTCTAACCATTAATAGTCATCCCCAACTCCTCCCTGCCCCCAGCGACCACTCATTTACTTTCTGTCTCTGTGAGTTTGATTATTCTGGGCATGTTACATAAATGGAATCATACAGTGTGCGGCTCTCATGACTGGCGTCTCTCACTTAGCATAATATTTCAAGGTTCATCCACATGGTTTCACGCTATCGGTACTTTGTTCCTTTATATTGTTGGATTCTGTGTGTGGATATACCACACTGGTTTATCCATTCATCAGCTGATGGACTGGGTTGTGTCTTCTTTTTGGCTATTCTGAATAAGACTGGTATGAAGACGTGTATGTAAGTTTTCGTCTTCACATATGTTATACATTCTCTAGAGTATATACCTAAGCACAGAAGTGGGTCATTCGATGACTCTGACTTCTTGAGGAACTGCCAAACTGTTTTCCAAAGTGGCTGCACCATTTTACAATCCAGCCAGCAGTGGACGAGGGTTTCTAGTCTGTCCACATCCTCACCAACACCTCTTATTGGCTTTTTAGTCTCTCCATCACAGTGTGGTATGAGAACTTGGTATCTCTTTGTGGTTTGGATTCGCATTTCCCTAGTGACTAAGGATGCTGAGCATTTCAATGTATTTATTAGCCATTTTTACATCGTTTTTGGAGAAATGTCTATTCAAGTTGTTTGCCCACTTAAAAAATTGGGTTATTTTTCTTTCATGATTGAGTTGTAAAAGTCTTTATATATTCTAAATACTAGACTCTTGTCAGATGTATTATTTGCAAATATTTTCTCCCACTCTGAAGATTGATTTTTTACTTTTTTGATAGTGTCCTTTGATGCCACAGTTTTTAAGTTTAATGAAGTCCAATAAAATTTTTTTCTTTTGTTACTTCTATTTTTGGTGCTGTATGGAAGGTACTGTTACCGAACTTAAGCTCCTAAAGATTTACTTCTATGTTTTCTTCTAAGAGTTTTATAGTTTTAACACTTACATTTTGGTCTCTGATTCATTTTAGGTTAATTTTTGCATATGGTATAAGGTAGAGATCTAGTTTCACCCTTTTGCATGTATGTATTCAGTTATTCCAAAAGACAATTCTTTACTCATTGAAAAAAATGAATTGACCATAAAGGCAAGGGTTTATTATTGGACGCTGAATTCTATTCCATTGATCCTTTGTCTACCTTTATTCCAGTACCACACTGCCTTGATTAATGTAGCTTTTTAGTAAATTTTGAAGTTGGAAAAGTATGAGTCCCCCATATTTGTTTTCTTTTTAAAGACTGGTTTGGCTATGTGAGGTTCCCTGCATTCCCAAGTGAGTTTTAGTCTGCCCAAAAATGGGGTAGGGAACAGAGGGCATTTTGATAAGGAAGGTGTGGAACTGTAGTTCAGTTCAGCTTAATTTGTTTTTCAATCTGTGAACACAGAGTGTCTTTCCATTTATTAGGTCTTTTTACATTTCTTTCAGTGAGGTTTTATAACTTTCAGTGTATGAGTCTTACACTCCTTTTGTTAAATTTATTCCTAAATATTTTATTCTTACATATTATAAAAATAACTGAGAAATTATTTTCTTAATATTATTTTTGAATTGTTCATTGCTAGAGTGTAGGAATATAATTGATTTGTATATGTTGATTTTGTACTCTGCAACCTTGCTGAATTTATTTATTAGCTTTAATAGTATGTGTGTGCATACACATAGGTATTTATGATTATATCATCTGCAAATAAAGACAGGTTTTCTTCTAAAAAATAATATAGATGTCTTTTATTTCTTTTTCTTACTTAATTGTCCCATCTGGAACCTCCAGTACAATGTTAACTAGACACAGTGAGAGCAGATATCTTTCTCTTGTTTCTGATCTTAGGAAAAAGCTTCTAGTCTTCACCATTAAGAATGATGTATACTGTGGGTTTGTCATAAATGCCTTTAATTAGGTTTAGAAGGCTCCCTTGTATTCCTAGCTTATTGGATGTTTTTAGCATGAAAGGTGTTGGAGTTGGTCAAACACTTTTTCTCTTTCCATAAGATGATCATGTGGGTTTTGTTTTGTCCTTTATTCCATTAATACGGTGTATTACACTGATTCATTGGGCTTCTCAGGTGGTGCAGTGGTAGAGTCCACCTGCCAAGCAGGAGATGCAGGTTTGATCCCTGGGTCAGGAGGATCCCTTGGAGAAGGAAATGGCAACCCACTCCAGTATTCTTGCTTGGGAATCCCATGGACAGAGGAGCCTGGCAGGCTACAGTTCATGGGGTCGCAAAAGAGTTGGACATGACTTAGCAGGTAAACAACAACAACAATAACACTGATTGATTTTTGATGTTAACACAGACTCGCATTTCTGGGATATGCCCCGCTTGATCATGATGCATAATTCTTTTTATATGTTGTTATATCTTTTTATATCCCATTTATGTTCATAAGGGGTACTGGTTTGTAGTTTTTTCCTTGTGCTCCGGCTGGTCTTGGTGTCAGGACAATATTAGGCTCTTGGGCTGAGTTAAGAAGTATTCTTCCTCTTTTATTTTTGGGAAAGAGTTTGTGTTGATTCTTCTTTAAAAGTTTAGTATGATTTATCAGTGAAGCCATCTTTTTGTGTGAAAAAGTTTTTGTAATTCAATCTCTACTTATTGTAGGTCTAGTCAGATTTTCTTTCTGAGTCAGGTTTAGTAGTTTGTGTCTTTC
>SJYQ01094060.1:0-31739 GCA_006410935.1 Redunca redunca | reverse complement strand
TTCCCTAAATACTCCATGTTTGTTCCTGCCTCTATGCCTTGGTATATGCTATTCCTTCTGCCCACGGCATGCCAGCAGATATCACATCTAGATGACACCAATCCCATTTTCAAACATGTCACATTTCCTCTTCCATTCCCAAGACTTCTGTAGTCCCTGCAAAGAGAGAGCTTTTGCTGCCTTTTTAGAATTGCAGCTAGACACAGAAACAAAGAACAAGTGGAAACACTGAGAGTGAAGGCATTGTGTGCCCTAACCTAAACCATTATCAAAAGCATTTAACACCGAAACTCGTAAGGTTGCATATCAATATGGTTTGGAAAACCTTTTATTACTTTGAAGCTAATTTAAGGATGATACACAAATGAGCTCCTAAATCAGAACAATTCACTGTGTTATACTGACGTCCAACAACAGGACTGAAAAGCGTTGTTAGGGGAACCTCGGCAGCTTATTCAGGAAGTTAACCAGGGTCGGGGAGGCCTTCCCTGGGGCATTTTCATCACAGGGTCTAAGGTGTAAGGAAAGAGATTCAGAGCTCTGTTCTTCACAATAACAAAATGATAGCATGAAGTCAGGTGGCCATCTGATTTTGTTTGCCCAGGAAGTTCTGGTTTTCACCCAATGTCCTGACATAATTATCAGTAGTTCTCCTTTTATTGTCAAGTACCCTAGTGTGGAAGATAAATTGTATGTCACGCTGGTGCTAGATAACCAAACGAGAGCTTGTCTAGGCGGTTGCTTTTCTAAGGCTCTGCCATCTGTTGGATGCCAGTCTGCTCTTCCAGACCCAGCCTTTGTCCCGTCCTCTGCGACAGATTAATAGCTCTGCCTACACACTCTCAGGGCTCCCTTCACTCACTTTTCCCCCAACTAGGCATCGGGCCTCCTCACCAAGAGGTATTCCAAGTATCTCCTCACGGATGTCCTGGACATGGTAGGTTCTTAACAAGAGGTTGTAGAGTGAATTGTTTTTTTTTTTTTTTAATTTCCCAAGAATTTTTTGTTTGGGTTTACTTTATTTGCAGTCATCAAAAGAATAAAAAACTTAAGCTTTATATCTAAACACTGAAAAGTAGATATAAAATGAAAGAAACTGTCATTTACTCAGTCGTGTCCAACTCTTTGCGACCCCATGGACTGCAGCCTGCCAGGCTCTGTGCATGAGATTCTCCAGGCAGTAATACTGGAATGAGTTGCCATTTTCTTCTCCAGGGGATCTTTCCAACCGAGGGATTGAACCCAGGTCTCCCACACTGCAGGTACATGAAAACTAAGAAACTACCAGAGGCCCAGAGTATTTAAATGATCCAACCGAAGCCTCACAGCCAGTAGGCGGCAAAGTCAGCATCAGGACCCAGTTCTCTGAATCCATGTTTCTTGATCCCTGCATAGTTCAGTTCAGTCTCTCAGTCCTGTCCAACTCTGTGACCCCATGGACTGCAGCACACCAGGCTTCCCTGTCCAGCACCAACTCCCGGAGCTTCCACAAACTCATGTCCATTGAGCGGGTGATGCCATCCAACCATTTCATCCTCTGTCATGCCCTTCTCCTCCTGCCTTCAATCTTGCCCAGCATCAGGGTCTTTTCTAGTGAGTCAGTTCTTCACATCAGGTGGCCAAATTATTGGAATTTCAGCTTCAGCAGCAGTCCTTCCAATGAATATTCAGGACTGATTTCCTTTAGGATTGACTGGTTGGATCTCCTTGCAGTTCAAGGGACTCTCAAGAGTCTTCTCAAACACTACAGTTCAAAAGCATCAATTCTAGGAAATTTTCCTTGGAAGAAAAGCTATGACCAACCTAGACAACATATTAAAAAGCAGAGACATTACTTTGCCAACAAAGGTCTGTCTAGTCAAAGCTATGGTTTGTCCAGTAGTCACGTATGGATGTAAGAGCTGGACTAGAAGGAAAGCTGAGCACTGAAGAATTGATCCCTGCACAACACACTTCTAATTCCTTTGGACTGACAAAGGACATTCGATCAGGAACACTCATCTTGTCAAACCCGGAGTTAGAATGTGAACTATCTGCCTCAGCTAGGCTTACATGGATACAGTTAAACCATGCACAGACCCAAATTTAGAGGAGTAGAGAAGAAAAATGGTGCATGGATTAGGCTCTGAATCATGAGCTTTGGAAGAAGGCAAGCTGGGGTTCAGGTCCTGATTCCTCACTTACTTGCTGAGTCACTTTTGTCAAGTTACTTAATCTCTCTGAGGCTTAGTCTCCCCATCTAAGATGGGAAGAATAGTATGTTTCTTGTAGGATTTGGTGGTTTAAATGAAATAACATGGAAAGCACTCACCAGTTTCTGAAAGTAGTAAACAATACAAAATTATAGGCACTAATACAAGGCTGTATATTGTCACCCTGCTTATTTAACTTCTATGCAGAGTACATCATGAGAAACGATGGGCTGGAAGAAACACAAGCTGGAGTCAAGATTGCCGGGAGAAATATCAATAACCTCAGATATGCAGATGACACCACCCTTATGGCAGAAAGTGAAGAGGAGCTAAAATGCCTCTTGATGAAAGTGAAAGAGGAGAGCGAAAAAGTTGGCTTAAAGCTCAACATTCAGAAAACGAAGATCATGGCATCTGGTCCCATCAGTTCATGGGAAATAGATGGGGAAACAGTGAAAACAGTGTCAGACTTTATTTTTCTGGGCTCCAAAATCACTGCAGATGGTGACTGCAGCCATGAAATTCAAAGACGCTTACTCCTTGGAAGAAAAGTTATGACCAACCTAGATAGTATATTCAAAAGCAGAGACATTACTTTGCCGACTAAGGTCTGTCTAGTCAAGGCCATGGTTTTTCCTCTGGTCATGTATGGATGTGAGAGTTGGACTGTGAAGAAGGCAGAGCGCCAAAGAATTGATGCTTTTGAACTGTGGTGTTGGAGAAGACTCTTGAGAGTCCCTTGGACTGCAAGGAGATTTAGAGGAGTAGAGAAGAAAAATGGTGCATGGATTAGGCTCTGAATCATGAGCTTTGGAAGAAGGCAAGCTGGGGTTCATTAGTCCGTTCTGAAGGAGATCAACCCTGGGATTTCTCTGGAAGGAATAATGCTAAAGCTGAAACTTCAGTGCTTTGGCCACCTCATGTGAAGAGTTGACTCAATGGAAAAGTCTCTGATGCTGGGAGGGATTGGGGGCAGGAGGAGAAGGGGAGGACAGAGGATGAGATGGCTGGATGGCATCACAGACTCGATGGACGTGAGTCTGAGTGAACTCTGGGAGATGGTGATGGACAGGGAGGCCTGGTGTGCTGCGATTCATGGGGTTGCAAAGAGTCGGACACGACTGACTGAACTGAACTGAATATATTAATATTATGTATTATATTTTATATTAGAGGTATCATAATTATTACTTACTTCCCAAGCTTGCACTGGAGGAGAGCTTATCAATTTCAAACAGGGAATCAGCAGACATTTCTTTCTGCTCTCAGTTGCCAGTCCCACAAGCAGCTTGACCTAAGAAACCTGTTTCTGAGGAGGTGATGATTGACATAGGGATTGTATGTAGAGGAGCCTGTGTGACTGGTTTCATTGCCATCAGGCATTTTCCTATGTACTTAGAGTCGATATCATGATTTATTTCTTTTTTCCTTTTTTTGGCTTTTGCTTTGCATAACTTACTGGTGGGTAGTTTTAATCATCCTTCCCAGTAGTTTGCAAGAGTATGTTATGAAGCTGGAGATCATAAAAAATCTCAGAATATGGGATGTGTCAGATATGTCAGAATAAGAGAAAAAGAAGGAAGATGGCTCCTCATGTTTGTTCACTTGAAATATCGGTGACTAGTTCTTTAATCCTTCATGGTGACTTTCTTTTCTCCTTTCTCTCTTTTTTTCTTTTCTTTCTTTATTTTTCCTCAACCTCTGCAGACCTCTGTTTACCATTGAAAATAAAACCAACCCAGATAACCTGGCATCTACCAAAGAAATCCATTCATTCATTCACCAGCTCATCTATACATTATTAAATACCCACTGCACTGGGCCCTGTGCTGGGTGTAGACACGCAGGTTACATCAACTGTCTATGGAATAAGAACAAACCTGGGTTCCAACCTCAGCTTCATTATTGACTTGATCCTGGACAGATTAGCTCCTTTCCCTCTGAACCAACTCTTTCTCTAAACTCCCTATCTCCATCATGATATCACCATCATCCTCCTATCCCAGTTCAGAATCTGGAAATGATTTTATTCTCCTCAGTAACCCTCTCCCTCATGTCCAATAAGTCCCCCAGGGAAGCATGATGTAACTCCCATGTAGCTCTTGAGTGTGTCTTCACTATCATCTCCATTCCATTCAACAGATATTCCCTGACAGTCTGCTGTGACCCAGGCTCTCTGATGGGCATGAGGATACCCATCCCCAAGGAGCTTCCAGACTGGTCAGATATGCCCATAGACACACAGTTCCCCTACAGTGAATGGGTGAGATGGTAGTAAAAGCCCACTTTTATTGCCCACTTAATCACTGCTAGACACCATTCTAAGTGCTTTAAACCCATTCAATCATTTAATCATCACAGTAACCCTAAGAGATTGGTACTATTATTTATTTTATAGATAAGGAAACCTAGGCAACAAAGTAAATAAGCGACTTGCCCAAGGTCGCACAGCTAGGCTGCAGTGAAAGCAATTTGCAATGGCTTAAGCTTCAAAGCCAGCTAAAAAGCCACTGTTGTTAACAGCCACTGAACTCTGCCTCTTCTTATGGACCTGGAAGGGTTTCAGGACATAAGAGGAGCAATTTCTAATGAGACTGAAGGTCCACTGAATGGCTGTCTGTGCTGAGCCTTATAATCTGAGTAGAGCTTAGTTGGCCAGAGCAATCCTCCCTGTTCCCTCTGCCACTGCCCAGCGTGGGCCCCAACCTTCATCGGTCCTACTCCATTAGTCCATTCTTCCTGCTGCACCGGTGAGCTTCTAATCCCGTTCAGTCAGACTCGCTGATATGGTTACCAGTGAGGAGAGGGAAGTGGGGGAAGGGCAAGTTAGGGGTAGGGAATTCAAAAAACTATTATGAACAACATAAATAATATACAAGGATATATTGTACAGCACAGGGAAAATAGCCAATATTTTATAATAACTATAAATGGAGTATAGTGCTTAAAATTGCCAGTATTTTATAGTAACTATAAATGGAGCATAATCCTTAAAAATTGTGAATCACTATCCTAGATACCAGAAATTTACATAATATTATAAATCAACTATACCTCAAGTTGAAAAAAATACTGACTTATGTTATCACTCTTCTGCTTTTGTTTTAGAATGTCTTTTTCTCATCTATAGGAGAGAGTCTAAACTCCTCTGCATGAGCACTGCCTCGATCTCAGTTTTGCTCGCATCCCTGCCCTCTACACAAGGCCTGAGCCACAATTATGGTCCTCTGAGTGTAACAGGCTCACTTCTTCCTTGGTGGGTGTCAGGTGTAGGGTCTTACTTCCTCAGTTGCCTTCCACACTCAGCTTCTTCCAAGGATGTCTTCCTGGATCCCACAGGCAAAGTGAAGTACTGTCAGCAGCATGCTCATCATATCCCAGATATTGCTATTTTAGCTTCTCCCCCTGAACTGGAGCGGTTGGCTTCTGATTCTGTCTCCTTTACACAGTGAGGTCCTTGAGGGGTGTTAGGCCCTCCTAACAGGAAGGCTGAGTGCTCTAGAATCAAAACTTTCAAACTGTGGTGCTGGAGAAGACTCTTGAGAGTCCTTTGGACTGCAAGGAGATCAAACCAGTCAATCCTAAAGGAAATCAACCCTGAATATTCATTGGAAGGGCTGATACTGAAGCTCTAGTCCTTTGGCCACCTGATGTGAAGAGCCAGCTCATTGGGAAAGACCCTGAGGCTGAGAAAGATTGAAGCCAGGAGGAGAAGAAGGCAGCAGAGGATGAGATGGTTGGATGGTATCATCAACTCAGTGGACATGAGTTTGAGCAAACTCTGGGACATAGTGAAGGACAGGGAAGCCTGGCATGCTGCAGTCCATGGGACTGCAGAGTCGGATATGACTTAGTGACTGAACAACAACAACAACATGGCCTGACACCTAATGAACTCTTAGAATGAGTGAGTGAGTAAATGAATGAGTAAGTATTGAGAACAAGGGAAATTTTTATGTCTTTTTATCTCTTGCAGCTCATAGTATAGCGCTGAGGACAGGGGCTTCCTTGGTGGCTCAGATGGCAAAGAATCTGCCTGCAGTGCAGGAGACCTAGGTTTGATCCCTGGGTGAAGAAGATCCCCTGGAGAAGGGAATGGCTACCCACTCCAGTACTCTTGCCTGGAGAATCCCATGGACAGAGGAGCCTGGCAGGCTACAGTGCATGGACTTGCAAAGAGTGGGACACTACTGAGTGACTAACACTTTCACTCAGGGACACATCCAGTTAAATATCAACTTACACATCTATGGGATACAATCAGAACTACGAGAGGGTAAATGCTGTCTGTGAAGGCAGAAACATCATGAAAAGAGCATTGGACAAGTGACTAGGAGGTCTGGGTTGTTAGCTGGGTCCTATCGCCAGTTAGCTCTGTGGCCTTGGGCAAGACATTAACGTTTCTGAACCTCCATTTCCTCAGCTGTAACACTGCTGTGAAAAGTCCAAGAGGGCATGGATGCTGAAGACTTTGCGACGTGGGGCCAGTGGAAGTCAAAGGCATGATTCCTCCAGCTAATCTCCAAGTAACGCTGCTACTGCAGGCTATGGGGCAAACCTTTCCCACCCTTTCTCCTCTTCTTGGTCCGAGTCCAGGAAGATTTCCATCTGTACCTTGTCTGCAAGCCAGACTCCGAACCTAGTGTTTGGAAAAACAGGCAAATTATATTCGTCCAGGTGTATCCTGTCTATATACTGAGCTGTAAGGCCAAGTTTGTTCTCAGAATAAATCGAGTGCAGGCACGTGTGTGTGTGTGTGTGTGTGTGTGTGTGTGTGTGTGCATGCTTTCATTAGCAGGGCAGAGTTCAGGACAATAAAGGCAACTGTGAGGTACTGGTGAGAGCTCTGAACTTAGCATCAGAATATTTGAGTCTTAATTCCCACCATTGTCACTTCTGTAATGGATGACTTAGGTTGTATTATCAACCTCCCTCATCTCTAATATGAAGGCAATGCATTTGCCATAGAGTCACTGTGAAGAGTAAATGAAACAGGAATATAAGGCAGATAGCCCAGAACCTAGTGTGTGGTATGTACTACCTTGATGTTTGTTTGTTGATTTTTACTTGTGTTATAATAAGTGTCTAACATTTTCTGGGTGTTCTCTATGCACCAGGCTTCATGCTAAGCATTTCATGTATATTATATTCTTTCAGTCTCATCACAACTTTAAAAGAGAGATCTTATTATCCCATCCTAAAGACTAGGAAATTGAGGTTTTAATAGGTTAGGCATCTACTCTGAGGTCACAATAGAATGGTAATTAAGAGAGCCAGGGCTCTCTGGCCTTCAGTAGAGCCCAGATGCATGTTGCTATATTGTGAACTGATGGATTTGGGACTTCTAATGCGAATATGTCTGTCAGCATTTCCCACCTTATTCTACTAAGAAATTATACTAAGCATACAATAAGAACAGGGAAAAAGCTGAAGACTCAAGTAATTGAAATATAAGCTTAATTACATAAGTATCTTAAAGAGATGGGAATACCAGACCACCTTACCTGCCTCCTGAGAAATCTGTATACTGGTCAGGAAGAAACAGTTAGAACTGGACATGGAATAACAGACTGGTTGAAAATAGAGGAAGGAGTATGTCAAGGCTGTATATTGTCATCCTGCTTATTTAACTTATATGCAGAGTCTATCATGAGAAATGCTGGGCTGGATGAAGCACAAGCTGGAATCAAGGTTGCCAGGAGAATATCAATAACCTCAGCTATGCAGATGGCACCACCCTTATGCCAGAAAGTGAAGAACTATAAAGCCTCTTGATGAAAGTAAAAGAGGAGAGTGAAAATGTTGGCTTAAAACTCAACATTCAGAAAATGAAGATCATGGCATCTGGTCCCATCACTTCATGGCAAATAGATGTGTAAACAGTGGAAACAGAGACAGACTATTTTTGGGGGCTCCAAAATCTCTGCAGATGGTGACTGCAGCCATGAAATTAAAAGACACTTGCTCCTTGGAAGAAAAGTTATGACCAACCTAGATAGCATATTAAAAAGCTTTGCCAACACAGGTCCATCTAGTCAAAGCTACGGTTTTTCCAGTAGTCCTGTATGGATGTGAGAGTTGGACTATAAAGAAAGCTGAGTGCTGAAGAATTGATGGTTTTGAACTGTGGTGTTAGAGAAAACTCTTGAGAGTCCCTTGGACAGCAAGGAGATCCAACCAGTCCATCCTAAAGGATATCAGTCCTGACTATTCATTGGAAAGGCTGATGTTGAAGCTGAAACTCCAATACTTTGGCCACCTAATGGGAAGAACTGACTCATTTGAAAAGACCCTGATGCTGGGAAAGATTGAAGGTGGGAGGAGAAGGGGATGACAGAGGATGAAATGGTTGGATGGCATCACCAACTCAATGGACATGAGTCTGAGTGAACGCTGGGAGTTGGTGAAGAACAGGGAGGCCTGGAGTGCTGCTGTCAATGGAAAGAGTTGGACACAACTGAGTGACTGAATTGACTGAACTGAACATAAGTATCTGTGCAACATCCACACTGATAAATATGATGTTATTGACTAAAATTGGTTTGTTAAGAAGAGGAAGACAAGCACACTAATTGTGTCATCACTCAGAGTAGCGAACTAATAGATACTGTCCAAAAAGTAGAGAGAACTAAAGGTATTATATAAAGATATAAAAACATGGAAACCACAAGATGCAACTGGATAATCTATATCTAATTACAAAAATATTGAACTTTGATCTATGCCTTGTATCCTGCACAAACATTAACTCAAAACAGATTGTAGATATAAATGTGAAACCCTGAAAATATAAAACTTCTTAAAAAAAGGTGTAGGAGAAGATTTCATGTCTGTGGGTTAGAAAGTTTTCTTAGATATGACATCAAATCATGATCCATATAAGAACAAACTGATAAATTAGACTTAAACAGAAATTAAGAACTTTGTTTTTCTTGAAAGATACTATTAACAGAATGAAAAGACAAGCCACTAACTGGGAGAAAGTGTGTGTAAAGCTTACATCTGTAAAGTCCTTATATGTAAACTGCAGTTGATCCTTGAACAATGCAGGGGTAAGGAATACTAAGAGCTGACTCACTGGAAAAGACCCTCATGCTGGAAAAGATTGAAGGCTTTATAAAGGAAAAGAGGGCAGCAGAAGATGAGATTGTTAGATAGCATCACCAACTCAGTGGGCATGGTTGAAAAATCCATATTTAACTTCAGCAGCCATTCATATCCAGTTCCACATTCATGGATTAAACCAACCAAAGATCATTTAGTGCACATTTATTTAAAAAATGCACATACAAATGGACCCACAGAATTCAAACCGATGTTAACTAAGGGTTAGATGTATACAAATAATCCTCAAAACTCAATAATGAGAAAACAACCCCAAAGTCTTGAACGGTCACTTCACCGAAGGAAATGTGGATGGCAAGTAAGCATACAAAAAGAAGTCCAACATTATTTTTGTTGTTCAGTCACTAAGTCATGTCCAACTCTTTGTGACCCCATGGACTGCACCACACCAGTCTTCCCTGTCCTTCACTATTTCCCGGAGTTTGCTCAAATTCATGTCTACTGAGCCAGTGATGCTATCTAACCAACTCATCTTCTGTCACCCTCTTTTCCTTTTGCCTTCAATCTTTCCAGCATCAGGGTCTTTTCCACTGAGTCAGCTCTTCACATCAGGGGGCCAAAGTATTGGAGCTTCAGCTTTAGCATCAGTCCTTCTAGTGAATATTCAAGGTTGATTTCCTTTAGGATTGACTGATTTCCTTGCAGTCCAAAGGACTCTCAAGAGTCTTCCTCAGCATTACAATTTAAAAGCATCATTCTTTGGTGCTCAGCCTTTATGGTTCAACTATCACATCCATAGATCATTATCAACATCATTAGGGAAATGCAAATTTGAACCATAATGAATACCACTATGTGTATACTAGAATAATTACAGTTAGAAAGACTGACCATTACAAGCATAGGCAAAGGTGAGGAACAACCAGAGCTCTCATGCACTGACCATAGGACTAAAACATGATACAACTACTCTGGAAAATAGTTTGGAAGTTTCTTGAGATAGTAAGCAGGCACCGACTTTGTCATTCTCCTTCTGGGTATAATCTAAGAGAATAACTTTAAAGTTAGAGAATTTAAAAAAATTATTTTTTAGTTTTGACTGTGCTGGGTCTTTGCTGCTGCATGGGCTTTTGCTCTAGTTGCAGAGAGTCGGGGCTACTCTCTAGTGACTGTGTGTGGCTTCTCATTGCGGTGGCTTTTCTTGTTTCACAGCCTGGGCTCTAGGGCTTGTGGGCTTCAGTAGTTCCAGCTCCTGGGCCCCAGAGCATAGGCTCGGTAGCTGTGCTGCCCAGGCTTGGTGCTCCACAGCATGTGCAATCTTCCCAGACCAGGGATCATGCCCATGCCCCCTGCATTGGCAGGGTGATTCTTAACTACTGGACCACCAGGGAAGTTGCAGAGAGAGAATTTTTAAAACAATATTAATATGAGTGTGCAGATGAATGTTTGGGCTTTCCAGGTGGTGCTAGAGGTAAAGAACCTGCCTGCCAATGCAGGAGATGTAAGAGGCGTGGGTTCGATTCCTGGATCAGGAAGATCCCCTGGAGGAGGAAATGGCAACCCATTCCAGTATTCTTGCCTGAAGAAACCCATGGACAAAGGAGCCTGGTAGAGTTGCAAAGGGTTGGACAGGACTGAGGCGACTTAGTATGCATGCATGCATGCAGGAACGTTTCTCACAGCTTTATTTGTAATAGCTAAAAACTGGGAACAACATAAATGTTCATCAACAGGAGAATGGGTCAACAAATTGTGGTATATTTATATAATACAGTACAATTCACCACTAAAAAGGAATAAAGTATTAGACACACAGCAATAAGGATGAATCTTAAGTTATGCTGTGTGAATTAAAAGTCAGACAAAGAATATATATTGTTTGATTCCATCAGTTGAAAATATAGAAATTTTAAACAAACCTATAGTGAATGTGGAGCTATGGTTGCTGGGGGTGTGAGTGGGAAATGGAATAAGATGGGAGGGAGAGATTGCAAAGAATATGAGGAAAAATTTGGGCATGATGACTATGTTTACTATCTGGATTGTAGTGATGGTTGTATGGGTATATATATGTATATATGTCAAAACTTATCAGAGTATACATTTTGAAGATACTCACTTTATCATATGAGAATTATACTTCAATGAAGTTGGTGTAAAAAATACATTACTTTAAAGACAAAATGTATGTAGAGCTGAGAGTATAACATGCAATTAGATGACAGAAATAAAAGCCAAACACATATCTTATATCAGTAAGTATAAATGGGTTTTAACTCACTTATAAAAAGAAAAAACTGTCTAACTGAATAACAAAGCAAAATTCAAAGTAACCCAGAAATGTTAAAAAGGGAGAAATGTGTAATAGGCAAGTACAAACTGAAAGAAAGCTGAGGTTGCCTTTAAGTATGAGAAAACATTGAATTCAGGTTTAAAAATTGCTGAATCAAACAAGGAAGGAAATTTTATAATGATAAAGAATGCAATTCACAGAGAGGTTATAAAAATTTTGAAAATCAGTGTACCAATCTACACAGCAGCAATATTCATAAAGCAGAAATTATAAGAGATGTAAGAAGACATTCAGTTCAGTTCAGTCCAGTTCAGTTCAGTCGCTCAGTCGTGTCCGACTCTTTGCGATCCCATGAATCGCAGCACGCCAGGCCTCCCTGTCCATCAGCTCCTGGAGTCTACTCAAACTCATGTCCATCGAGTCGGTGATGCCATCCAGCCATCTCATCCTCTGTTGTCCCCTTCTCCTCCTGCCCCCAATCCCTCCCAGCATCAGGGTCTTTTCCAATGAGTCAACTCTTTGCATGAGGTGGCCAAAGTATTGGAGTTTCAGCTTTAGCATCAGTCCTTCCAATGAATACCCAGGACTGATCTCCTTTAGGATGGACTGGTTGGACCTCCTTGCCATCCAAGGGACTCTCAAGAGTCTTCTCCAACACCACAGTTCAAAAGCATCAATTCTTCAGTGCTCAGCTTTCTCCACAGTCCAACTCTCACATCCATTAACAACAATAAAACCAGGATATTAAAATGTAATTTATCTTCTCAGACTCTGACATATCAAGTGGATGAATAAATAAAGTATGTAATAAATATCTAAATAACAAATGTAAAGCAAATCTAATTAGTATATAGTTGTCTCTCAGTATCTACAAGGAATGGGTTCCCTGGACCCCTGTGGATACCAGAATCTGCAGATGCTCAAACTCCTTATATAAAATGGTGTAGTATGTGTGTTAAATCTATGCCCATCTTCCCTTATGCTTAATTATCTCTAGATTACTTACAATACCTAATACAATCTAAAGTGAAAGTGAAAATGAAGTTGCTCAGCCGTGTCCGATTCTTCGAGACCCCATGGACTGTAGCCCACCAGGCTCCTCCATCCATGAGATTCTCCAGGCAAGAATACTGGAGTGGGTTGCTGTGTAAATAGTTGTAAATACAACGCCAGTTCAGTTCAGTTCAGTTCAGTTCAGTCACTCAGTCATGTCCGACTCTTTGCGACCCCATGAATCTCAGCACGCCCGGCCTCCCTGTCCATCACCAACTCTTGGAGTTCACTCAGATTCACGTCCATCAAGTCAGTGATGCCATCATTCCTTCCAAAGAAATCCCAGGGCTGATCTCCTTCAGAATGGACTGGTTGGGTCTCCTTGCAGTCCAAGGGACTCTCAAGAGTCTTCTCCAACACCACAGTTCAAAAGCATCAATTCTTCAGTGCTCAGCCTTCTTCACAGTCCAACTCTCACATCCATACATGACCACAGGAAAAACCATAGCCTTGACTAGACGGACCTTAGTCGGCAAAGTAATGTCTCTGCTTTAGAATATGCTATCTAGGTTGGTCATAACTTTTCTTCCAAGGAGTAAGCGTCTTTGAATTTCATGGCTGCAGTCACCATCTGCAGTGATTTTGGAGCCCAGAAAAATAAAGTCTGACACTGTTTTCACTGTTTCCCCATCTATTTCCCATGAAGTGATGGGGCCAGATGCCATGATCTTCATTCTCTGAATGTTGAGCTTTAAGCCAACTTTTTCACTCTTCTCTTTTACTTTCATCAAGAGGCTTTTTAGTTCCTCTTCACTTTCTGCCATAAGGATGGTGTCATCGGCATATCTGAGGTGATTGATATTTCTCCCGGCAATCTTGACTCCAGCTTGTGTTTCTTCCAGTCCAGCGTTTCTCATGATGTACTCTGCATAGAAGTTTAATAAGCAGGGTGACAAAACACAGCCTTGACGTACTCCTTTTCCTATTTGGAACCAGTCTGTTGTTCCATGTCCAGTTCTAACTGTTGCTTCCTGACCTGCATACAGATTTCTCAAGAGGCAGGTCAGGTGGTCTGATGAACTATGGAATGAGGTTCGTGACATTGTACAGGAGACAGGGATCAAGACCATCCCCGTGGCAAAGAAATGCAAAAAAGCAAAATGGCTGTCTGGGGAGGCGTTACAAATAGTTGTGAAAAGAAGAAAAGCAAAGAGCAAAGGAGAAAATACAAGATAAATACTATGTTAAATAGTTGTTGAAGTTCAGGAAATTCAAGTTTTGCTTTCAGGAATTTTCTTGGTTATTTTTTCCCTCCTGAATATTTTCGATCTGCAGTTGGTTGAACCTGTAGATGTGGCACCTATGGATATGGAGGATCAACTGTATTTCAAACTGTGTAACCTGGAAGTGGAGACTATATCTTATGTTTTTTTGAATCCCACTTTGTATTCACAAAAGTTTGTTATGCAATAATGCCCAAACTAAAAGATTCCAAGATGCAGAAATATTATGCAATATTCTCTTCTTACAAAGCAAGAAAAGTAGAAATTATAATAAAATTTAAAAATAAATTTGTATTTCAGTTAAATAACTTTTAATTCAGACAGGATTTCAAGTAACATTAATAAGAATCAGTTCAGTTCAGTTCAGTCGCTCAATCGTGTCTGACTCTTTGCGACCCCATGAATCGCAGCACGCCAGGCCTCCCTGTCCATCACCAACTCCCGGAGTTCACTCAGACCCACGTCCATCGAGTCAGTGATGCCATCCAGCCATCTCATCCTCTGTCGTCCCCTTCTCCTCCTGCCCCCAATCCCTCCCAGCATCAGTCTTTTCCAATGAGTCAACTCTTCGCATGAGGTGGCCAATGTACTGGAGTTTCAGCTTTAGCATCATTCCTTCCAAAGAACAGCCAGGGCTGATCTCCTTTAGAATGAACTGGTTGGATCTCCTTGCAGTCCAAGGGACTCTCAAGAGTCTTCTCCAACACCACAGTTCAAAAGCATTAATAATAAGAATATTATGTATTAAAACCATGGGATACTGTAAAAGCAGTTTCCAAGGTAAATTTATACCTCAATATTCATATCAGTTAAAAAGTACAGGAACCAATGGACCAAACAAGTATCAAAAATTTAGAAAAAAATAGCCAAATCAATTGTTGGAAAGCAGAAGGAATAAATTGATAAAGAGAAAAAGTTTAATGTTAGCAAACAGAACAATCTGGATGAATGAATAAATAAATATACTGATTCTTTTAAGAAAGCTAATACAGTACAATAAATAAAATATTTGGTCACCTGATCATTGACAAAGCTGTGGGGAAGAAGGGTATGAAGAAAGGGCAGTTACTAAAAATTAGAAACATAGGAGTACAATCAAGAAACAGTAAGTACGTGATTCTTCTTTGCAAACTTTTTTTCTAAAAAATCTAGATGAAAGAATTTTTGAGGAAAATGCAGTATATCAAAACAGAACCTAAAAGATATAGGAAATCTAAACAGACTGATTTGTAGAGAAGACATAGAGAAACTAGACAACAAGGTACTCCCTCTCCCAAATTTCACACCTAAAGAATTTTGCCAGAAAATCCTACAGAACTTCCCTGGTGGTCTAGTGGTTAAGAATCCACCTGCCAATGCAGGGGACGCTGGTTCGATCTCTGGTCTGGGGAGATTCCACATGCCCAGGGGCACACAAGCTCATGCACCGCAACTACTGCGCAGGTGCTCTAGAGCCTGGGAGCTGCAATGGCTGAAGCCCATGCACCTAGAGCCTGTGCTCTGCAGCAAGAAGCAACCAGGGAGTAGCTCCCACTCACCACAACTAGAGAAAGCAACAAAACCCAGAGCAGCCAAAAACACAGAAGTATTTTTTTAAAAAGAAAGAAAACCCTACAAAACTTTTAAAAGCAGTTAATAACAGTTCTGGTCAAACTATGTCAGGTTATAAAATAGACACTTTCAAGTTTTCTTTCTTTGTTTTTTTAACAAATGAGAATTCACTGCTATCAAAATCTAACAAAGATTACACAAGAAATATTTAGCACGGCTGCTGCTGCTGCTGCTGTCGCTTCAGTCATGTCTGACTCTGTGCGACCCCATAGACAGCCCACCAGGCTCCCCCGTCCCTGGGATTCTCCAGGCAAGAACACTGGAGTGGGTTGCCATTTCCTTCTCCAATGCATGAAAGTGAAAAGTGAAAGTGAAGTCGCTCAATCGTGTCCGACTCTTAGCGACCTCATGGACTGCAGCCTACCAGGCTCCTCCGTCCATGAGATTTTCCAGGCAAGAGCACTATCATTGATGAAAAAAATCCTAAATGAAACATTAAAACCAGAATGAAGCAATCAATGAAAAGGATAATACATCATAACCAAGTTGGGCTTAATCCAATGCAAGGATGGTTCAGAATGATTCATGATATTAGTAGACATAAGAAGAAAAACAACATAAGCATCTCCATAGATATTGAAGAGGCATTTCACAACATTCAACAGCTGGTTTTAATTTTTAAAAAGTTAGTGAAATAAAGATATTTGAATAGTCCACATGTGTTAAATGACTGTCTCAGTCTAAAAGCTACCATTATATGAAGTGAAGAAATTTTCATCCTGTGCTGTCCTATATGGTAATTACTACACAAATATAGCTATCTAAATCAATTAAGACTAATAAAATCCTTCAGTCTCAATAGCCACATGTCAAGAATCCAGGAGACCCACATGGCTAGATGTACTCTTTAGAAGTAGTCTCACTAAGAATGTCTACTATTACCACTCTGTTATTCAAGCAAAAATATTAATACATAATTGGAAACATAAATATTAGAAAAGATTAAACTATCTTAGTTTGCTTATAATATAGTTGTATAGCTGGTAAAAGTAACAGAATAAACCTGAAGCCTCCATACATAAATATTCAGTAAGGAAGTGGGATACAAAATTAATATATAGAAATCAATAATTTTCATATATGTAAATCACAATGAGAATAGTAAGCATAACAGAAAAAATCAGTTTACATCGTTAACCAAGATATTAACATAATATACAATGAAATATAGTTATAGACTATAATATACACTTATAGACTTTATAGACTTTATAAGTCCATAAACATACTTATAGACTTTATAAGTAATATACAATAACATATGAAGACAACTTTAAAATACTCCTGAACATCAGAAAAGAAAACTTAAATGAGAAAGTACATTGTATTTTTGTACAGGAAGCTGCACTATCATAAATATATCAGTTTTCCTTATGTTATTTTGTAAATTCATCACAAACTCACTAAAAATGCAACATGTTCTGCTGATTCTAAAAATCCTCTGAAAAAATAAATTATAATACCCAAGAAAGCTAAGAGAAAGAATATCAGTATTAGAGGGCAGTTACAGGGGCTTCCCAGGTGGCTCAGATGGTAAAGAATCTGCCTGTAATGTAGGACACCTGGGTTTGATCCCTGGGTCAGAAAGATACTCTGAAGAAGGGAATGTCGGACACAACTGATGACTGGCACTTTTCACTTTTTTACCTCTACCATATAGTAACACACAAAATTAAACACCAATGATTGAAACAATTTGACATTATTTTTTGAATTGATACAGTCCAATAGAACAGAGTAAGACCATCTCTATGAGGATTTAATTTGTGATGAAAATGACATTTTTTATCTGTAGAGAAAAGATGTGTGTATGTGTGCTCAACTGTGTCCAGCTCTTTGTGACCCCATGGACTGTAGCCTGCCAAGCTCCACTGTCTGTGGAATATTCCAGGAAAGAATACTAGAGCAGGTTGCCATTTCCTTCTCCAGGGGACTCTTCCCAATCCAAGGATCAAACCTTTGTCTCTTGCACCTTCTGCCCTGGCAGGCAGATTCTTTACCACTGCACCACCTGGGAAGCCCATGGAAAAGAAACTATTCATTAATGGTGTTAGAAAAAAAATGACTAGAGTTATTATGATTACATAGCAAACTGCCCCAAACCTTAGTGGCCTATAACTACGACACTTACAGTGTTCACAGATTCTGAGTGTCAGGATTTCTGAAAAGGTTCATCTGGGCAGGTCTCACTTGAGATGTCTTATGAAACTGTAATCAGATATAAGCTGGGGCTGTTGTTAAGGCTTGACTGGGGCTGGAGAATCTGCTCTTGAGGTGGCTCGCTCACATGACTGGCAAGCTGGTGTTGGCTGTTTGCTGAGATCTTTAGTTCATCTCCACAAAAGGGTCCTCGTAGCATGGTGGCTTGTTTCCCTCAGAGTGAGGAATCCAGGATCCCGGATGCAAAATGCAGAGCTACCTTTTATGACCTAGACTCAGAAGGCACATAGTCACCAGCATCATATTCTCCTGCTCAGTTACAAAACCCCACCCAGTTCCATCTCTCTGTGAAGGACTGTGAACATCACATTGTGAGATGAGAGTTTGGGGCGGGATCCATACTGACATGGCATTCTTCGGAAAATAGAAAGCATCACAGATAAACATTTGGATATGCAACTTTTGTGTATCTATAGCTCATATTAAGACAAATACCAAGTATATTTTACTATTAATATAAGAAGTATGTCCATAAATATAGGAGGAAAATATGGGAAAGAAAATTCCTTTGCAACCTGAGAATTAATCTAAAATTATTTTGCATGAATTAAAACTAATACAATTAAAAAGTTAATTCCTTAATCTCAATAACCACATTTCAAGGCTCCAATAGCCACATGTGGCTGAGATTCAAGAGGAAGGCATGAAAGAGGGGTGAAGGGGCCTAGCAGGGGGAAGAGCACTGCAAAGTCACAGGCCATGGAAGGAATACCCAATGTAACTGGGGCTCTGAGGTCAACCGGGAGAATAGTGCAAAGTGGGACGAGAGGCAGCACATGAAGGACCGCAGGGGCTATCAGGAATTTGGGATGGCAGGATCAGATTTACATATTGCCAGGATTGCTTTGGCTGCAGGACAGGAAAGTCGATGGGAGGGAGTCAGAGAGAGAAGACCGGGCCAAAGATAAACAGTATGAAGATGGCAGCTGTCCTGAGCCAGCGGCCTTTCCCCTGTGTCCACAGGTGAAAGCACCCTTCTAGAATTGGGCTCAGTTCCAGGGGGCCACTTCCAGAAACCTAGAGCAAGCCTGAGACTCTTGAAACGAGCATGAGCACACGATAGTAAGGGAGTTAAAGACCACGCGAAGGAGATGACCCAAAACAGCCAGGCAGTTTAACTTGGAGACTTGGGCAACAACGCCATCATAACCTCCCTAGCTCTGTGTGGGGCAGCGGCCAGGTCACAGAGGCCAGACTCTCCCTAGAAAAACCAGCAGGCTCCCAGGCCAAGGAGAGGAGGCTGAGGTTTCTGGGCTTTCCCTGAGGAGTGAACAAGATTTCTTTCTTTTGTAAAAGCTCCGATTCTTTTTTTCCTTCCCTTCTTTAAGTAAAGGCAAGTATCGTTTGAGTCACTTGGGAATAAAACTGTTTTGGTCGAGAAGACTTCTGTGGGCGCCCGAGTAGGCGCTGGGACGGCTGCTGCCAGGGGACAGGGGAACATATGGTGGTCTGTTGTGAATGCGATCTGTTTTTTGTGTTGTTGTTAAACTTCCTCTCGTTAGCACTGGGCCTGTTATGTAAGAGCTTGAGGGTCCATATGGTTTGTTGCATAAGACGCCAAAGACGAACACGGTTTTCTCTTGCCATGCAGCTAGTCCAATTGTGAGTTTGGGAAACATGTGAACACAGCATCACATTTAGGTAACAGAGTCAAGTAGCCCTGGATATGAACCTCACTTCTACTGTTGGTTAGCTGTGTGATCTTGGGCAAGTGACCTAACCTCTCTGAGATTAAAATTCTCTGAAACTTTATTTCCCTCTATGCAAAATGGTGAAAATAGTACCAACTTCACAGAGTTGTTAAGAGGATACAGAATTAATATTACTAACTACAGTTTATCGAATATATAAAAATTTTTTAATATTGCATGCTTTATAAATACTCTTTGTTTTAAACCTCATAGAGCTCACCCCCACACACCCCAGGAGTAGCCAATAGCCAGTCCTAAAGTAGTACTGGGAGTTGTCAATCCTAAAGGAAATCAGTCCAGAATACTCATTGGAAGGACTGATGCTGAAGCTGAAACTCCAATACTTTGACCACCTGATACAAAGAACTGACTCATTGGAAAAGACCCTGATGCTGGGAAAGATTGAAGGCAGGAGGAGAAGGAGATGACAGAGGATGAGATGGTTGGATGGCATCACTGACTCAATGGACATGATTTTGAGTAAGCTGCAGGAGTTGGTGATGGATAGGAAAGCCTGTGCTGCAGTCCATGGGGTCACAAAGAGTCAGACATGGCTGAATGACTGATATGAACTGGGAAGAGCTATTATTATCTTCATATTTCAGATAAGGAAACTGAGGAGGAAAACGATGGAATGGCTTCCCTCACCTATTGAGAAGTCATGCAGCTAAGATTCAAAAGTTGCTCTGTGCAGACGAGCCATCAGCAACAGAGAACTGTGGTTCTCTGCCTCCTGTGCTGGTGAAGCACGAGGCTTATAACAGGTGCCAGCAAATGTGAGCCTGGACTATATGCTACCTGAGGGCAAGGCATTTCTCACACTGAAAGTCGTGCCCCGTGTAGAGCAAGCAACCAATAACCATTTCCAGACTAAATAAAATAAATGACTTTTGCATTCATAAAACATTGTCCTTAGTGATGCAAATATTATGCCAAGATTAATATGTTATCTTCAACAGAGGACTCAGCACATCAGCAAGTGCCTTCTTGAAACATGGTAATTTAATCCTTGCATAATTGCTTACTGGTAGAATTATAGGCAGACTATAGGAAGTCCATGCCAAAAGGGTTCTCAAGTGTTACCTTGGCTTGGGGGAAACAATGATGTGATCAGTTGGTGATCACAAGAAGTGATAGTAGTTCAAGGGGCCTTGGATCCTGGGGATCTTGGACTAAACTGATTTTCCCATATTTTGCAGTTAGGGAAATTGAGGTCCCAGCAAGGAAAAGTGACTTGTTCAAAATCAAATAACTAACAGGTATCAAAAGCAGCATTTGACTCCTGGGCAGTCTAAGATTCCAGCGCTTTTGCCCTAATTTTCTGACCGAAAGTTCAAGATAAAGCTTCCCCTCACTGCCCTCCTCTCTCAAAAAAAAAAAAAAAAAAGGAAGAAAAGGGAAATAGGACATCTATGGAGCATCTTCTCTGAGCTGGACACTCTCTGTGAGACACTTTACAAACAAAAGACACTCCCTTTGAGCCTCATTATAGTCTTATGAGTGGGCAACATTACCCCCATTTTACAGATGAGGAAACAGAGTCTCAAAGCCATGGTGTAATTCACCAAAGATTCCAGAACTTGACAGAGAATCCTGTATCCTCCTCCATGTCCCCACTGATGATTTGAACCCACACCACACTCCAAGGCTAAAGAGTCATCCATCCAACAAATTCAGGAGTTAAGCATCTCTGCCTTCCCACCTGCAGAATCAGCTGTGGAACCTTGGGCAGGGGATGTAACCTCTCTGGGCCTCAGTTTTTTCATTCTTACCTAAGAACAATCAGCATACATTCCTCAAAGAGCATTGTGAGGATTTAATAAGCTCAGGTACGTAAAAATGAGTACAGAGCATGGCTCATAGTAAGTGCTTATTCAATGTTAGTTCAAAACAAACAAATTCAACACATGCAGTCTCTCCGCAGTCCCTGGAGAAGGCAGAGGAGCTGGTATGGCCCACGTGGGGCCCAGGGTGGCTGCAAGCTGGACCAGCCTCCCGGCACCTTCCTCCTTTGAGCTGGTCTTGGCACCCAGCCCGGGACTGAGAAGTCCCCATTCCTCTCTCCTGTCAACTCAGCAGAACAGACTGTTTCAAGAGAAGGTGGTTCCCCCTGAGAAAATGTTCTTGCACGCCCTGGAGGCTCCTGCCCTGCACGTCGGCAGGGAGCAGCTGGGAGAGGGCTGGCGCCCCGCCCTGCCCAGCCATCATTCTTGTCAAAGTCTGTATCCTGCCAGCTCATAAAAGGTAGTGTACGTTCTGAACAACTGCTGTGTTAGAGTGCAGTCCCCTCTGGCCTGTGATGTCATTTCACCAGCTTCAGCTCTCTGGGCCTCAGTTTCACATACTTGAAGATGGGCTGGTAACGTCGGGTCAACTGTTGGGAAGGGAGGTTGGGAGAGATCTCTGGAGATATGACCTCCCATACCTCGCTGTCCATGTCTTCCTCAACTGTCTGCATTTGACCTCTGTCCCCTCCACCCTCACCATCACTGCACTGGCCAAGATTACTATTGAAGTCCACATGGCTCTTGACCTCTCAGTAGCAATGGGAACACTCCATCCTTGCTGGCTCCTTGCTACTGTATTCTCTTGATTTGCTTCCTCCCTCTCTGGACACTGCTTCTGATTCTTCTTTGAGGGGTTCTTCCCCTGCTCCAGTCTATAAATGCTGCAATTTCTCCAAGATTCAGTCCCCAGCCTCTTAGTTCTATGCTACACACACACCCCCAGGGTGTCCTGACCCCTAAAGGCAGGTACAATCTCTGCCTTTAGGAGACGAGGCACAGTCTCTGTCCTGGGGGTCTCTCCTGCCCACAGACTGTCTCTCTAGCTTCCTTCCAGGTCTCTCCTCCCACCTAACAGTCAACTCAAACTCAAACTGTCCTACACGCCCTTGTAGATTTCTCATCCTTGACCACCAGGCCATCCAACCGATGATTGGAGTTTCAGGGAATTGCACCACCATCCATTCATTCAATGTACAAGCAGCTTTGGGGTGCTAGGCATTGCTCTAGGTGCAAATAGGACAGCTGGGAACAGATCCAAATTCCTTCCCTAATGGCATTTATGTTGCATCTACCAAGTGTCCAAGGATCTGGGACTCACTGCAACTGCCTGCACCATCCACATGTAACTGGACACTTTGTTGTTGTTCAGTCGCTAAGTTGTGTCCCACTTTTTTTGACTCCATGGTCTTTAGCATGCCAGGCTCCCCTGTCCTTCACTATCTCCCAGAGTTTGCTCAAGCTCATGTTCGTTGAGTCAGTGATGCTATCGAACCATCTCATCCTCTGTCACCCCACTCCTCCTGCCCTCAGTCTTTCCCAGCATCAGGATCTTTCCCTCTTTGCATCAGGTGACCAAAGTGTTGGAACTTCAGCTTCAGCATCAGTCCTTCTGATGAATATTCCGTTGATTTCCTTTAGGATTAACTGGTTTGATCTCCTTGCAGTCCAAAGGACTCTCAGGAGCCTTCTCTAGCACCACAATTTGAAAGTATCTGGACAAGCAATTTGAAAGCAACTGGACATTAAGTCTAGCCAATTCTGCTTTTGTAATACTGCTTGAGTTGGTCCCCCTCTTTACAGCCATTTTTACTGTCATGACTTAGTTCAGGCAACCGCTTCAGACATGGCCCACCGCCCTCCAGCCTTGCCCTTTTAATCCACTCGACATTGTAGCCAGTGTGTTTTCACACAAATCTGGTTATTTTCCTCTTTTGCTCAAAGCCTGCCATGGCTTCTTTCCACTAGTTAAAGATGAAGTTCACTTAGCTGGCTAAGTATGTATCAGTCAGTCAGGGGTCTACCAGAGAAAGTAAATCAGGAGGAGATTAGGAGTCATCTGTCTACTTATCTAGGTGTCATCTAGAGATTTATTTCAAGGAATTGGCTTCTTCAGTTGTGGAGTCCGGCTGATTAAGTACCAGAGGTGCAGGTCAGGCCGAAGCTTGGAAAATCTAAGACAGGAGCTGACAAGGCAGTCCAGTCCACAGGCAGAATTTCTTCCTTCTCAGGGAAACTTCAGTTTTGATCTTAAGGCCAATCAATGGATTAGACCAGGCCCACCCAGATTATTAAGGATAATCTTTACTTAAAGTTAACTGGTTGTAGATATTACCCATATCTACAAAGTACTTTTACAGCAACGCCCAGATTAGCATTTGATTGAACAACTGGGAACCACAGCCTAGCCAAGTCAACACATAAAACAAAGAAGCATTACTACAGGATACCCTTGGACCTAGTCCATTCTCGTCATCCTCACGTCTTTTATTCCCTCTGTCCCCACCTCGCACTCTAGGTTCAGTCACTCTATGCCCTGTGCCAGCTGGCCTCCTGCCACCTGTCCTTGCACAGGCCAGGAATTTTACCTACCTCTTTCCTAGATGACTGCTATTTGTCTTGAAAACCACTCAGGTGCCACCTTCTCAGGAAGTCTTCCCTGCCTCCATCCCTGTCCAAGTCCTCTGAGCTAAGTGCATTGCCTCTAAGTTTGTAAATCCCCAACTATTACTATGCAGTGGAAATTGCCTATGGGTGGCAGGGTCTGTCCGACCAGCATGGGAACAGTTCTGGGACAAAAACTGAGTAACTGTTACTTTCTATTGCATCACTCTGAAGTCCCCACATTGCACAAATCCCCATCAGAAATTACCTTGTTTATTTACTTGTGTTTAAGTACCCCTCCACACACCCAAAATTAGAACATAAGCTCCATGGATATAGGAAATCATGCCAGTCTTATTTCATGCAGTTATCTCTAGGACCTACCTGTGCCTGAAACATAGTAGTTACTCAATTAGTATTTTCTGAGTGATTGCATTAATATTTGTTTGAATGCATTGAACAATAAATACTTAAATTCTAGGCACTATTTGGGGGGCTGGAAACTTGATAATCCATAAGAAGGACAAAGGTCTGCTCTCATGAAGCTTATATTGCAAGGAGGGGAGACAGACAGCAACCAAGTAAAAATAATCAGCCTAGGGAAATGAAAATGTAATGTGACTGAATGAATAAATGAAAGAATGAATGAATGAGTGAATGGCTATAAAAAAAAAATACATATATATATAAATATATGTGGCTTCCTCTAGGGGAAGCACCAAATTGAGAGAGAGATGGGCCCTGGATTTGGAGTAGAAATTAGACCAGTCTGTTCTTTGTTGGTGGTGCATGTCTGAGTAAATAGCCTAGCCCCTTATACTTAGGTTCCTGATTTGTGACAATGGAGTTGCAGCAATTACTTTGTTTGTCTCACAGGGCCATCACATCAGATGAGATAGCACATGTAAGTGAATTTAGTAGCTAGGAAAGGGCTGTACAAAAGTTAGTGGTCATTGTTGTTGATATTGTAATTGTTGCAAACCAAGCACTTGAGTTCAACAAGTTAATTGTATTGTTTAGTTGGAGAGAGGCAGAAAGGAATTTTGGCAGGAGACAGATGTGGGTTTCAGTTCCATCTCAGCCACCAAACGGTGAGCCATGTGACATCAAACATGAATTAGTTCACCTCTATGGGTCTTGCTTTCTGAACTTTGAAAATGGGGAGAACATTTAGATCCATCTCAGAAGTCTGTTGCCAGGTTTAAATGAGACAATACATCCCAAGTGTTTGGCGTTAGGCTGAGCCCATATGAATGGCTCTGCTAATGTTAGCTATTAATAGTCACTCTGTCAATCAGTGGTCGTTGTTCATAAATGGAGCCATTCATGGTCCAATTTCTCAAGTCTCACATTTCTGCCAGGAAACTTCCAGGATTCTTTATGCACCAACACCTGTGATTATGCAAAACTCCATTTAAAACCACAATCAGCATTCATATCCAGAACATAAACACGCAGAGAATTTGACGTTCAATACCCTCCCCTCCCAGGTTTTCCAAAAAAATATTTTCTGGAACAGAGAGAGAGATGCACTCTCCATTTCTATAGAAAACAAGTGTTCATGGTTTTATGATCCTATAACCCTAAACTGTTATGCTTTTTCATGTAAGGCCTTTTAGAAGTCCCATAAAGGAATCCTTGTCAAGAGAAAACACAGCTGGTGCCCAATTAGAGAGGTGATCGAGACCAATGACCGGCGGGGCTCTTAATTAAGCTGGACCCCAAGCTGCAGGAGGGCTGGCGGCTGGGAAACTGAGGTGGCCCCACATGCTCCCGTGAAGGCAGTGAATGGGAAAGGCAGGAGGTTTTCTTAAGGAGGCAAAGAGTTGGTCTTTTTGGTGATCCCTGAATTTAAGATTTATGACTGGCTCTGCAGAGACTGACACCTGCTTTTGGCTCACTGCTTTCCAGAAGCCCCAGATTCTTCAACCTCTATTTAGGTATCAGCTCCAGTCTTATTTGTCATCACTGACCCCTGGGAAATTTCCAGAAAGGGAAGGAAGATAACCAGCTTCAGGAAGGCCTCCAGGTCTGCACCACTCTCCTGTTTGGCCATCTTCAGACAACTGCTTTCTTTCTTACCCACCCATACCCACTCCTACACCCTAGTGTCTCCCATTCTGGCCTGTGACTGCTGCCTTCTCTGCCCCGTCTCCCATTCTGCCCTCCAGAGCTCCTGTGTTGAGCCAAATGCAGTCTGCTAAAAACCTGGCTGCTCTGTGTGCCTCATCTCTGGGCTTTAAGTGGAACCTGATGCCCCCACTCTCTGTGAGGATGGTTTGTTTTTCCATATCCCACATATCTCAGGGCCAAAAGGCAGGAATATGTTTCTTATCTCTCCGGGCTACTTAAGTCATAATCCTCTGTCCTCTGTGACACACACACACACACACACACTCCTCTGTCCTCTGTGACACACACACACACACACACACACACACACACACACACCTGCTCCTAGGCATTTGGTAGCCATGTTTGGAAAGAGATGTTATACTTGCTGTGCCTTGAAGCATTGCTGTGTGTCTATGAGGCAGAAGGAAGTGTGGTCTTGGGACCTGTAGCATAGGAACTTGTTATAAATGAAAACTCTCAGGCCCCACTCTGGACCCCAGTGGAGGGGCCCAACACTCAGCTTAACAAGCCCCAGGTGATGCTGATGCTCACCCATATTGGAGACCCACTCATGCAGCATTTAAGTGCATGCGCTGTAAAGCCAGCTTGCCTGAATTCAAACACTTCTGACACATCAGTGGCCACTTGGCCACTCAGTCTTGGCCAAGTTACATAGCTCTTCCTTGCTGGGAATAAAACCAATACGTCCCTGTAAGGTGTCATGAGAGAACTGAAGCAGCTACACATAAAAAGCGGTTAGAACAGTGTCCGACATACAATAAGCTCTCATGAACTGTTAACTTCTATTACTGTTACCATTTAATGGAAATTTTAATAGACCCCTGGTTGTTGGATGCTTGCACCTCAGGTCCTCCTGGTTGTCATGATCTATGAATTTTCAGTGACTCTTTTACATCTAGTGCTTCTCCAGCTTTCCACTGGAGAGCGGAGTGGACTTCCACACACAGTTTTCTTTGAGGTCTTATAGGTTATATTTCTATGTTTGACATTTAAAAAATCATTTCCAAATCTCCTCTCCTGGTAAAATGTACAACCCAGGGAGCTGCAACATACTGAGCCAGGGACTTGCTATCGCCTTCCCTGGTCCCCAGTTCTCCCAAGGGAATGGAAGCATGGCTCCATCCGTCAGAACCTTGACCTCCATTCCGGGCACCTCCACCTTTATCCTACTCTAGCCACCCACACGCAAAGCCACACCTGGCTCTTATCTTGGCTGGCTATTGCTCCAGCCATGAAATCTCAAACAGCAGGGTCCCACTCTCTGACCTGTCCCTCTTATCTTTCCAGAGCTCTCTCACCACACTGGCCTTTTGACCTCATCTTGAATTCCAGGCTCTGGACACCTCCCTCCTTACCAGGCTTTTAGATCTCAGTCTCGCCATGTCTCTTCCTCTGGCACATTGATAGATGGACATATAGTGTGAGCAAGAAATACTTTTTTTTTTTTGTATCTGTAAGTCATTTAGAGTGGTTTTTGAATGTTGTTGTAGTTCTAGTTTCTGTAGCATAGCCTGGGTTATCCTTGCTTAGGCACCTGCCTCCTGAGTGAATGTGATGATGAAAGAAGGTCATGTAAGCAGGGCACCAAGGCTCAGTGCTTGGCCTCTAAGAAAATTGCTCCAGGAATATTAGCTATTCCTCTTATGCCCCCACCCCTCCCCAAATCATAGAATGCATGGCCCTCCCTTGTAGTGTGTCTTCAAATCCCCGAACAATTCAGTCTTGCTTTTGTTCCAGAGCAATTCCAAACTTCATCCTTTACCTTCCCAGCAAACCCACAGCCTTCACATGGAAAATAGAAGCCCTTGGGGGTGGGGGTGGGGGGTGCTTGTTCAATGACTTTCTTCCAAATGTGCAAGATTCAATTTCGTTGAAACTGAAGATACAGTTGGGTTCTATGTCCTGACTACAGGAATTAGAGACGAGAAGTAGGAGTGACTTCTAAGACTTGGGTAAGTTTGAATGTTTACTCACTCTTTCATTCATCCATCCGTTATGAATACCTAGTAGGAAGGGGCTTGGAGAGATGTGATTTGGGATGAGGGAAGATTGAGACCTGATTGGACCTACTTTTCTTCCCCAAATTGGCACTCTTCTTGCCACCTCTTTCCTGTCTCTCCTACCCAGATACATCCAATGGCCAAAGCTGGGAAGCAGGAGACTGGACTCAAGCTCGTGAATCAGGTCATCCTGCCACCATCCTGAGCATATGGAGGAAAGAACGAGAAGGCCAGCGAGGAATCTGTGAGGAAAGCTGGAGGAAGAAAGTGTTGTGGGGATAACCCTCCTGGGAGCTCCATCCACCCACCGTGATGGCTACCCAAGCAGCAGACCCACAGAGTCTGCGTGCTTCCTCTACCTCCAGGCAGGTTTTCCTGGAACTCCAGATAGACAGACAGACAGTGACGTTTCTCCTCTCCAGACAGCATCCTCAGCAGCTGCCACTTACTCAGCCTCCCCACCCTCCCTGTGGGTGGGGTAGGCAGGCAGCCCAGTCCCCAGGGGTGACGCTGTAGGTGGCACCAGGAGTAAAGTCATAGACATTTGCAGACATAGAGACCTTTGACTTGTGTCCCCCAAACACAGGGATGTTTGCAACTCTCTTTTCCTTCATCTGTCACTCAGCCTCACCATCGGATCCAAACCCAAACAGTCATCAGCACCATTCTTAGGAAATTGGAATGAAAAGTTCTTGGAGGCAAAGTAGGTGCCATCTGAAAGGGCTGTAAAGGCTGGCCAGCACTCCCTTTGAGGAGAAGAGGACTGCCCACCCAGAGGAGTCCTGGCGACAACTCCCAAAGAGCTGGAAAAACCGAGCAACTCATACCAGAGATGATGTACCTGTTAAGGGCAACAAGCACAGAACCTTGGTTCCACTGTACTTCAAGTCAAAGAAATATTTTAGTATATAATATTAGTATGTTTGCCTTTATACCAATGCAGCTGTAAAGTATAATTATACATACATAACGTATAATTTTGGAAAAGACCTTGATGCTGGGAAAGATTGAGGGCAGGAGGAGAAGGGGTCAACAGGGAATGAGATGGTTGGATGACATCACTGACTCGATGGACATGGGTTTGGGTGGACTCTGTGAGCTGGTGATGGACAGGGAGGCCTGGTGTGCTGCGGTTCATGGGGTCACAAAGAGTCAGACACGACTGAGGGACTGAACTGAAGGTATAATTACACATACAGATGTACATACATGATATGAATGTATACATGTGAATGAGTGTGTATGTGTATACATTTATGTGCATGTATGTATACATATTGGGCTTCCCTGTTGGCTCAGAGGTTAAAGTGTCTGCCTCCAATGCGGGAGACCTGGGTTCAATCCCTGGGTCGGGAAGATCCCCTGGAGAAGGAAATGGTAACCCACTCCAGTATTTTTGCCTGGAGAACCCCATGGACAGAGGAGCCTGGTGGGCTACATTCCATAGGGTCGCAAAGAGCCAGACACAAAAGAAGTGACTTAGCACTTGTATACATATATTTATGAAGAAAAGAGTCCATGAAGCTAAAAGTGTCTAGAGCCCACAGAAATCCTCTTGCAGCCTTGCTCGCATCACCTCTCAGGGTCTCAGTTTCCCCATCTGTAAACTGTGGCACATAACTCCATCCTCACCATTCACCCCACCCAGTGAATAGTGCCTTCCATGAACTATCACATTACCATTCACTGATGCAGTTTGGAAGGCTCCCTATGTACACCTCACACAGCGTCCAAAACTCTTAATGTTTCACTTGAAGACTTTCACTGTTTTCTACTTTAAGCGTGTGCTTCCCGGGGAGGCACAGTTCTCCTACTACAAAGAGCGTGTCTGGGACTGCCTTCAGAATGAGCTGAGCCTCAAGTTTCAGCATGCCTTTGCACACACAGAGTCCTTTTGCTTCAAAGGTACCCCCTCTTCTCTGCCTGATATCCTATTCACAGAACTAATACATAATTTGTGGGGTCCAGTGGACAATCAAAACCTGGGGTCCTTTGTTAAAAAATTCAGAACTTTAAGATGGCAGAGTAGAGCATTACACCAAGGGCAGGGTCTTGCAGGCGTGGGGCCTGGTGTGATAGCACAGATCACTCTCCTATGAAGCCGGCTCAGCCTCCTCCTCTTCTGACATCAGCTCATATCTCATCTGCTCTTTGAAGCCATACTTGGTCCCTAAGACAAATAATAGGAAGTCACAAAATAAAGCCCTTCTTATGTCCTAGGCACCGTGCCAAGCACTTTGTAGCCAAGGGCTCATTTAATCCTCACAAATATCCCATGAGGTAGGTAGGATTATGGTTCCCATTTTGCAGTTGGGAAAACAGAGGCTCAGCAAGCAGGTGTCAGAGCAGGCATTTACACCAACGGCTGCCTGACCCCCAAGCTCACACTCCCACAGCGAGGCTGTACCAACTCTTTTTGAATCTTGCGTCTGCTGTCTAATTTCTAAACTCCCTCAGTTCCTGGGCATCCATCCTCTGGCCCTTCAAATACACTAAGGAGTCAGGGTGCTCTCTTTCCAGCCAGAGTAGCTTCTGGTTTCCCAGAAGCCATGCATTGAATAGAAACATCTTTTCCCTGAGACACCTGGGAATTATCAGTCAGTGTTCCCGCATTCCTTGTGGCCCCAAGTTTAGTCTATTTGGGTCCCATAAGGTCTTGTGAGCCCCACGCCTCACCTCCAGTTCCAGTGTGAGTTCAAGCCCTTTTTATCCTTTGCCAGATATCAGCATCGCCGTCACTAGCCTGTCTCTGTCACCAGTTTATCTAACCCTCTGCAGTAATCCTGTCTTCCCAAAACACACAGACCCAGTCATGTCTTTAAGATCCTCTGTTCCTCCCCATTTCCCTCAGGCCCCTGAGCCTGGTACACAAGACATCACCCACCCCTCCACGGGAACCCTCCCACATGGTCATCACTAATTGCTTATTTGAAACTCAGAAAGAGTCGTGCTGTCTCATATCCCTGTGACTGCACACGGTGACACTTTCCTACCTGGCACGCCCTTCCCAGAACTCTCAGAAAATGCCCGACAAGTTGAGACTCATTTAGCCTCACCTCCTCCAGGAAGCCTTCCATACTGGCCCTTCCCAAGTCTGAGTTAAAGGCTTTTTCTCACCAGCCCCCCGCAAAAAAACTCCCAGAACTCCCTTCTGGCCCATCACTTACTTACTAGCCTACTGGGCTCAGGCCCCTTTGGAGATAGAGACCATATCAAATTCACCTCTGGGTCCCCAGCCTCTGGCACTGGAATTCTTTGGGACCTAGAAAGCACACAGTAGGTCTTTTCTGAGTAAAAGCTATAGATGACTGACCACTGGGCCAAGATGGCTCTGACCCTGGTCACCTGTCTGGCCTCAGGGGCTCCACTGAAACACAGCTGGGCATAGCCACCACCACAGCAGGCAGAGAACAGGTGTATGAGTTCGAGCAGCAGCACTGGAGGCTCTGGAAGGAAGCAAGAGGGACAGATGGACTGATTATCTATTGTGCTTGAAGCTTCTGTGAAAAGACTTACATTCTCAGATGGATGTGCTCAGAAAATGAAGCATATCAAATAAAAAACTGAGACCTTAATTTCAGCAAAAAAGAATAACTTGTACAAAAACAGGAATTTAGTCATCGTATTATATGGTTCAGCTGTGATCTACATGACCATGAGACTATAAATGCTAAATCTAGCCAAAAAATATGTTTGCAGTTGGATTGGGAAGTTGGGGTAAGGGAGAGTGGCTTTGTAGGGAAGAGAGCTAGATCCTTCTCTTCCATCACAGCAGGTCACTAGGCTATATCTCACACGGAAAATGAAGGAAGAGATGTATAAACACATGATTTAGAAACATAGGGTTAACTATGGGAAAAAATGGGC
>SJYQ01094058.1:109461-131179 GCA_006410935.1 Redunca redunca | reverse complement strand
CAGGGGGTGTGGGCCCCCAGCCGTTTAGGCTTGAGGGAGCCCCACAGCGACTGAACGCCCCGGCGGACGGTCCACCCCACACGCCGGGCAACAGACTCGGCTGGGGGCGCCGGGAGGCAGGAGGTGGAGGCCTGGGAGCGGGCATCCAGACACTTCTGGTAGCGGAGCTGCAAAGGCAGGAAGTGCAGTCAGGCCTCAGCCTGCCCCCAGTGGGCTGGGCGCCACCGCTCCACCACCCTCCCCACTCACCATGCACGCAGCCTGCACGGCCTCCGAGAGGCTGGCAGCATTGGGCTCGCACCAGAACATGTGGCAGCAGAAGGAGGCTGGGCCGGCAGCCATGATGAATGCAAACGTGTGGACGTCTCTGCCCACAGCAAGGAAGGACAGGAAGCGCACCCGGCACTCCCCCAGCACTGCCTCCGTCTGCGGGGAGGGGCACCAGTTGGAAAGGGATGGCCGGACCCTCTTCCACTGGGTGCGTCCATCTTCCTGGAGGCCCGTCCCCTCATTCCTGGTCTTCCCCTCCACAGCAGGGCCCTGCCATACCTTCTCCACCCAGATCTTTACCTGCTGGTGCAAGATGGTGAGAGTGGCAGGGGCCACACTGACGTGACTCGGGGTCCACTGCTCACGGCTACTGGAGGACAGGACGGATTCCAGGGCCCCATTTATCACATCTACCCCTGAAAGATAAGGACGTGGACGTGGCACTGCTCGTGGTGGACAGAGGACACCCCAGCTCTACGCTGGACTGTCCAGCTCTGCCCAGTCAAGCCTGGGGTCTCTGCCCCATCCCTACCTCACCTGCCCACAGCCCTGGACTAGGCTGCACAGATACCCTTCTTCGGTGCACTCCTCCTTGGTTTCAGTGACCTGGCACTTTTCTAGTCTCTTCCATCTTGAATCCTAAGCTTGCTTTGCTTCACTGACTGTCTCTTCCTCCAGCCTTCTAAGCAGACTGACCCCCAAAGCTCTATCCTCCCCATACCTTGCTCTCCACATTCACACACTGCAGTGCTTCATACAACTCCTAAATCAGCCCCTATAGGCCAGTTCTCGACAGTCCTTAAGACTCCAAGATGCAAGCTTTGCTTTTGGCTTTTTTTTTAATTTCCATTTGAGCAATGTTGTCTCGTGTCACACCACGTTATGACATTATAGTGCACTGTCGTACACAATCTCACAACAGATCCCTTTATCACCACTTTACAGATAAGGAAACTGAAGCTTATATTGAGAAATCAGGTAATTGACCTTAGGTCACAACCAAGAAATGAGGATCTGAAGACAGGCAGTCTGATTCCAGAGCCTGGGTTCTTAGCCAGGCCTTTCTTCTGCCCCTTGTCTATAGTTCTAGTCTTAGAACCAGAGGGGCTGTCAAAATCTTACTGTACTCAGTAATTTCTATGATTTATGCAAAAGCTAAGGAATCCAAGGTTCCTGGCTTTTAGATCAATCAACTTGCCCTTGTAACAATGTTTCTGTTAACTCCTAATGTTAACTGCCTTTAAACACTTCCACCCATAACATTTCCACCCATGCATCCGTGCATCCCACTGCCACTGGTACTCAGCAGAGAAACAGGGCAGCAGCACATGGCACGGGGCATGGGTTCTGCTCCCTGCACTGCTCATGACCTGGCTGTGTCATCTGTGTGTGGCTGTAGTGAAGACGTTAGAGTGACCGACGTCCATGCAAAAGCACACATTGGTCCGCCCCCAGGCCTGCTCGCCCGTCAGTGCCTCTGGGCTCCCACTGGGAACTGAACTTGTGGGCCCTTTGAGGGCAGAAAACACGTCTTCCCCCAAAGTCCTCCCACACCTTGGCCTTGCTCATCTTACCTCTGACTGGATCAAAGCCAAACTTCTCTCCTAAGCATGAAGTCCCCCCAAAACTGGCCTCATCTGACCTGTCAAGCTTCATATTTTACTGCTCCCTGAGCTTCAAATGACTTATGTAGCATTATCAACACCTAATCTTGGCAAATGCCCACCTAGGCAGATGGGAAATACAAAGTAAAAGAAGACGATGCCCTCCAGGGACAGACTGTAACTGAGGGAAAGCCTCCCTCCAGAAGGCTCCTCCTCTCTTGACTGTCTGCGAAACTCCCAGTTCTCACGCATCAGGGTTCACCTAGGCCCTCCTGTCTGGGAAGCCTTCCCTGCCACAGGCAGACAGGGTGCTGCTGAGACAACTCTTGGCACATCTTATAACTGCTAGGAACTTCTTCACACTAGGCTATGGCCATCTCAAGGACAGATATCACGTTTCATTGTCTGTCCCCAGTCCTTGCACAGGGCTTATTGACTGAAGGAATTCCAGATGTCTGAGAAAGGCAAATGGGCAAATGTACCCAAACTGGTATAATAACCCAGCAACCTAGAAGCTACAGAAGGGTGATGACACAGGGAGTGGGTGGGTGAGGGCAGCCCACAGGGCGCTCAGATGGGAATGACACTGACGCCAGTCTTGTGGAGACCAGACATCAAAGTCAGACTGCCTAATAAGCAGATGGAGCTGCGGGGGTGGCACCTGGCCCTGGAGTGGGGAGGATCAGCATGGAGGCAAGGACAACAGTGGAACTAGGTGACCTGGAAAGAGTCTATCATATGTGGTGACAGCTCAGGGCTGAAACCTACACCCTGACCCCAGCCCCAGGCTCCCAACCCCCCTCATCCTTGTTGTTCAGTCGCTAAGTCTGTCACAATCTCCCGGAGTTTGCTCAAACTGATGTCCGCGGAGCTGGTGATGCCATCCAACTGTCTCATCCTCTGTTGCCTCCTTCTCCTGCTGCCCTCAATCTTTCCCAGCATCAGGGTCTTTTCTAATGAGTAGGCTCATCGCTTCAGGTCTCAACTGTAGCCTTCCAACATACTATATAATTTACTTATTGCCTGTCTCTTCTGAATAGAATGTCGGCTACTTAAAGGCAGGAATCTTGGTTTAAAGGCAATTTTGTTCTTTAACATATACCCAGAATCTAGACCAGTGCCTGGCACAAATCAGGCACTGGGTAGTCATTTGTTGATGGATGGATGATTAATGAGTGAATATTGCAGCTTCAAGAGGGGCCAATGTTAAACTTGCGCAGGGTAAAAACGGAGCATAAATAAAGCATGATAAAGTGAGTGTAGGGACTACCGTGTGAAACTCTTGGCTTCAACAGAGCAGACCTTCTAAGCTGATGGACAGCAGAGGATCCATCAAGGGCTGCAGACAGTTCCTTTATTGTACTGAGAAGCTATGTGAATGGCAGGTAGACCGGGGAGTGATGCAATAACTGGAAGAGTCATGAACTTGAGGGTGAAAGGGAGGAGGAAGCAGCACACAGGCGAGGGCGGAGTCATGAGTCCTTCCTGCTCTCCCATGAGGATCTCCTCACCTCCAGCTCCACAGCTGGGGCAGAACCTCTGAATCCAGTCTACTCCCCTCTGCAAATCCAGGCCTTCCTTCAACCCCAGCTCAATCCCCACCCTAGGAAGGGCTCCCTCACTGAAAGTAATGGTGCTGATCATTAGTCAGCATGGTATAAAGGGAAGGACAGAGAACTGAAGATGACCAGGGTTAGAGTCCTCAGTCCACCATCTCCTGGGCTCTCACCTGAGCATTCTTTCGTTTGTATGTTTGTTTATCCATTCACCAAATACTGCTGAGTTCTTCCCAAGTGTCTCTTGGCATGACACCTGACCATTTCTTGAAGCCATCTCTTTTCCTCTGACCTCACACCTGCTCCTCCACTGTCCATTAAATGTTGGAGGGGCTCACAGCCAGGCCTAGCCTGATAACCCTTCTCACAGTGGCTGCCCACGTTCCAGGGTCAATCTTCTTCAGACTCATGGCTTTGATTACCTCTCTAACCCAATGATGCCCACATTTGTATCTCTAGCCCAGTCCTCTCCTCTGTGAATCCAGCTGGCAATTTGAGTTTGCTACTCACCTTCCCAAAGACACACCAAACTGAGCATGCCTAAAATTGAACTCAAATCCAGTACCTACTACCTTTAGAGAATGGCACCACTATCCAGTTAGTGCCAAAAGCCAGGAAGCCAGGGGTCAACCTTAAGGCCTCTGTCCTTCACCCCACATCCAACCAAGGCATGTTGACGCTAATCATCTAATAACCTCTCAAACCCACACACTCCTCTCCAGCCCTAGAAGAGTGCAAGATGCTCTCACTACCAGCCACAACGACGGCAAGGTCTTCCTGAGGCCCCCAGGCCCACCTCCACCTGCTGAACATCCTTTTCCATGGTATCACCAAGGTGCGAGCATGTGTGCTTAATCGTATCCAACTCGGTGACCCCAAGGACTATAGCCACCAGGCTCCTCAGTCCATGGAATTTTCCAGGCAAGGATACTGGAGTAGGTTGCCATTTCCTTCTCCAGGGGATCTTCCTGACCCAGGGATCAAACCCATATCTCTCGCATCTCCCACCTTGGCTGGAGAGTTCTTTACCAGCTGAGCCACCAGGGAAGTCCTCACAAAATGAAAATGATTCTGACAAGTGCGCTCCAGAAAACTCTCTGATAGCTTCTTAACACTTTAGGATGAAGAACAAATCACAAACATGGCCTATGAGGTTCCACAGGGTCTGACCACTGCCGAGCTCCTAGCCTCACCTGGCACCGCTTTTCTCAATGCCTTTGAAATACTAAAGTGTCTTTCATGATGGGTCCTCACACCCTATCTTCACTCTGCCTGGAGTGATCTTTCCCCACTTTATTCCTGTCTCCATCCCATTTGGGCACATTAGATCCTATTTACTTTTTGATCTCAGTTCAAATGTTACTTTCTCAAATCTTTTCTGACTTCCTAGACTAAAGGAAGCTCCTCTGTTACATAGTTCCATGCATCTTGCTACTTTCTTTCAGTAAAATGACTCAAATTGTAATTACACATTTATTTGTGTGACTGATTTAATCCTCTTTTTTTCTACCCTAGTTTCCTATAACCTCCATGAAAGCAGGGCGGTGGCCATGGTTCTCTCAGGACCTGGTACATGGTAGCCCTCATAATTATTTGCTAAGTGAATGAACAAGTAAATAATAGTTACTGTGAAAGTACTAGAAATATCAGAGTGAACCTAATAGTCTCTGCCCTCAGTTTCCTTAACTATAAAATGGATATCATCATAATCCAAAACTCACAGGATCCTCAAGAATTAAATGACATATACGGAGGTACTTTACCAACACAAAGCATGTTGACAGATACGCTCACTGCTTCCTTTCTAGATGATCACAGTCCATAGCTGGTGCTGTAATACCAAACACAGCTCCTGGCTGCTCCAGCGCTTTAGTTATCAAAGACCTATCTCCCAACCTAACCAAAGCTTTTCAAGAATGGGTCTCCCTATATGCCTGGTTCACTGGTTCACACTCAGGGAAGCTAAGACCCAGAGTGAAGCTAGGACAGAGGTACAGAAGGTGGGATGCACTCTGAAGAGCAGGGTGACATCAAGCATGAGGAAGGTCTGGTAAAAGAGGTACTGGGAGGTGGAGGGTGGGGGAAAGGCTTTGAGATCAAGGTGGTGGTCCCTGGGTGGAAAAGGACACACATACCAACAGGTTTAGCAACAGGCACATTCCCCAGGTAATAGACTTGGAACTTTTGTACCAATTCATTCTTAGGTGCTGGGAATTCCACTGCAGGAGGAAAGAAGAGGATCAATCACAGGGACAGATCTTGCTTCTCCCAGTTCCCACCACCAGGGCATAAACTGAACACTGACTCAGCCAAGGCCCTACCTCCACCCCTCCCCTGCCTTTCTTTAACCAAAGTCCCTCCACTTATTTGACCCCAGGAATTGAATCTCCATTTTTCTTTTTGTTTTCGGCCACTCTGCACGGCTTGCAGAATCTTAGTTCCCTGACCAGGATCTAACTCACCACCCCACACCCCACCCCACCCCCACCCCTGCATTAGAAGTATGAACTTCTGGACTACCAGGTTAAGTGCTGAGTCCCCATTTTACTATCACTCTGCCCAGGAACTCGTCCCTCTTCTTGGGTCCCCCCAACTTTGCCAACAAAACTGAGACAGACCTGGAGGGGTTGTGACACTGACCTTGGAAAGGGACGTCCACAAGTTTAGAGTGGTCCAGGGAGAGTCCGTTTACCAAGCAGCGGGCATTGCGCCTTTCGGCCATGATCTGAGAAAGGGAGGGGAAGGGGGAAGAGGGAGGGCGGGTCTGTCAGGGCTTCGTTGCCCTGGAGCGCCCCCCACTCAAAGACCCCACCCACGTCCTTGTAGAGCAAAGGTGGCAGCTACTCCAGGGTGAGAAGGGGGCCGTGCCTTAGAGCAGATCTCATGCAGGCTGGTGGCGATGTTCTTGGCGGGTGCCTCACAGCGAAACACGTGGCACTTGAGCATCTGGGTCAGCTTATCTCGAGCTACGTAGGCAAAGTCCCTGTTGGGGGAGGGGCGCCTCAGTGTCTCCCAGTGCCTTCCAGTGCGGAGCCTCACTCCCGCCCACCCACGCCCTCCCCATCCATCTGCCCTCGGTCGCTGTCCTGTGGGCACTGCCTTCTGGCCGGAGGGTAGACAGGCAAGCATGCCGCGAGCACAGTGCGCAGGGAGGGACGGGGCAGACTAGGGAGACTTGGGCACTTTGCTGCATCTGGTCCAGGGGTGGGGAGAGGAATGGTCGGGGTAAATTAGGCATAGTACCTCTCTCTGGGTCCGGCAGCACAAGAGAGGCAAACAACAGAGTTAGGGAGGAGGGCCTCGCTCTGACTGCTGGCTGAGCCCCCACCCCGGAGCCCCGGCCCTGCTCCCACCTTCCGCTGTCCCGCCCGACGCCCCACACGCGGATGCTGACGATGGGCTGGGCGTGCAGCAGGGCCTGACTGTGTGGCTCCACCAGCTTCAGCGTCTCATCCTCCAGCTGCAGCAGCAGGTCCTTTCCCTGCAGGCCCAGGAAGCAGATGCTAAGCGGTGCCCCAGCTGGGAAGGTGGCCGATATCTGCCACTTCCAGCTCGAGGGAGATGAGCCACCCCTCTAGGGCCCTTTCTTTGGTGTGGGACCAGCCACCCTGCAGGCTTCAACTCTAACATAGCTCACATCTTTCATCTCCGACGTGACTCCTTTTATCAACCCCCTCGCTGTTAGGCAACCATTTCCCAATCAGGAGTCACACTTCCATCTCGCAGACTTGCCTGGTGGGTCTGCGCCCTCCTCCCCAGCCCTGGCAGAGGGGCAGCTTGGTTCACCCAGCTCTCCCAGTTTCTGCACTTCGCCACTGCCCTGCCACCCTGCCAGCTCACCTCGCCCCAGCCCCCAGACATGGGGTCGTGTAGATTGTTTTTGTGGTAGGAGAGCTGACGGATGCAATTGTTGACTGCCACGCTGCTGCGGCCAGGGGCCAGCTCCTCCTCGGTCATCTCCACCCAGCCTAGGGAGCGAACGGCGAAACACTGCCAGACACAAAAGAGGGGGTGGGAGACAGAGGGTCTGGTCTAAACCCAGAAGAGCCCCCAGCCAGGACACAGGGCACTCTGCTGAGACCAGAGGAGTTCCCGACTCAGAGCACAGCAGGTAGGAGGACATAAGAGGCTCTACAAACAGGACAGAGTTGCAGGAAGACTGATGCTCTCAGAGGAGACCCCTAGGCAGGAAGCACCTGAGCCCTGCCAGGAAGGACCCCCTGCCAAGCAACAGGGCTGCCTGAGTTATAAACTGAAGTGCCTCCTGCTCAGACACAAGGGTCTGTGGCTGACAGTGCAAGAGCTGAGGACCTGCGGAGCTGTCCTGAGACCAGAGAGACCCCAGAACCTGACCCGAGGGCGCTCCTGTTCACAGGGGCCCAACTTGGGCACAGGCATTGCCTTGAACACACCTTGATCCCCGGGTTGGCATTCCGTGGGGGCAGCTTCTCCTCCTCTTGGGGCAATGGCTCTGGGCTGGAGGCAGATGTAACAATTGGTACAGGCCCCCGAAGAGGGAGCTGTCCCAAGGCCCCTTGCAGACAGACCCATCCCACTGCCAGCCCATTCACCTGAGGCTCTGAGCTGGGAAAGGCAATATTCCCTCCTCGGGGTCCTTCAGCCCCAAATCCATTGGGGCCTCCTCACTGGGCTCGTCCTGAGGAAGGGGAGAGAGAAATCAGGACCCAAATGATGCCCTGTCTCCAGCTTCCCTATCGTGAAGGAGGTCCCCTCACTCACCTTCCAAAATTCTCCATCCTCAAAGCGTTCTCCATGAGTGAAGCCGGTCCAGGTGAGCTAGAAGCAGGAATGGGAGCAAGGAGTGGCTGGCTTATCTTGCTCCAGCAGCACCCCCCTCCACTCCAGGTCAGAACTATCAGGCCTGTGGGCTTCACCTGGGACTCCTCTCGGGGGCTGCTCCCCTGTGATGGTGAGGCCCGGCCTGGGGGCTCCCATTGAGTGGTCCCCGTTGGGATGTGCCAGTAGTAGGTCCCTGAGGTGTCCTGGACCCTCATCCATCCAGCCGGCAGGTCGGAATCCGTCTCGAAGGCGTTGGGGTTCCAAAAGGAATCTGCCGGGTGGGGGGTGGTCTTGGTAAGGGTCTGCCTACCTAGTAAGAGAATCATGGGTGCTATGCCCAGTCCCCTCCTGAGACCCAGTGGTGGAGAAGAGGTGGGGGAAGGGCTCCAACACAAGATTCCTGCTTCCGCCTAGAGCCTGAAGTCTGGAGTCACAGTCCCCCCACCAGCAGGGGACGTGATTCAGGTCTCCTCCTGGGCCCTGCTCCTGGCTAATGTGGCCACACAGAGGGAAGGAGGGGGGCAGAGAGAAGGCAAGGAGGTTGAGTGACCCTGAATGACCTGTCATGCATATCCGTATCTCAAGTGGACACACTTACCCTGTACACACACATGCACTCAGTCACACAACATATACAAGCCCTACTACACATCTGTGTAGCCCCCACAAACACAAGGGTGTGCACGCACAGGAGACACCTACACGGATGGCAGGTATTGCGTTCATGTGCAGGGACAAACACACACACACCAACTCCATCCATCCACTAATACAGCCACCATCCACAAAGGTGTATGCACACACAGATGTATCTTCTAGCCCCTGCCACACACATGGGCAGACCACATCCACAATGCCCCCCAACACGTGTGGGTACCACAACCACAGTGAATGCACAGACACGCAACATATGTCAACCTCTGCCACATGTGTGCAGATACCACAGACACTCACACCTTGACCCTTGCCACACACACGTGCAGACATTTCATGCACATGCGCACACCACACACCTGTGACATACCCTCCCCTCTCCGAGCAGAGCCACACCGTTCCAGCCCCGCAGCCCAGCTCACACCTCCAGCAGGTCCATGCTCCCTGCAAGCCCGCCCCACATGGTGCCCAGGCGCATGCCGCCCCTCACCTGGGCTACTGTCCTGCAGGAGGATGGCCAGGAAAATGTCCTGGGAGACCATGGCACTCCTTCCCAGCCCCTCCTACTCCACCCTGCCTCCTCACAGCCCCTCCAGCCTGGCCAGCTGGGCTCACAGCCTGGTGCTGGGCTGCAGAGAGAAGCTCATCCCGCCCACTTCTCACCAGGGCAGAGTGCCTGCCAGGCAGGATCCTCCCCCACCTGGAGCTCACCAAGGAGGGGCTGGGACCACAAGGGAAGGGAACCCCTTTGGAGTGGGGCCGGAGGGTGCAGCTCGTGAGACCCCAGCCTTCCTTGCTCACATCTCTTCTTTCTGATCCTAGATCCCCTCCCCCANACAAGGGAAGGGAACCCCTTTGGAGTGGGGCCGGAGGGTGCAGCTCGTGAGACCCCAGCCTTCCTTGCTCACATCTCTTCTTTCTGATCCTAGATCCCCTCCCCCAATCCTGAATCTCCATGCCACCCCCCGCAGCGGTCACCTCAGTGCCACAGTCAAGCCCAGCCTTAGGGACAACAGGAGGCTCAGCCTCGTGGGAACACCCCAGCCACCTGGGGCCCTGCAAAGCCTAGAGCTCTCCGTGCAAACAGGGTGTGGCTTCCAGGCTCCCAGGGATCCCACCCGTGCCCAGAATCTGCCAAGCAGTTCAAGCAAAGAGTGGGCTTCAGGGGCTGGGCCCCAGCAAGCTTGAGGCTGGGCTTGGGGCTTCCCAGCACCAACCCCCCTCACCTGCCAGGGCCCAGCTAGGCTGCAGCGTCTCCTCGGCAACCGCAGCACCAGGACCGGCTGGGAGCGCCCAGACTGCTGACGTGCTTCCCGTTACCAGGGAAACCAGGAATCCGGACTGGTCCAAGAGGCAGCACTGAGGGACAGGCAGTCAGTCCCCAGACCCAGGCTGCTGGGCAACCAGGCAAGGAGGGCTGGAAGTGGGCGTGGCTACCCCGAGGTGACTGTGTACCTGATGCGAGAGTCACTTTGGCAAGGTGCCTCGCCACCCTCAACGTCCAATGAAGTGGCCTCACAGAGGAGGGGCTCTTCTTGCCCATCCAGCCTCCAGGTACCGTTACTGTCTCCTTCCCCCCAGCCGCCTCTCCCCTCAGGCCCCAGGGAATTAGAGTGCCTCCATTTCCCAGGGGACCCTCCACCGTCTTCAGAGCTTTCCCGCCAAACCTTCCAGGAACACCACACCCAGGACAGCTGTGTCCCCCAGAGCCACACCCTTCTTCCTGAAGGGTCATATACCCCTGAATCTGAGGACCAGGTCACCATCTCCTGACTGAGTCACACACACCAATCCATCTGCCATCCCTGTCAGTCGGCACCTTCCTGCCTCAAAGAGCTTCATCCTTCCGATCTGTCCTGGAGGGGCCGCTCTCCCCCCGGACCATCTGGGAGGCCCTTCTGGAGCTTGGCACATCTCCCTCAGAGCACAGCCCCACCCAGCCCTTGCTTCCACAAGCAGACATTTATTTAGAAATGCATACTTTCGCTCCTGCGCCAATTCATTCAGGCGCTCCCCCCACGCACTCAAAGGTTCAGGCCTCCTTGGCTAAGCCGAATGCAGGTCACCTGCTCTCCCTTTCCCCAGCCCTACTCTCTCCCGAAGCCCAGCTAGGTCACTGCAACAGCCTCCCAAGTTGGTCTCCCTCTTCCTATTTAGCCCTTTCCAATCTGAGCTGCATGCTACAGCCCCAAATGCTAACAACCTTCTCTCCAGTTGCATATTCTAATTGTTTTCTCTTTGCCCCAAGGACAGAACCCAATTTCTCCACAAGGTTTGTAGGACCTTAGGAGCCCCTATTCACCTGCCTCTCAGCCTTACCTCTGACCACTCCCCTCACCCCTGGTCTCTCTCCCTGCCTCTCTCATTCCCCTTATCCTCTCTGATCCCAGCCTCCATTCCCTCAAACTTCATGGCACCACCTACTGGGCATCAGTGTAAAGATCCCCTCTCAAAACTGACCCACCCCTGGGTCTATTACCTGCTCTTCCTGTACCTCCACAACCCCAGGGCTCAAACTACCTATTTACTGCTGTCAAAATACTAGTCTGAGTGCTATGAGGGCAGGAATCTCTGTCATTTGTAGTATGTAGTATTCTCAGCATTTAGGACAGGACCTGGCACTGAGTATGAACCCAACACAGGTAGGAAGTTCATTCATTCATCATTTGCTCATCGTTCATTCATTCATCATTTGCTCATCATTCATGCATCCATCCATCCATTCATTCATATACTTCCACATTCGGTTAACAACCTTGTGGAGATCCTAGGGTGGGAAGGAGAAAATAACGTTTGCTCAATTCTACCACATTCCTACAGGAGGCCAGACGACCTCTGTGGTCTTCTTGGTCACAGCAACAGGCATAAGAGAGCAGGCAGTGACGCAGCCTATTCCAAGATTCTCGATTTCCACCGCCTCCAGCAAACCTTGATCCTTGACCACCCTCTCGCCACGCCAGCTCCCTTGCTGAGGTCACTGCCCACACCCGACAGACTCTTCCCAGCTCTTGGGCAGTTCTGTCCTCCCACTCTCAGAAGGCGCATAGGAGCGACCACCATAGTGACCATCCAGGGACCCCAGAGCAACCAGGCTCTCCATTGTTTGGTCCCGGACTGACACCCCCTGAGGCGGAGGTTGCAAACAAGCCGCCTGCAGACCGGCGTAAGCCTCAGATAGATTTTGTTTGGCCTGTGTGGTACTTTTTTAAAAAACAGACTTGGTTGCTAACATTTAAAAATTGGGATGTTTCACATCAATATCTAGTTTTCAGTTTCCCTTGAAGAACTGGCTCCACTGAGACTACAGTTCCCCACACCTAACCCTATGAGTAACCAGCTGGAGTGGAGTAGCAGCAGTTTCCTATAAAGGGGATCTGGGCAATGATCACTGATGGTCACTAACATCCTTCTAAAGACAGGCAATTAGACTTTGTCTTTGGTAGAAGTACTCAACACCACCTGTGAAGTGTCCTTTCAAACAAAATACAAAAAACAAAAACTCTGAATTTGATGAAGGCTCTAGAACTCACTGCCAATTTACGGGAAATCCAGGGGAAGTGGAACGTGTTCAAATCCAAAAAATGGAAAACCCAGGGAAGACAACACAGTGGCTTCAATTAAAACAACAACAAAACTTCGAGCAAAATAGACATGGAGGGATAAGGTACAGATCAAAAGAAACTTTGAGACATACCAACCATCAAAAGGTCTGTTCCTATTTGGATACTGATGAAATGAATCAAATTTTAGAAGGGCAGGAGCACCTTCATTAGACAACTGGGAAATGTCAACACTAACTAGATATCCAGTGATATTGAGGAAGTACTGTTAAATTTCCATGGACATGATTTTAGTAGTTCGGATTTTTTTTGGCAGGGGTGGGGGGCAGGCAGGAGCATGCATGTAGGATGTTAGTTCCCAACTAGGGATGGAAACTGTGCCCCCTGCAACGGAAACACAGTCTTAACCACTGTACCACCAGAGAAGTCCCTGGATTTTTAAAAAGTGTTTTATATTTTAGACATGCACGAGTTGGGAGACTTCTCTGGTGGTCCAGTGGTTAAGAGTCCACCAGCCAATGCAGGGGACATGGGTTCTATCCCTGGTCTGAGAAGATTCCACATGCCACAGGGCGACTAGGCCCATGTGCCACAACTACTAAAGCCCGAGCATTTTAGAGCCCATGCTCCATAACAAAAGAGCCACAGCAATGAGAAGATGGAGCACCGTAACAAGAGAGTAGCCCCCACCTGCCTCAACTAGAGAGAGCTCACCGAAACAGCTAAGACCAAGTGCAGCCAAAAGTCAATCAATCAAGATTAAAAGAAAAAAAAAAGAAATGCATGAGTGAACATTTACAGATGTTTTTGCTTCCAAACAGCTTAGGCTGGGGCCCAGGAGTAGTAGGTGGGGGTATGGATGCAACAAAGTTAGCCATGTGTTGATAATTGTTGAAACTGGGTCATGGGTAAGTCAGGTTCATTATTCTGTTATTTTCATATATGTCTGAAAATGTCCATAGTAAGTTTTTTGAAAGTGGATGGCATGCTGCCCTTCACTCATCTGAACTGCTTGCTCCCTGCCAAGCTTCCCCAGTCTGGGTCTGGGTAAGGTGCCTGCTGCCTGGAGTGGGAAGAGTCTTTCCTCACACTACCATCCAGCACAGGCTTGTGGCTGCAGCCCATTATCTCTGTCCTTTGCTCCTCAGCTCTATCTGCATTTCCATGTGACACTAGCAAATGGAGATACTCAACTTCTTTAAATGGGACCTACTGAAGGATCAATCCTTGGAGTCCTAATATCTGTCCCCCCATCCCACCAAAGCATTCTCTTATTCTTCCTTTGTTTCCTTTTAGTCAATATCCTCTTCCTAACAAAACATTACTCTTGCAACATCCAGTGTGGTGCTCTGTACATAACACTCCAATCCTTCCAAACAGACCTCTGTGGGGAGCTGCTGCCTGTTCAAAACTACCTAGAGGGCACCTAGGTTTGTCCGGCTGTATGCATCAGTGACAGCATAAGGGCCCAGAGCTCGGGTCTGCACGTGGACCTGGTTTCGATCCCAGTTCTACTGTGATCTCAGACTGTGGGTGACCTTGAAAGTGGAAGTCGCTCGGCTGTGTCCATTGCTTTGCGACTCACGGACTATAGCCTGCCAGGCTCCTCTGTCTATGGAATTCTCCAGGCCAGAATACTAGAGTGGGTAGCCATTCCCTTCTCCAGGGAATCTTCCCAACCCAGGGATGCAACCCAGGTCTCCCGCATTGTAGGAGGATTCTTTACTGTCTGAACCACCAGGGAAGCCCAGGGGTGACCTTGGGAGAGGACTAAATCTCTCCAGGCCCATTTTTTGTCACCTGTACTATGAGCATACTAATGATATCTACCTCCCATTGGCATGCAGATTTAATACCATAATACTGAGCAGAGAGCCAGTACTTGCTAAGTGCCTCATAAACGTCCATCATCCATCGGGGGTGTGTGACTGAAAGGTCTATCTACTTGTTCAAGCACTCTCAGTATGTAGGGACTTTTCTTTCCAGAAAAGCAGGGCATGGCCTGCTGAGGACTAAGGACACAGGTTTGGTGACCCCCGCCCAGGCGGACACCGGCCTCTGTATGGAGGGACCCACCTTCTGCCCTCTCTCCCTCCCACGTTCCCCACATCAAGCTGTACAAGATACCTGTGTCCTCCGGGGAGCCATAAGAGGGGCTGCCCTGGGATAAGGTGGCCCAGCTCGAGTCCTCGTCACTGGCTGCGCTGTTCCGCATGCCAAACAGGAGGCTGGCGCTCTTGCTGTGCTCTCGGGGGCCGTCTGCCAGGGCCTGGGGCCCAGGGGGCACCTCCGCGCTCTCCAGGGGCTCCGGCAGCCCTGGGGGAGAAGATAAGTCCTCCTCCTCTTCCTCCTCCTCTTCCTCATCATCCTCCTCGGCCTCCCCCGCCGCCTTCTCCTCTCCCTCGTCCGGGCCCTGCTCTTGGGTGCTGATGATCAGGCCGGGTCCTCGCGGCCCTCTGTTGGCCGCATTGTGGGTGGAGAGCTCCAGCTCAGAGTACAGGTGCATCAGGCCTTTGGGGCCCAGGGGTGCCATCTCGGGTTCCTGGCTGGCCTCCTCAGCCAGGGTCAAGGTCACATTGCGGTTCTGGTCGCGGTGGGCTGTGGCGGCCCGCCGGAGCTGGTTCTGGCCCTCCTTTAGCCACTTGGCATTGGCGGGGCCTGCCTCGGGCCCACCACCCTCCCCCATGGCGCTGCGCAGATCCTTGGGTCCCACGGCTGTGGCCTGCAGTTTGGCGTTGAGCAGCTGGTTGTGGGCAGCGTGCAGGGGCAGGGGCAGGCTCAGTGCGGGGCCTCCGTGGCTGTTGGCATTAATGGCCGACTGGCTCAGGGATGATGGAACAGACATGGCCTCAGCAAATCCTGCAAGCGGGGAGAGGAGACCATGCTGAGCCTCCAGGTCAGCATAGCAACACCCCTGCTTCAGCCCCAGGCCTATGCCCTGTATCTCCTCACCTCCCTTCACTCAGTAGGCCAGCACATACCACTGTGTCCTGTGTCCTGTTATCCCAGGAGAGTAACTGGGCTCCACTCTCCGCCATCACCACCACACCCACTCAACCACCACCATCACCTGCACCGGCCAGGCCCAGGCCAGGTCCACCCCATCCCCAACCCCCAGCCCCGAGCTGCCAGGGATAGCACAGCTAGCCCCTGCTTTGCCCTCGCTCCCAGTGGCAGGGACTCCATAACAATGGCTCTCTGTGCATCCCCACCCCCAACTCATCCAACTGGGGCTTACTGTACCAGGAGTGCGGCTGGTGAGGAACCAGCTCCTGTGTTCTAGACACTGGACACTGCCTGCCCCCTGCCTCCTGCCACACCGCTGCCCACAGCCCCAAGACTGTGAGCTCCCCGGGCTCTGGTGCTCTCATCATGAATCACTGGGCCCAACTGGCCCCCAAGTCCACCCTGTACGAGGGACTGGGAAGATGAGAGAATGAACTGCAGACCAAGCCCCCAGGGCAAGGTGCTGAGCCCTCAGGTCACAAAACAAGGGTCTTGAGCTCCAATTCATGGCTCCTTTGACCAGGTGCAGCTGCATTTTGGTGACTGTTTCTATCAAGTATCTCACCTTGGGTACCAGTTCCTCTGCCAGCACCCACAGTGCTTCTGGGTCACTGCAGGAGCCTTTGATCTGGACCCCCAGCTCCTGAGGTCTTTGCCTAAATGTCACCTTTTCAGGGATGCCTTCCCTGAATACCCTAAAACTGTAGGCCACCATGCCCCCTCCCAGCCGTTCCCAAACTCTTCCCAGCACCAGTACCATCTAACAAGCTGATTTATTATTTACTTGGTTTAATGACTGCCTTCTCATGGCTATAATTTGCGTTCCATGGTGGTGAAGATTTTGCCTTTTTTTATTCAATGCAGTATGCCTACAGCTTAGCTCAGTGCTGACACAAAGCAAGAACTCAATAAATACTTGTTGAATCAATGTATGAATCTGCCCTCCCATCTCCCCTGACCCCATTGAGCATCCCCTCTGCCAGTTTCAGAAAACACACAGTGATCATATTACTGTGTGTCAGCCACTGCTCACGGTGCCCTAACCAAACTCCACTTGCCCTTCTGGTGAGGGGCTCACCTGTTCCACAGTGACAGTCCACCCCTCCTGACCCCCTGAACCCTCTCCTGCATCCTCAGAAGCCCTTTGTGGATTACCTTCTCCACCTATCAGGCTCCCCAGCCCATCACCCTAATGATTGATCCCACCCTCAGAGCCCCATTCCACCCTCCCCATCTCCCTGACCTGTCACTGGAAGCTTCTCCCCTTCTCTGATCCCCAGTATAATGTGCTTACTCCCTGGATGCCCCCCTCACAATTTGTTCTCCCTCACCAAACTACTCAATTTTCTCACATCCTGACCCTCTTAGACAGCCCCTACCATACTCCCCTCCCCTCCCTGATAGCCTGACTCAGAGTTCTCTCTTCCTACCTGACCTCCCCCAATAAGCAACTGACTCCAGTTTGCCCCCAATGCACACCTTCCTCTCTAATCCTCACTGCACAGTTCTTTCTCCTCAATTTCTCACCCGAGCACTCTCTAGCTCCCTGTTCGCCCTGAGATCTTTGTCTCCCCAAACCCACAGCCTCAGTTCTTTCTGCCTCCTTGGCAGAGCTCTCAGCCCTGAACTGGCTGCAGAGAGGTGTTTAGGTTGCCGGGCAAGGCTTGGCCATCTCCCGGGTGCAGTGCTCCACTTGTGAGGTGGGTGCCATAGCTCACCTCTCCGTCATTTCTAGCTCCTCAGACCCTAGCACGATGCCATGCACACATCTGTGAAAGAAATGAAAAACGGTTCCTGTCCACATGTCTACCTCCCACGTAACTGACTGCTGGTCTGCTCAGTATGGCTTCCCCTGGGCGATGAGAAATCTCGTGGCCATTGGCACCAACAAGGAAAATAAACGGCTCTGCCCTACCCGGAACCACAGTAATCTTCCAAAAATGGAAACCAGATTGTGTCACTCTCCAGCCCAAAAAATTAGATGGCTCACCGCTGCCTTTAGGATAAAGTCTGCGCTCGTTAGCAGATCACCAAGAGCCTCCTTGAGTCAATTCCTGTGACCCCTCGGACCCTTCCCCATCCTGCCTCCTCCTCAGCTGATGCCCCAGCCACAGGAACGTGTCACACCCACCTAGCCCTGGCTCTTTGTTTACACTGATCTCTCGGCTTGGAATCCTGTCTCCCTTTGTAAGGACCTCTGATCAGGTTTCAAAACCTGGCTTAGCCATCGCAGCTCCTAAGCAGTAAGTCTTTCCTGTTTGGTCCCCTCTCCCCTCTTCATGTGCCCATTCCCTCCTCTGCATCTCACCCTGCCCAGCACCACCGCATTCCAATGGAACATCTAAGACTGTGTCTTACTTCACCCTCCATGACCAAAGAGAGTGTGCTGTGCGTCTGCAGAGTGGGCCCCTGGTCAGGATGGAGGGGTAAGAGGGACTGAGAACTAGGTAGCCCAGAACTAATTGGGAATAGACACTGAGACAGGCTTGTGTGGTCCCATGGGCCGGGGAAGGAGAATCAGGGAGGGTGCTGGAGAATGCTGAAGGGTCCCTGAGAAGGAAGTAGTATGGGGTCCCAGGCAAGCAAGGTCTGAGATCTAAGCAAAAAGGGGGAAGGTAGGCTTAAACTGACATCCTCGCTCAAAGGCTGGTCCTCTGAGTTTCAGGAGATGGAAGACCCCATGACTGGGCCACACTCAGAACATCACAGGGATGATGGACCCTTCTCTAAAACAGGAGTGTGTGGAGCCAGGTTTCTCAGTACTCGGGACCAACCTCCTTGGCATCTGGAGGTGTGGTCTGAGAAGGGCACATGCCCTGTGAGGCTGGGACACTGAGGAATCAGGGTGACTCCAGGACACCCCTGCCCATCTGCTCACGGGGACAGAAAGCACTGGGGGAGGGAAGCGGGTGTTCTGCTGTGAGTGCTGAAGCTGAGTGCCTGTCCCAAGAAAGTGCAGTCACCTTTACTTCATTTCTTAAGGTCAAAGAATGACCAGTTGCTCAGCATCTTCAAGAGGGGGTACAACCCAACCTCTCCCCTCCCACTGATACTACTCACACCTGGGACCTCTCCAAGGATGGAAGGAGCCACATGGATTCTGGCTCAAGGCAGGGAGCAAGCAGGCTCCTCAGGGGAGGAACTAAGAGCGGCCACTAAGCCTGAAGGGCCTGACGGGAGACCACAGGGGTAGGGGATGAATCCTGCTCAAGGTCAATGGTTTTTTAGCCTGACTGCTTACTGTATGCCAGGCACTGTGTTAGGCATGGGGGGAGACAGATGATTAATAAAGAAATGGCTCTTGCTTGATGGAGTTCATAGTCTATCAAGAAACAGACGTTGAAGAGCTCATTACACTGCGGTATAATGGTAGTATCGAACCCTCTGAGCACTCTGTATCTGTTGAATAAATGATTGAGTATTACGATGGGAAAAGAACAGGGCACTGCTGCCGCCGCTGCTGCTAAGTCGCTTCAGTCGTGTCTGACTCTGTGCGACCCCACAGACAGCAGCCCACCAGGCTCCTCTCTCCCTGGGATTCTCCAGGCAAGAACACTGGAGTGGGGTGCCATTTCCTTCTCCAACGCATGCATGCATGCTAAATCGCTTCAGTCGCGTCTGACAGGATCCCAAGGTTTACTTTAGCCAAGACATCAGCGAAGACCTGCCTGAGACAAGAACACAGCTCTCCTTGGACCAACCCCTTCATCACCCCTCCCTCTCAGAGAATAAGGCCACCCTCCCCCACTCCTAATCATTGAGAGCCATCAGCCAGAGAACATCCTCAGGCCCCAAAACTTACTGACTCAGCATCTATTCATTTCTCTCCTTTTCTCCAAAACCAATTGCTTCACCTTTAAATTCTTCCTTTCATGCCTTTCTAGGAATTTTTTTTTAACCACTGTTGATTCATTTTTTTCTTCCATGTAGTCAATGGCTCCTCAATAAGATCCACTATCTCCCAACTTAAACACAGAATCTTTCCCGACCTGACACCATGAACTTCTTGAAAGAGATGTGTTTACTCACAGTTGCCATTCCCTCACCTGGGTCTCACTCTTCAACTCTTTCCAGTCCTGCTTACACTCCCAACACACCTCAGTAACAGCTCCTTCCAAGGTCAACATGACCCCAGTGTCATTTACTCCAACAGACACTTGGGAGTCCTCATCCTGGTTGTACTTTCAGCAGCATCTGACACCATGGCCTCTCATCCAGCTTTCAGCCATGGCTTTCACGCACTGTATCTCCTGATTTTCTTCCTACACTCTCAATACTGTCTGATGGTTTCTTACACTCCTTTGCTGGCTCCTCTTCCTCTGCTGGAGTTTCTCATGGCTTATTCCCATGCTGTTTTCTCATTCTCACCCAATATTCAATTCAAGTATTCATTCATGCCCATAACTTCAGTTGCCCCCTGCAAATGGATGATTTCCAAAAGTACACCTCTATTTCGGAACCTTCATCTGAGCTCCAGACAGATACATTCAACTTTCTACTCAATATCTCTAGCTGGATGTCTCAAGGGCCTCTCAAACCAACATACTCACTCATGTTTCTCTCCCACACCCTAACAGGTCCTCTTTCAGGATCCTGGCTCATGGAATAACATGACCATCCAACCTGTTCTATAAACCAGAAGTAGGAATTCCATCCTTGACACCACCTTCTCCGTCTCTCCCCATGTTCAATCTATCCCCAAGTACTGACGATCTTTTATCCAAGAAAAATTTCTGGATTTGATTGACGTTCTACATCTACTACCATCAACAGTCCACACCAAGGACAAAGGCTTTATGATCAAAATTCTTAACATGGTCTAAATTGTCCAGCACAGCCTGGCCTCTACCTTCCTTCCACGTTTGACACTTTGCCGTCCAGCATCACTGGTCTTCTTTTGATTCCTTGAAGACATCCCGCTCTCTCCTTCCATAAGGTGTTTACACATGATTCCCCTTCTGCCCAGAACTCCCTTTCCCTACCCTCCCAGCTTAACTCCTACTCATCTTTCACAGCTTAGTTCAAATGTCATGTTCTTAGCCTTCCTCGGTCCTCTCTCCCTACCCTCCAGTACAGTTTAGCTTGTGCTTCTGTGTGTTCTCAAGACATCATTCACCTTTCCCTTCGGAGTAATTATTATATCTGTAATTTTATCTTATCTGACTTTCCCCTTAGACTGTCAGCTCCATGGGAACAAGGGCATACTGTATTTTGCTCATCATTAATCTTCAGTGGCAAACAGTACCTGGTATATACTAGGTGCTCAAAGCACACTTGTTGAATAAATAAATGATTGGATAGATTTTTTTTTTAATAAAGAAAAATTATGTTAGAGTATTAACGGGAAGTAAGCAGGAGGGTATGATATCAAAGCAATCAAGGAATAAAGGGGGTGTGTGGCCTAGATTAAGTTTGGCAGCAGTGGGTGAGATGGAGTGAAATGAATGAATTTGAAAAATACTTAGGCAGTGGATGTGGCAGAACTTGCTGACATAAGATATAGGGTGAGAGACAGAGATTAATCTAGAATGTTGCCCAGGATTCCAGCTTGGGTAGCTGATTGGAAAGTATCCATTTCTGAGAGTTGAAATTTGGAGACTTGAGAGTGAATAAAATATGAGAAGAAAGTGCAGAATGAGAGAAGACAGTCTAGGAAAGAACCAAGAGTGTCACCAGCAACTAAAGAAAGGGGAAGGAGGCAGCAAACTGAGAAGGAGCAGACAAGGCTGCAGGAGAAAAACCCGGAAAATGTTTCAGGGAGAGCAGACGCACACCACTAAGAAACGGCAAGGAGGGACAGGAAAAGCGTCCATTAGGTTTGGCCACATGGAAGTCTCCAGTGACCTTGGCTTGAGCAGTTTCCATAGGTGCCAGAGATGGAAGATGGAGTGAAGTGGTTTTAAGAATGAATGGGAAGCGAGGAAATAAAGATATCAAAGTGTAGAGGAGGTTCTGGCTTTAAGGCGTACGGCCAGCTGGGGCTCCGAGGGGCTGGGAAAGCAAGAAACACACAGGCAGGTTCAAAACAGATTCGAAATATCCTCTGAATTGACAATGGGAAAACTGCTCCTAATGAGTGCTCCAGCCAGCGCTAGGCCTCCAGGCTGAGCTGGGGCCAGCCGGCCCCAGGGCACACCCCTCGGTCGCCGAGGGCAACAGAATGCGGCTTGACAGATTTCAGGCCTGGGTCCCTGCAGGAATCCATGCGGCCTGTCGGCCCACCTCACCCCAGGTCCCCTTCCCAGTCCTTGACCACCCCTCCCCCATC